>JAYESA010000046.1:227500-625000 GCA_036927795.1 Iris macrosiphon | reverse complement strand
GGATTCCGGGTCTTAGGGATTGTGGCACGCCTATCGCTCCCTCGGACGATCCAGTACTTGCAAGCAAGTAAACTTTTGGAGGTTCAGTACTTTTATAAGTACTGGTGAGATAAAATAACTGAAAGAAGCAAGCATTCACTAAAACCAATACTAAGTAATCATGTTATAAAATATTACATTAATAGTGATCTTTTTAGTTTTTACCTATGTTCATTTCATGCAGTTCAATAGCAGAGTCATATTACTTGGTTTATGAAAACATCTTTGGAAACAGTGTTTCATATACAATAAGCAAGATAAGCCATTCATTCCGTTTCAGGGTGTGCTCAGCGTGTCTCGTGAGACTCTAAGGACAAATGCATAGCTAGACACACAATGCACATCTTAGGGACAGCCCTCTATCCAAGCCAGCAATGAACTAGCTATATGCAGGGCGGTCCCCGAGTATCTCAGGATCGGCAGCGGTTGATCCAGCTAACCAATGACTCATTTATCTGATGTTATTGGCAGTTGTGACCCATGGTGGCTTATGACACATGCAATTCAGCTCTCCACCAATAGCCATTGTCCGACAGATGCGAATGCATGGAACACTATCAAATAAACTCTAGTTTGCAGACGAGACGAACCATCAGAACAGTTATTGTTGTTGCAGGGCAAGCTGACTTATTATTTGAACACATTCAGGCACGATATGGTTCTCTCGGAGCATAGCCGATAGTGAACATGTTCATGCACTCTTAGACAAGCGTTTCAGGATTCTCGCTAAGCAGACTTGTTCGTTTCAAAGACAAGCTAGGTGAGTTCGTTCATTAACATGCAAAGCATGTTCTATCATTCTCTTATGAAAATATTGCAAGCAAAAACTCAGATTATTATTAAGGCGTGCAAGAATCAGAGAACGAAGTTCTGCCCACTCACTTGATACATAATACCGACGCGGAGAGGGGCATTACATACTTACCCACAAAAAAAAAAGTTTCGTCCTCGAAACTTCAAGGATAAACTTCTCGATATTTCGAGCAGCGATAGTGCCATCCCTCGCCGTACTCAATCGAAACAATCAAGCAAATCAAGTCCAGAAAATATTTGCACTTTGAGAATATCTATGGACTTATTCTATGGAACGCCCTATTGCAATACCATATCGAGCAATATCTCAGAGTCATAGTGTCACGCCCCAGTCCCAAAATGCCGAGGGACTGGACGCGTGATAATGGCCAGCAGTACGCACCGATGGACAAACCCAATTTAATGGATCCATCAGGGCATACTTAAGCTGTAAAACAAGTCTACGACAATTATGGCACAACTAATCTCATCCACACAAGATATAAAATATGATCCACAGAATAAATAAGGAATGTAAATCATCATCAAGTCTCAACAAAGTGCTTCGGGGAACAACCCGATAAATATCTGATACAATGGTTCAACAGACCAGAATCAATGACTGAAATAAATAAATAAATACTGAGCATGGAACATGGATGCTCAAGAGAAGTCTTCAGCTAAGACCTCGTCCTCAGATGGTGGTACAGCTCCTGGATCAGCTCCTGCTCCGGTCCCGTAAACCTCGGGATAAACCTCGTCTGCAAAATCTGGGGACAAAAATCCGGATCCAGGTCCTCAGGGGACATAGCAAGGTACAAGATAACTCAAGCCAAAATAAATAATGCAGTACAGCAATAAATGAAACAATAGGGTAAACTATAAAACCATCTATGTTAAATGCAAGTGAGAGCAGCACTAGAACTCAGGCTGAAACCACTACAAGCTCTGTGTCTGGGAGCCGGTAGCAGCAATAACTATGTGTTTTACTATGTGTTTACTATGTTTTATATATATATAATCAGCCTGTAGCCTGTGTGTCTCTCCCCACCCAATGTAACCACTCATATCATGTCCATAACGTCTCATGTTCATGTCAAGCGCGATCATAGCTAAATGCAACAAGTCATAAAGTATCTAAGAATATAGTATCTCTGTCAAGTCCTGGATCCTATACAGAATCACCACGAATATCTCGGGAAGATCCTGTCTCATGAATAGTGTCAAGTGTCCTGGGTCATATGGTACTCGATAAGACAAGTACGAGAATAAAGTGTCACGAATGTCCATCTCTAGATGACAATACGCAACACCGCGTACGGTGTCGGCACCCGACTGATAATCGAACGCTAAGTACGTCACACGGTCCTAGGTTAAGCATGCACAGCAATATAATGAAGCAAGGAAATTATATAACAATACTGCAGAGTTTGGCAAGGTACACTTGCCTGGGGTCCTGGATCCAACAACTGTCCCTGGATCAGTGGGTCCGGTGGGTACTCCTCCAAAAGCTGTAATAAACATCACCAACAGTCTCAGAAGATATCAAATATCTAGAAACGCCTGTCCTTAAGTCCAATTTGGACACAGGGGCAAAAAGGTCATTTCCGGGCCAAAGCGGGGTCCACATGTGGGCCACTTTACACCGAAAAGCGCGTCAGGGTCAAAGGTCTCCAAATTACTCAAACTCAGTGTCAACAAGTCAGAAACGATGATACGAACCCAACGGAACTTCCAGAATTGGATTCCGATGAGCCGATCACAAAATCGCCCCTCAAGTGGGGCCTGTGGGACCCACGACACGCGATTTTGTCAACGTTCTCAGAATCGAACCAAACTTGGCTCACAGGACCAGCGTATTGCTACGGATCCGATGGCGCAAGTTTCATCTCGATCCGACGTGTGTACACGAAGTTACAGCGTGTTCCAGAAAGGACGAATACGGGGTGTCGTCGGCGGATACGCGTTGATTCCGGGGTGCCCGCACCTCCGAATCGACTTCTGCGAAATCTCACACGACCGTATCAACGTCGCGCACAGTTCGGTAAAGACCGCGTGCGACCAAGTCGTCCCGATTGGCAGGGCGGACTCAGTTCCGGGGTGAAACAGGGCGTTGTTTTTTCCTGTTTTGGATCGCGGTGTACGATCACTACAAGATGCGATGCACCGAGCGAGTTGCACGGGCACCGAGAGGGTTATACAGTCTACGCACAGCAATTTACGGAATCGAAATCGGAGTTACGAGGAGGGAGAAAGCGTTACCTGAACAGGGCTCCGTGAATCTGATTTCCTGTGTCCGTGACATGTCCGAGTCCTGCGTCCGTGTCCGGTGCTGTGCCTGCTGTACTGTTTCGTGTCCGCTGCTTCCTAGGGTTTAGGATTTTGGGCTCGATGCTGGGACGCCGGGGCGATGGTTCGTCGGGTTAGGGTTCCGGCGAGGTCGTTCAGAGGGTGGTTGATGGTGGTGATTCTGGGCTGGGCAGGACTTGGCGAGGCGGAGTCGGAGATGGAGGGTGCTAGGTGGAGACGCTGATGACGGGGACGGCTAGGCGGAGGCGGAGGACCACGAGGCGAGTCACCGGCGGGAGAGGGGAGAAGTCGACGACGAGGGGAGTAGGCTAGGGCTCGGTCGGCTGTGAGCGGGGAGGAGTTGGGGTGATGGCTCGGGGTCGAGTGCTGGGGTTCAGACGGAGGGGGCGGAGTCGTCGGCGAGCAGAGGGCGGCCGGCGTGGAGAGAGTGGGGACGGTGGCGAGGTGGCCGGGCGAGGCACGGGCGGAGCTCCCGGCGGGCACGGCGGTGGACGCGGAGGAGGGGGACGCGTGGGGAAGGGGAGATCGGGTCGGCGAAGATAGGGTGACGGGGCAGCGGGCTAGGGCAGGGAGGCCAGAGCTCGTCGGAGAAGACGACGGAGCGAGGGGAGAGCAGGAGGAGGAGAGGGGTGATCCGCCGGAGTCGGGCCTGGCTGCGGGTGGCGGCTCAGGGTTAGGGTTAGGTTAGAATTTAGGGATAATTAGAAATTAGGGATTTGGTAATTGGTTTTCTTTTTCTTTTTATTTCTTTGT
The DNA here is from genome assembly GCA_036927795.1 of Iris macrosiphon. NCBI lineage: Eukaryota > Viridiplantae > Streptophyta > Magnoliopsida > Asparagales > Iridaceae > Iris > Iris macrosiphon. Next base: position 621,106 of record JAYESA010000046.1, on the reverse strand, counting down.
GGAGAAACTTAAGGAAAAATATGTATTTATACAAACCGAAATTGGACTAGGGTTAGACCTAGGATTCGGGCTGGGTCACGCTCCTTGGGCTTGGCTTCGGCTCTCATGGGGATGTCGGGCGTTGGCACGGATTTAATTCGGTTTAATTCTACATCGGTTTACAGGGCTTTAAACGGGTTTCCGGAGTCCAATAAATTCACGGAAAATTACCCTGTGTCCGGTTTTCCATTTTACACCATAAAATATTATTTCCATAATATTTTAATATGAATAAACCGCAATTAAAAATCATTGAATTGCCAAAGGCCTGGGTTTTAATTATCGAAAAATCCCGGGAAATTGCAAATTAAAATTCCGAAAATCAGGGGGCTTACAATCTACCCAACTTATAAAAATTTTGTCCTCGAAATTAAATTAGGGTAGGGCTCTCCCTGTCAAGTCTCACTTGATTACAGTCTAAGAATTTCTCTCAAGTGAGCATTACGGTCTCTACCCAACTTAGAATTTACCCATCTATTATCTAAGACTATTCATCTAATAAATCTATGCCCCAACTCATTTAATCATGTTATTGAATCCTCAAGTCTTTAACACCAAACATATCACCTATGATATTCCCTTAATCATATATAAAAGGGTCATCAATAATGTGACCGGCCTGTGGGGTATATCTAATACTGTCTATATATCAAACTTATACCAAGCACGAGATTTCGTCTTTCCAAAATAAGGGAAGACGAAGATCAATAATAAAGAGTTCAAGGGGGAGGTAATAGAATAGAAGTATCGGGATCAAGGCGTTTAAAGAATTCAAATAGGAATGGTCAAGTTGTTGTGGATTGAAATCCTATTTTGGTAATCCTTTGTTCACATGCTCGTATTAGTACAGTTGTGTAACTGATACGATAGGCTCAGACATATCTAGAGGGCAAGTATATTCGTCTAATAATCACTAGATATCTCAATCCACGTAAAGTAGCGTTACGAAGAGCGAACCAAAATGCACTAAGGTTGATCAGACCGTAATACACTGATTCTGAATAGACAATTGTATTAATGTACATGTCCACTAATACATATGTCATGAACAAGCTCGATAAAGAATAAGCTTGCAAAACCAGGCTATAGAATAGCAGCAGAAGTCAAGTACAGCAAATTTAAGTACGCTAGATGATGATGAAAGGAGGTACAAATTTTTCAAGTTCACAAAACAAAAACAAACAAGCAACCATAATAATAACAGACTCTATAATCTCTACAGTTATCATACAACCTCCTTGTCTAAGTCGCTAGTCGACCAAATAAGGGCAAGGACCTCTAAATTCTACAGTCTGAATAAATACTATCTTCTTATGCAAGTCTAAAGTTGTGTCATCCTAGTTCACTTCATCAATGGGTCAATAGGGCTAGGTGGTACTATGTTGTGAGGCATACTACCCAACTTATAACAATAAACTAATACTAAAATCGTCTTAAGGATACCGTGGAAACTCTTGTTAAGGTCTACGAGAAGGGGTCTTGGTACCTATTAGGGTATCCTCCTATATTACATAGGTCATGGTCGTCTTAAGCCTTAGTCTTAGTGCTTATAGGACAAGTGTCGATAGTGAGGATAGAAGAGTTACTGGCCGTCAAGGGGAAGGGATCTAACTTGTATCGAGGTGGGGGTACTAATTACGTGACTTAAGGCTAAGGGTTAATCATTAGGTCATAATCTACAATAATAACTTAAACTGTCAAGTTCTAATTACCAATCACATAATTCAAAAAAATTATTAGAGTAACAACCAAAATAAACAATAAGAAGCGCACAGGAATCAAGGCAGGATGCAAGTCAAGAAATTAATTCGAATCCGATACAGATGTCAAGAACGATTCAAGCAAGTGGATGAGATCCTAAAAACTTATCCTATTCTTATTGCAGGCTTGCTCGGTCCCTAAGTTAAAACCGAACAATTTAGTCGTTGACCTGCATGGGCCACCACAAAAACCATGTCACGCCCCAGTCCCAAAATGCCGAGGGACTGGACGCGTGATAATGGCCAGCAGTACGCACTGATGGACAAACCCAATTTAATGGATCCATCAGGGCATACTTAAGCTGTAAAACAAGTCTACGACAATTATGGCACAACTAATCTCATCCACACAAGATATAAAATATGATCCACAGAATAAATAAGGAATGTAAATCATCATCAAGTCTCAACAAAGTGCTTCGGGGAACAACCCGATAAATATCTGATACAATGGTTCAACAGACCAGAATCAATGACTGAAATAAATAAATAAATACTGAGCATGGAACATGGATGCTCAAGAGAAGTCTTCAGCTAAGACCTCGTCCTCAGATTGTGGTACAGCTCCTGGATCAGCTCCTGCTCCGGTCCCGTAAACCTCGGGATAAACCTCGTCTGCAAAATCTGGGGACAAAAATCCGGATCCAGGTCCTCAGGGGACATAGCAAGGTACAAGATAACTCAAGCCAAAATAAATAATGCAGTGCAGCAATAAATGAAACAATAGGGTAAACTATAAAACCATCTATGTTAAATGCAAGTGAGAGCAGCACTAGAATTCAGGCTGAAACCACTACAAGCTCTGTGTCTGGGAGCCGGGTAGCAGCAATAACTATGTGTTTTACTATGTGTTTACTATGTTTTATATATATATAATCAGCCTGTAGCCTGTGTGTCTCTCCCCACCCAATGTAACCACTCATATCATGTCCATAACGTCTCATGTCCATGTCAAGCGCGATCATAGCTAAATGCAACAAGTCATAAAGTATCTAAGAATATAGTATCTCTGTCAAGTCCTGGATCCTATACAGAATCACCACGAATATCTCGGGAAGATCCTGTCTCATGAATAGTGTCAAGTGTCCTGGGTCATATGGTACTCGATAAGACAAGTACGAGAATAAAGTGTCACGAATGTCCATCTCTAGATAACAATACCCAACACCGCGTACGGTGTCGGCACCCGACTGATAATCGGACGCTAAGTACGTCACACGGTCCTAGGTTAAGCATGCACAGCAATATAATAAAGCAAGGAAATTATATAACAATACTGCAGAGTTTGGCAAGGTACACTTGCCTGGGGTCTTGGATCCAACAACTGTCCCTGGATCAGTGGGTCCGGTGGGTACTCCTCCAAAAGCTGTAATAAACATCACCAACAGTCTCAGAAGATATCAAATAGCTAGAAACGCCTGTCCTTAAGTCCAATTTGGACACAGGGGCAAAAAGGTCATTTCCGGGCCAAAGCGGGGTCCACATGTGGGCCACTTTACACCGAAAAGTGCGTCAGGGTCAAAGGTCTCCAAATTACTCAAACTCAGTGTCAACAAGTCAGGAACGATGATACGAACCCAACGGAACTTCCAGAATTGGATTCTGATGAGCCGATCACAAAATCGCCCGTCAAGTGGGGCCTGTGGGACCCACGACACGCGATTTTGTCAACGTTCTCAGAATCGAACCAAACTTGGCTCACAGGACCAGCGTATTGCTACGGATCCGATGGTGCAAGTTTCATCTCGATCCGACGTGTGTACACGAAGTTAGAGCGTGTTCCAGAAAGGACGGATACGGGGTGTCGTCGGCGGATACGCGTTGATTCCGGGGTGCCCGCACCTCCGAATCGACTTCTGCGAAATCTCACACGACCGTATCAACATCGCGCACAGTTCGGTAAAGACCGCGTGCGACCAAGTCGTCCCGATTGGCGGGGCGGACTCAGTTCCGGGGTGAAACAGGGCGTTGTTTTTTCCTGTTTTGGATCGCGGTGTACGATCACTACAAGACGCGATGCACCGAGCGAGTTGCACGGGCACCGAGAGGGTTATACAGTCTACGCACAGCAATTTACGGAATCGAAATCGGAGTTACGAGGAGGGAGAAAGCGTTACCTGAACAGGGCTCCGTGAATCTGATTTCCTGTGTCCGTGACGTGTCCTAGTCCTGCGTCCGTGTCCGGTGCTGTGCCTGCTGTACTGTTTCGTGTCCGCTGCTTCCTAGGGTTTAGGATTTGGGGCTCGATGCTGGGACGCCGGGGCGATGGTTCGTCGGGTTAGGGTTCCGGCGAGGTCGTTCAGAGGGTGGTTGATGGTGGTGATTCTGGGCTGGGCAGGACTTGGCGAGGCGGAGTCGGAGATGGAGGGTGCTAGGTGGAGACGCTGATGACGGGGACGGCTAGGCGGAGGTGGAGGACCACGAGGTGAGTCACCGGCGGGAGAGGGGAGAAGTCGACGACGAGGGGAGTAGGCTAGGGCTCGGTCGGCTGTGAGCGGGGAGGAGTTGGGGTGATGGCTCGGGGTCGAGTGCTGGGGTTCAGACGGAGGGGGCGGAGTCGTCGGCGAGCAGAGGGCGGCCGGCGTGGAGAGAGTGGGGACGGCGGCGAGGTGGCCGGGCGAGGCGCGGGCGGAGCTCCCGGCGGGCACGGCGGTGGACGCGGAGGAGGGGGACGCGTGGGGAAGGGGAGATCGGGTCGGCGGAGATAGGGTGACGGGGCAGCGGGCTAGGGCAGGGAGGCCAGAGCTCGTCGGAGAAGACGACGGAGCGAGGGGAGAGCAGGAGGAGGAGAGGGGTGATCCGCCGGAGTCGGGCCTGGCTGCGGGTGGCGGCTCAGGGTTAGGGTTAGGTTAGAATTTAGGGATAATTAGAAATTAGGGATTTGGTAATTGGTTTTCTTTTTCTTTTTATTTCTTTGTGTAGAAACTTAAGGAAAAATATGTATTTATACAAACCGAAATTGGACTAGGGTTAGACCTAGGATTCGGGCTGGGTCACGCTCCTTGGGCTTGGCTTCGGCTCTCATGGGGATGTCGGGCGTTGGCACGGATTTAATTCGGTTTAATTCTACATCGGTTTACAGGGCTTTAAACGGGTTACCGGAGTCCAATAAATTCACGGAAAATTACCCTGTGTCCGGTTTTCCATTTTACACTATAAAATATTATTTCCATAATATTTTAATATGAATAAACCGCAATTAAAAATCATTGAATTGCCAAAGGCCTGGGTTTTAATTATCGAAAAATCCCGGGAAATTGCAAATTAAAATTCCGAAAATCAGGGGGCTTACACATAGCAACGGATTGGGCCAAGAAATCGAATCTGCTCTGATACCATTATGTCATGCCCCGGCCCCACGAAGGGCCGCTGCCCCGCCCCCGTAGTCGGATGAACCGGACGCGAATTACCGTGCCTTGGCGTACCGGATGCGAATCACCGCGCCTCAGCGCTTGTCCCGTGGGTGCGAGGAAGGGATGACCCGTTCGATACCGGGATGTAATGCCGTACGGGCCTGGGGTTGCGCCCACACAAGGCTAAGTCATTTAAGTTGTATTTAGCTATTATCGCATCAATCGAGTAAGCATCGAAAAGGGATTATTGTAATGCAATGTATTTAGCCAACTGAGTATTCGGGACAAATCGAGGGACTGGGTTCTCTTTAGCAAAGGCAGCGTTCCATACATTATGCCCCTTTATACGATAGCAACTCGGGGCACAATCGAAACCAGGATTCCGGGTCTTAGGGACTGTGGCATGCCTATCGCTCCCTCGGACGATCCAGTACCTGCAAGCAAGTAAACTGTTGGTGGGTCAGCAATTTTATAAGTACTGGTGAGATAAAATAACTGAACAGAAGCAAGCATTCACTAAAACCAACACTAAGTAATCATGTTATAAAATATTACATTAGTAGTGATCTTTCTAGTTTTTACCTATGTTTATTTCATGCAGTTCAATAGCAGAGTCATATCACTTGGTTTATGAAAACATCTTTGGTAATAGAGATTCATATGCAATAAGCAATACAAGTCGTTCATTCCATTTCAGGGTGTGCTCAGCGTATCTCGTGAGACTCTAGGGACAAATGCATAGCTAGACACACAATGCACATCTTAGGGGCAGTCCTCTATCCAAGCCAACAATGAACTAGCTATATGCAGGGCGGTCCCCGAGTATCTCAGGATCGGCAGCGGTTGATCCAGCTAACCAATGACTCATTTATCTGATGCTATTGGCAACTGTGACCCATGGTGGCTTATGAAACATGCAGTTCAGCTCTCCACCAATAGCCATTGTCTGACCGATGCGAATGCATGGAACACTATCAAATAAACTCTAGTATGCAGATGAGACGAACCATCAGAAAAGTTATCATTGTTGCGGGGCAAGCCGACTTATCATTTGAACACATTCAGGCACGATATGGTTCTCTCGGAGCATAGGCGATAGTGAACATGTTCATGCACTCTTAGACAAACGTTTCAGGATTCTCGTTAAGCAGACTTGTTCGTTTTAAAATTAAGCTAGGTGAGTTCGTTTATTAACATGCAAGGCAGGTTCTATCATTCTCTTATGAAAACATTGCAAGCAAAAACTTCGATTATTATTAAGGCATGCAAGAATCAGAGAACGAAGTTCTGCCCACTCACCTGATACATAATGCCGATGCTATGTCACACCCCGATCTCCCGTAGGCTAAATCGGCCATCCCCGCTAGGCGAGAATGACCACGCCAACGCTCCCGCGGAACGATTACTTCGACCCATCCGGGCGTGATGCCGCACGAGCGTGAGACGCGCCCGTGCAAGGCCGTTGTTCATTGGCTGGCGGTAAGTGGTCTAAGCCATAGAGTTGCACAGATTGTCCGAGTGCAGCAGAATTATGAATGCATAGGCGATCGGTAACAAGTTCACTGAGTCGACAATAGCGGAAGCATTGAATAACATAAGTTGAAGTAAAACTCTTTATTGATATAAACAAGTGATACAGGCGGCGCTTGGCCGAGATTATAATTCGCTCAGATCTCCCTCTCTGAAACAGTAAAAGCGTGCCAAGTGGCTACAATTGTAGAATAATTATACAGGCGATGTTCAGACGATGTTCCAACATTATGTCTTGTATATGTGCTTCTGTTCCGGACGCAATGCTCCAAGGCTTCAGAGTGAACTCCTGGCCTTAGCACGCACGAAGGAGGCATTCGCACCAAACAAGGTTCTCCCGCACCCTGCAAACGATCTGGTAGATTATCAGTACATTGAATGCACTGGTGGGGAGGCTACTCGCCCGCTCGACAAATCCAAACACGTAATATAGGTTTCGTGCACCAACTATTATGTTGTCTTTCTAGTTGCCTTAGGATCAGTTTTACGAACGGTCACCGGGGCACTGGGGCCGATCCGATCCGGATGGAACTCACTTATAGTCTCACGTACTTGGACGGGATGGTATGTAGCGCCTCACATACTTTTGTTGCACACCATCCTCGTCATTGACTAAATTGGTCCTTTATGGCTATGCCAGCGACAAATGTTCATATAGATAAGTCATCCTCGCTTAGCGGCTATCCGCGTGCGAGTCATTGCATCGCGTCAAGAGAACAACTGAACACCTGAACGATCATGATATAACAACACTCGTGTTTGCATATGCTATTGCCTTGGTTTTCATTATGAATGCTCGTGCTTAAATTAACTTGTTTTCCTTGGACAGGGAAGATCAAATGCTAAGTTGGTAAGTGACCGATCCGATCCGGATGGAACTATCGAATAATCTCTGACTGAGCGGGATGATGGAAGCAACACATGCATCTTCGTCATCTGCGCTCCGAGACTATTAATCGTTCCTTTATGGCTATGCCAGCGACAATTGTTCATATAGATAAGTCATCCTCGCTTAGCGGCAAACCGTGTGTGAGTCATTGCATCGCATCAAAGAACAACTGAACACCTGAACGATTATGATATAAGAACACTCGTGTTTGCTTATGCTACTGCCCTTAATGTTTATACCTGCTTGTGCTTAAATTAACTTGGTTTGCCTTTGATAGGGAAGGTCAAATGGTAAGTTGGTAAGTCTCGCCGCATTTCCTCTTATATCGCATGGCGCACTGTCACACGAGTTAGGCTATTTAATCTTGCCATGAAACTGATCCTAAGGCAACTAGAAAGACAACATAATAGTTGGTGCACGAAACCTATATTACGTGTTTGGATACTTGCTTGTAGGTACTGGATCGTCCAAGGGAGCGATAGGCGTGCCACAGTCCCTAAGACCCAGAATCCTGCTTTCGATTGTGCCCCGAGCTGCTATTGTATAAAGGGGCATAATGTATAGAACGATGCCTTTGCTAAAGAGAACCCAGTCCCTCGATTTGTCCCGAATACTCAGTTGGCTAAATGCATTGCATTGCAACAATCCCTCTTCGCTGCTTACTCGATTGATGCGATAATAGCCAAATACAACTTAAACGACTTAGCCTTGTGCGGGCGCAACTCCAGGCCCGTACGGCATCACGTTCCGGTATCAAATGGGCCATCCCTTCTTCGCACCCGTGGGACAAGCATCAAGGCGCGATGATTCACGTCCGGTGCGTCGAGGCACGGTGATTCGCGTCCGGTTCATCCGACTATGGGGGCGGGGCGGCGGTACGGGCGGCCCCTTCGCGGGGCCGGGACGTGACATAATGGTATTAGAGCGGATTCGATTTCTTGGCCCAATTCGTTGCTATGACTCTGAGATATTGCTCGATATGGTATTGCAATTGAGCGTTCCATACAATAAGTCCATAGATATTCTCAAAGTGAAATGTTTACTGGACTTGAATTGCTTGATTGTTTCGATTGAGTACGGCGAGGGATGGCACTATCGCTGCTCGGAATATCGAGAAGTTTATCCTTGAAGTTTCGAGGATGAAACTTTTTGTTGGTGGGTAAGTATGTAATACCTCGCTCTGCATCGGCATTATGTATCAGGTGAGTGGGCAGAACTTCGTACTCTGATTCTTGCACGCCTTAATAATAATCTGAGTTTTTGCTTGCAATGTTTTCATAAGAGAATGATAGAACCTGCCTTGCATGTTAATAAACTAACTCACCTAGCTTTTCTTTGAAACGAACAAGTCTGCTTAACGAGAATCCTGAAACGCTTGTCTAATAGTGCATGAACATGTTCACTATCGCATATGCTCCGAGAGAACCATATCGTGCTTGAATGTGTTTAAATGATAAGTCGGTTTGTCCCGCAACAACGATAACTGTTCTGATAGTTCGTCTCGTCTGGATACTAGAGTTTATTTGATAGTGTTTTATGCATTCGCATCTGTCGAACAATTGTTATTGGTGGAGAGCTGAACTGCATGTGTCATACGCCACCATGGGTCACAGCTGCCAATAGCATCAGATAAATGAGTCATTGGTTAGCTGGATTAACCATTGCCGATCATGAGATACTCGGGGACCGCCCTGTATATAGCTAGTTCATTGTTGGCTTGGATAGAGGACTTCCCCTAAGATGTGCATTGTGTGTCTAGCTATGCATTTGTCCCTAGAGTCTCACGAGACACGTTGAGCACACCCTAAAATGGAACGAACGGCCTGTCTTGCTTATTACATATAAAACTCTGTTTCCAAAGATGTTTTCATAAATCAAGTAATATGACTCTACTATTGAACTGCATGAAATGAACATAGGTAAAAACTAGAAAGATCACTAGTAATATAATATTTTATAACATGATTACTTAGTGTTGGTTTTAGTGAATGCTTGCTTCTGTTCTGTTGTTTTATCTCACCAGTACTTATAAAAGTGATGACCCACCAACAGTTTACTTGCTTGCAGGTATTGGATCGTCCGAGGGAGCGATAGGCGTGCCACAGTCCCTAAGACCCGGAATCCTAGTTTCGATTGTGTCCCGAGCTGCTATCGTATAAAGGGGCATAATGTATGGAACGATGACTTTGCTAAAGAGAACCCAGTCCCTCGATTTGTCCCGAATACTCAGTTGGCTAAATGCATTGCATTACAATAATCCCTTTCCGCTGCTTACTCGATTGATGCGATGATAGCCAAATACAACTTAAACGACTTAGCCTTGTGTTGGCGCTGTAGCGCCCCGTTCTCCCGGTGCGGAGAGCGCGGCTAAGAAATACAAGACGGTATCGTTCGATCGGGATAGATTGAAACAAGAACTCGTCCTAGTTATGGATTTGTTTCTTCGGAATCGATTCCCATATTTAGTGGACCGTGCCCCCGGGATTGACTTAGCGGCAGAGTCAGGAGGGACCTCTCCGCTGCTATCTTTTATTACCTCGGATTTCGATGTCGCTTGTTGCTTTTGTGCTTTGAGTTGGTTTTGGGATTTGCTTGTTTTCCTTGAACGGTTTCGATGGTTTTCATTATTTTCGTTCATTGAACTGCACTTCAATTATGAGATTGGAAAAGTGGAAGAGGTATTGGTCGAGTTGTTCGTAATGCAGGTGAACGAGCAGTAGGCGGCTTGCGAGCGGAGTCGTGAAGCACCTCTTTCCTTCTCCCTTCCAACAATCTAAGTGAGTGTCTACCATCCCGATTAGCTAGCCCTGCTTCCAAGCTTCACACCCTAAAATGCTTGCATACTTGTTGCCCCGATCAAACGATACAAAGTAATAACTAAAAGATACCAAGATAAAAATGGGAATAGACTTGGTACCTTATGCTTGTCAATAAACTTCATGAACGGATACTTAATTGCATGCTTGTTCGTTTGGGAATAAATTATGAATGGTTGCTTGTCTTGTGCAAATATATGTCTCGTACTCGTGTTGCCTGAAGTGCATGAATGTTTAACAATTATTGATACGTCTTTTACTCGTGTTGCCTCAAAGGCGTAAACTGATTGTTTAAGGAAAATGTATTGTTCGATCACGGACAACTTGTGCACAAGGGTATAGTTCTGCGGACGGTCGCTGGGACACTGGCACCGTTCCGGTCCGGGCGGAACTCGTGTGTAGTCATCGTGTGTTGGAGGGGATAGATTGCAACGCATCGTGTGCTATCATGTTTATCGTGTGTTCTCGTTGCATGCTATCCCTGTCCTTGACTATGTCCATTATGGCATCACGCCAGTGATCCTCTTGTATATTTAAACCTGTTGCAAACTAACTTGTGTCTTCATGGAAGGGAAGGCATGGTAAATATTGTGCAGGTAGTTCAGACAGACAGGTAAAATCCACCGAACGGTGGCAAGTTCATTTCAGTAAATTCTGTATGCTGCTTACTTGTAAATAAACTAAGGCAAGATAGAAACCCACAAATATGCATGCTTCATATAAACAACTTGTTGATTGGTATAGTTCGGTTAGCTCGCCTTCACCAGTATGTTTCGACATACTGACCCTCGTTGAAACAGGTTCTCCGTACCAAGGCGAACCGAGCGAGGAGCCGAAGTCGTCTTCCCGATCCAGTCCAGCTGTTGGCGTATCCTGATCGCGCCGCCCTTGAAGCATTTTGAACCAGGAGCTTGCAACTCTTCATACACAATGCAGCTCCGTGGCAAAGCCTTCCTCCAGCCCGGAGGTATTTATCATTTTAAAGTTTATAAAGGGATGTAATGTGCAGGACTGCTATCTCATTTTGAGTTAACACTTTTGTAAGCCCGTGCGGCAAATTAGGTGACTCGTTCAGGAGTTTGTAATAGATGTTCATTATCAATAAAGAGAACTTTTCCATGTTTCAAATCTCTGTTTCAATTTATCTGCGTACTCTGAATATGTGCTTGTTATGCAAATCATTAAAGCCTTGTGCGGGCGCAACCCCAGGCCCGCACGGCGATCACGATTCGGGGGACGCCTCAACGATTCTACGGAATCGGGTCGTGATAGGCGCAACCCTAGGCCCGCACGGTATCACGTCCCGGTATCGAACGGGCCATCCCTTCCTCGCACCCGTGGGACAAGCGCCGAGGCACGATGATTCGCGTTCGGTGTGCTGAGGCACGGTGATTCGCGTCCGCTTCATCCGGCTACGGGGGCGGGGCGGCGGTCCGGGCGGCCCTTCGCGGGGCCGGGGCGTGACAGTATATACTCTAGTGATTGATTTCTTTTGTGTTGTGTGTGATAGTGTTTAGGGTGTGTATGGATGTGTATTAGAAGTGGGGAGGTTCAGTCCAGTTGCTCAAGAAACTTGTAAAGTTATTGTGGAGTATAGTTGTTAAGGGACTGTGGTATCAGTGAAGTTGAGGGCAAAGGGAAATATTACCTGCTATATTAACAGTTTGGAGCTAGGGTACCAGTTTCTGGTGAACTTAAATAGGATACGGCAGCAAAGTGGGGAATGAGTTATGCAGTAGCAGCACAGTTGGGAAGATATTAAGGACTGCACATTGTAGTTTGGGGATAAGTATGTATCAGTGTATTAGTTAAGTGTCAGTAAGTTAAGTTATGTTATATTAGTGTATATGTAGTTGATTAGTTCAGTTATTAGTTGTATGTTTAGTTGTAGTATGTAACAGTTAGTTATAGATATGATTATATATATGTATATATATATGATTGTGTATATTGTAAGGATGCTCGGGTTTTTGTATGCATCAAGTGGGTTGGGTGTGCACTACTTGCTAGGATGCAGTGGCATCAATATTGTGAGCCGCAAGCAGATATTTTGGAACACTGGTGATTGTTATGTATGCTGCGTTCAGGTGCATGTGCATAGGTGAAGGGTGTTGCTACATAATTGCAAGCAAATAAAGAGGTATCAATAGCAGTATTTAGCAGTATCACTGCTTGCAGTAGTAAGATGCAGGAGATGTGAGGGTGTGCACGGTATCAGGCAGTGCCTAAGCATTTTCTGATGTTGTGCGACCAAAACAAAGCATGGAATTGCAAATTTGTGAGTGACAGTCATGGCAGGAGCCTAATTTGACTCGTCTAAGTCGAGCATGGTAGGTTGGTTGGAAGGAAGAGGCTATTGTTGCACTAAAGATCTTAAAACTATGGTGGTTGGTTTTCAAAGTTCAATTAAATTATCGAATAAATATTTAAAATGAAAAAAATAATTATTAATTACCGAACTAACCCTATATAAAAACCAGGGTGCTCACACAAGCGGCGCTTGGCCGAGATTATAATTTGCTCAAGCTCTCTTTCTCTCGATTATAATAACATCGTTCCATACATTATGTCCCACTATACAAAAGCAGCACAAAGCAATCTCGATACGGCTCAAGGCATAGACTCTAGATTTTCGGTTCTGAAGATGAGGCACAACTATCGCTTCCTCGGACGATCCAGCACCTGCGAACAAGCAAACTATTAGTGGGTCAGCACTTTGGAGAAACTACAGGTGAGTCTAAAATCAACGAACAGAAGCAACATTCACTAAAACCAACACTAAGTAATCATGTTATAAAATATTATATTACTAGTGATCTTTCTAGTTTTACCTAGGTTCGTTATATGCAGTACAGGAACGGAGTCATATTACTTCTTTTGAAAAAATCTTTGAAATCAGAGTTCATGTTCGATATACAAGCAAGCAGGCAAGGCAAGCAGTTCATGCATGATATGCAAGTTCATTTATTATCTCTGGTGCACAATGTATCTCGTGAGTCATATTCATTTCTTTAAAGACTCTAGCATGCATCTGGTGGACTATCTTCTTAGCATCTCTCTCTTTGCATCTCTCTCTTATCAATCAACATCTTATCGAGTGAATGTGATAGAAACATATACGAAAAACAAGACTTCTCTATGAAAGCATTTAATACAAGCGATCATGTTCGATAGCATGAATATCACTTATTCAGTGATTCTTACCCTTTGGCTGAACGGTTATTCCTGCAGCAGACATACAAGTTAGCAAAATTTACATATATATATGAATAACGTTCTCTTTCCTTGTCCGTCTCTGTATCAAATAGTTAGGTATACAAGAAGGCTGAATCCTAGCATGCGACCTAACTATATGATGGTCCATGAGTCTATATCCTCATGATTAGTAGCGGTATTATCACGGCCCAGCACTGCACTAATATATTTGTTCATATACTAGCTGCTTTGACTCGTGAACCAGCTATCTAATAGACATGAATACCCCCCTGATCGCGAGAACTTCATTACCTCAGGGTATTCCTCTAATCCCCCATAGGGCGAATGGTCCCCAATGCCCCGGGAACTGGTCGAGGGATTATCCTTGTGCACAAGTTATTTAAAGACCAATACATGAATACAACTATATCAGGTAAACTCTATATGGATGCAACAGTTCAATAACAAGCATATAGTCAATCTCTTATCTCTTCTGTCTCTGTCTCTGTCTCTATCTCTGTCTCTGTGCGGACAGGCCACGATCTCTATCTCTTATGCAGACTGCCCGCCTTCTCTTTGATACCGTTCAAGCATTTTAATAACTTCTATGGAAACATGTAACAGTCTCTATTTAAGCAAGCATGGAAGCAGTTCTCTATTTCTTTTAACTAAACATGAAGTTCTACTCTTTCTTTTAGGATTTGATGGAAACATATGAACATTCTCTTACTCTTGTTTATTAGCATGGCAATGGTTCGTTCAATAGTGGTGTCAGTGTAACTAAGCATACAATATTCTATTCTTTAACTTAGCATGGTAATGGTTATATCTCTATCTTTTTTTAGACAAGCATATAATTTCTCTATTTAAGCAAGCAGGTTCTCGTTCTATCATTCTCAAGTGATTTTATCTTATGAAGAAAACAAGGATTGCAAAAACTCAGATTCATTATTAAGGCGTGCAAGAATTAGAGAATGATGTTATGCCCACTCACTTAGATCAATCGTCTTGTGTTTCGATCAAAAACTCTCCGAGAAGACTTTCACTCTAGTCGACAAACCGATATCTCTTGTACATAGTGCCAACGCGGAGCGGGGCACTACATACTTACCCAAAAAAAAAAAAATTATCCTCGAAACTTCAAAGAGAAAAATTTGATATCCAGAGCAGTGATAGTTCTCATCCCTCACCATCCTCAATCAAAAACTCTAGCAATAAAAAATGATCACTCAAGCAAACAGAAATCAGAAGACATAATTCTCAAGCGATAAATCAAATCCAGAAAACGTTTTGCTAGCATCTTTGAGAATATATATGGACTTATTGTATGGAACGTTTATTGCAGCACAACATCTGGGACATCTTTGAGTCGAAGGCAATGGAATGGGCAAAGAATCGAGTAGCTCTGATACCATTATATCATGCCCCGATCCCGTGGGGGTGCCGTTCGTCCTCGCTTGGGTCCTTATGGGACCGATTATCCTCGCTTAGGGTGTGATGCCGTGCAAGCCTAAGCTGTGCTTGCACAAGGACAATGCTTGAATAAGGACAAGTAAGCTATTCAAGACGGGAGCAGCGGCACAATATTGCAGAAAAGTAAAGAACACAAAGGCATAAGAAAATAAGCTCTTTATTGATAATCAAGATGTGTTACAAGCGGCGCTTGGTTGAGATTATAATTCGCTCAATCTCTCTTTCTCTCGACTATAATGACATCGTTCCATACATTATGCTCCTCTATACAAAAGCAGTAAAAAATAATCTCGATACGGCTCAAGGCATCGACTCTAGATTTTTGGGTCCTGGGATGAGGCACGACTATTGCTTCCTCGGACGATCTATCACCTGCGAACAAGCAAACTGTTGGTGGGTCAGCACATTGAAGAAAGTATCGGTGAGTCTAAAATTAACTAACAGAAGTAATATTCACTAAAACCAACACTAAGTAAAAATGTTATAAAATATTACATTACTAGTGATCTTTCTAGTTTTACCTAGGTTCGTTACATGCAGTACATGAACGGAGTCATATTACTTCTTTTGGAAACATCTTTGAAATCAGAGTTCATGTTTGATATACAAGCAAGCATGCAAGGCAAGCAGTCCATGTACGATATGCAAGTTCATTTACTATCTCTGGTGCGCAATGCGTCTCGTGAGTCATATTCATTTCTTTAAAGACTCTAGCATACATCTAGTGGATTATCTTCTTCGCATCTCTCTATTTGTATCTCTCTCTTATCAATCAATATCTTATCGAGTGAACGAGATAAAAGCATATACGAAAAACAAGGCTTCTCTATGAAAGCATTTAATAAAAGAGAGCATGTTCGATAGCATGAATATCACTTATTCAGTGATTCTTAACCTTTCGCCGAACAGTTATCCCTGCTGCAGACATACAAGTTAGCAACATTTGCATATATATATGAATAAGGTTCTCTTTCCCTGTCCGTCTCTGCATCAAACAGTTAGGTAAGCAAGAAGGCTGAATCCTAGCATGAGGCCTAACTATATGATGGTCCATGAGTCTACCTCCTCATGATTAGTAGCGGCGTTATCACGGTCCAGCACTGCACTAATATATTTATTCATATACTAGCTGCTTTGACTCGTGAACCAGATATCTAATAGACATGAATACCCCCCTAATCGCGAGAACTTTATTGCCTCAGGGTATTCCTATGATCCCCCCTAGGATGAACGGTCCCCAGTGACCCCGGAATCGGTCATGGGATTATCTTTGTGCACAAGTTGTCTAAAGACCAATGCATGAATGTAACTCTATCAGATAAATTCTATATGGATGCAACAGTTCAATAACAAGCATATAGTCAATCTCTTATCTCTTCTGTATCTATCTCTGTCTCTATGCGGACAGGCCGCCATCTCTATCTCTTATGCAGACGAGTCGCCGTCTCTCTGATACCGTTCAAGCATTTTAATAACTTCTATGGAAACATGTAACAGTCTCTATTTAAGCAAGCATGGAAGCAGTTCTCTATTTCTTTTAACTAAGCATGCAGTTCTACCACTACCCGAATAAGTCAAATTAGAGACGTCTAGAAACGTCGCTAAATGGCATAAAAATGTCGCTAAAAATATTTAACGACGTAATTAGCAACGTTTAAATGAAGTCGCCTTTAAGATTGTCACTAACCGAAAAAATATCACAAAACGTCGCTATAGCGACGTTTTTTAGTGACGTATCTTCTAGCGACATTTAGCAATGCAACATCGCTAAATTAGCGACATATTGTGTGTCTCTATATGTCGCTATTTTTTTCTATTTAGCAACGTTTTACGACACATATAGCGACGTTATATTGACCTGGCAAATGCTGTCATGTCAACAGTTTACCGACATTCATCGACGTATTTTGCGACGTATTTTAGCGACGTACTTAGCGACGTATTTAGCGACATATATAAACGTCGCTAAACGTCGCTAAAAATATCGCTAAAATTTCAGTGAAAAAAATATTAAATTATTTCCAAACCAATCTTCCTGTAGTTTATGAATTCACAATTTATATAAATATACCCGGAGCAACCCTCCGTTGAATTTCCTGGGTTCGCCGACCCCTTCGGTTGAACACTCAACACCGATAAATTAACATACATTTAATATGAATAATATAGTAAAATTCGAAGAAAATGAAATATTGGAATTACAAACCAAGTCTGGAGAAAATCTCGTCGTAAAGAATACATTAAATATCCACACAACTAAATACAAGAAATAAAGTCTGAAAGCCTCAAAAATAAAGAATATTCATAAATGACCAAATATTATAGGTCAATTTCATAAACAACTAGTAAACTATCCTAACTAGGACTACTGCGTATCTGTAGGAGGCTGACCACCGGCGCGCATCTGGGATAAGAACAAATCATACTGCTCCCGTAAAATCGACACCGATGTCGATAGAGAAGGCAGTGACGTCGGTGGAGGCTGTGTCGATAAAGGCGCACCAGGAGGACGTATCTGCTCCAACTCTACTAGTCGATGGTTATATGAATCCATGGTAGATAACAGCCTCGTACTGCTATGAACCAATGAATCCTGTATCATAGTCAGCCTCTCGTCCATGGAAAACTGTGATGCCTACAGCTCCATCACGATGCACTTTGTCAACGCTATAAGATCAGCTGTCATATCCCTGAGCTCCATGATGCTGCACTCGAGCGTATCAAATTGTGTGATGAGCGTCGCATCATCCGCCTGCGGCTGGGACAGGGGCTGCTCCTCCATCCTTCGCAACAACTCGTCACGGAGAGATACAATCTGAGGGTCAACGGTCTCCTTGACTCGGGCTGATGCCTGCGAGGGCTGTGGGGAATGAGCACTTGCCGTGGAGGTCCTAGATGACTGCTCGCAACAAGGGCGCCATAGGATCCCGTACCGTAATACGTACCCCTCTGGAGACTACTAGTGGCGGTCACCTACAGCTCGTCCGCCGACGGAGCTGGAGGGGGCTGCGAGGAAGTACCAGCCTCTCCCGCTGTAGGTGCACTAGCAGTCGCCCGCTCACATAGCCTAAGATACTCGGCCTAGAAAAGTTTGGATACTCGATAATTGCTAATGTGTCTAAGGTACTTATGACTAACTACATAGATATTTATTTGCATATTTTTTAAGTTATATTAAAATTAACACAATGTAAAATAATACTTACATAGGTCTGCGATGCCCTCTCATCAATGAGATTTCTGCCCTTTAGATGGGTGGCCAGAAAGACGGTCACCATTTTGGCATCCTCACCCCTCTATACCTGTTAAAAATATATTATTTAGTACTAAAATTAAATATTTTATCCTACTACCATTTTATCGTACTTGCATTAAAATAATATATCTGAAATAAAAAATATACCAAACGACGGAAATGTTCTGTCATCGGAATCGAGCCACCACACCACTTTGTTGCCTTCTGCCTAGCCGCCTTGGCCTTCTCAGAACTTCCTTGTACCTCGGAGCGTCAAATCTAGCCCTCATCGTAGTCCACTGTTCAGGCGTGATCCAACCTTGGATCGATTTTCCTTCGCGATCAGAAGCCTTCTGGTCATCCAGAGCATCACGGATCAACTTGGTGGCAATGGCAGAAAATATTTGCTCGATCAACTCGGCCCGGTGTGGTAGATAGAAATAAGTTTACCACAAAAAATAATTTAGTAAGTTATATAATATGCATAAATTATATGATCGATCAACTTGGCCCGGTGCGGTGGATAGAAACATCTGCTCGATCAAGTAGCTATCTTCCTCCTCATCTTCACTTTCATCTACTTCGTCTTCGTCTTCGTCTTCATCTTCGTCTTCGTCTTCGTCTTCGTCCTCGTCCTTCTCGTCCTCCTTTTCCTCTCCAGAGCCTCACAATTGGGGGGTTCCGCTGCCCGGTCAGCGAAAGGGGGTCGAGAGGGAAGTGCCTCCCATTGGGGGTCGGGGGCAAGGCCCCCAAAAGGTATTCAGATTTTCCGATTGTTTATCTTTGGAAAACTGCCATCAAG
The DNA here is from genome assembly GCA_036927795.1 of Iris macrosiphon. Classification (NCBI taxonomy): domain Eukaryota; kingdom Viridiplantae; phylum Streptophyta; class Magnoliopsida; order Asparagales; family Iridaceae; genus Iris; species Iris macrosiphon. The sequence continues at coordinate 602,014 of JAYESA010000046.1, read as the reverse complement.
AAAAAATGCGTCTTCAAGTCTTCTCAACTGTTAGAAGATTGGCGTCATCAAAGTGCTCATGATTTTATCATTTGTTATGTATTTATTTATTTATTTTATAGGACCAAAGCAACTTTAGAATTAATATGAATCGAATGAGGTTCAAAGGATGTAAAATCATGCTTTGATACCATTTTGTCATGTCCCGATTCCGGAGAACCAAAAATGTAACCACTATCCATTTTGCCTTGTACAAGTACAATTAGGCTTGTACAGCATCACGCCCAGTGGTTACCCTTTTTGTTCTCCGGAATTGGGGCATGATAGTATCTAAATGGAGTTAAGACACGATTTAATCATGAGGAGAGGAATTATTATGGAGGTGAAAGACAAGAAAGTGGTGAGTTGTCTATTTTAGACAGAATCTTCGCCCACTAGGAGTTGCCATAATTGACACCTTGTCGAAGCCATATTTGGTAAAGGCTTAGTGGTTTGTGCTTAATAATTCTCTAGAATTAGAAGTATACGTAGAGTGAGTATTAGCTTTGATCTTCCACTTAGAGGTTTTAATCTTGATGTAGCCAGTGTTGATCTTTATTCAAATTTGAATGTATATAGAAATCATATAGAAATTATTCAAGGACAAAGTAGAACTAATTGGCAACGAAGACATGAAAATAAATTTCCTACGTGGTTTGCCAATCATGTAAGTATTCATGCTTTGTTGAGGTAGTAAGTTATGTAAAAAAATATATTCTTACAAACATTGATTTTATTGATATTTAATTTTTATTTTATAGATGAAACAATTGTGTTGGCACAACTCAACAGAAGTCAATGATTAATTATATTCCATAGCGTGTGGTCCTCAAGTTGAGGTAAGACGTCACAATAAATGCATTGCCAATGGAATTAGGTTCTATACCATAAAGCTAGAGAAGCATCGCAAAACTCAAAATAGTGGCATTGTCGCCAAAGGGGAGTATTAAGGAAGCATAATTGACTTTTACAGTGCCTTGGTTGACGTACTTGCATTGAGCTACTTGGAACGCAGACAAGTATTTCTATTTAAGTGTAAATTGTATGATCTTTGCAATAAAATAACTTGAGCTCGAACAACTAAGCATTTCACTAGTGTTAACACTTCTCGTGTATGGTATGGAAATAATCTATTGTGATACCTTCTAATGTCGAGCAAGTTTTCTATCTCAATGACACAAAACTGGGCGGGACTTGGAAAGTGGTGTAAAGGTTGCAACCTAGGAACTTGTATGATGTTATTGAGAGTGAAGAGAAAGACAATAGAGAAGTTGAATGAAACAAAACAATGAATAATAACTCAACATATTAGTTAAATAAGTTGTGGAATCTTATACCCAAGTTGAATGCTCATAATCAAGTATTTGGCTTACTGTGTAGAGAGGATGTAGCTCCAACTGAAGTATAAGTCGATCCAATTATCATGGAAAATCTTAAGAACTAGAACCAGGCCATTGAAGATAGCGCATTTATTAATGACAGTGATAATAATAGTGAAGATGATGTTGAAGTGCTCGAATGTAGTGTAAATGAGCATGAGCCTTTGATAAGCAACAAAAAAATGATGAAGATGACTTAATGCTCGATTAAAACAAAAGCCTATGTAGTATTAAACTGTTTGAGTGCATTTAGCATGAGTCGATTTCTTATATATTTTAAGCTTATGAATATAAAGTGAGCAGACCAACCAATATGATACTAGAAAGTTTCGTGATTGAATTTTAAGGTTTTACCATTTAAATTTTTTGATATAATTTGGAATTTTGAGAGCATATGACGTCCTCAAACTTTGAGTGTTCTAGAAATTCTACCAAACTTGCTGATTTCTGGGATTGGATCGACGAAAAAGGTCAAATCTTACTTTGAGCAACGGTGATCTTAATCATCCCAGTAGCACGGCGGCAACTCTTTTCTTCAGCAACTTTTACTTCATTCATAGCTTTGCTCTTTTAGAAACTTCGTGGCGGAGTGAAAGTCTTGCTCTAGTAGCAATTTTAATTACTTGCTTTTTCACGAGCAAACCGTTGGTTGTGCTTCAGCACGTCACTAGTAATTCTACTTGCTCTCATCACCACTTCAGTACTTACACCGAAGTTACTCTCACGTAGACTTCTTGAATTTCATATTTACGAAGGAGAAAGCTTTGTCATCCTTGCACTCAAAGTCATTTCATCAACGAACTAAAGGAACTACACTCCAATTTGATCTCCATCGTTACATTCTCCGTAATCTCAAGCTTGTATTAAAATTTGTTTTTATTTCCACAGTGTTGTAATAAAATTTTGAATCATTTGTAATATTTTTATAAAGTTTTCTCACAAAAGAAATTTTACTTTCTTTTCATTCGAAAACAGGCATACATAACATGCACAACCAAAATACTACTTAATATAATGGGAATTCCTAGCTAGAAATTTAAAACGCGACAAAGATGTGAGGCTATGTCTATAACTCAAGCTAGAATTTTTCTTCACTTCAACGTTCCTTTTGTACACTTAAACGTTCCTTTTGTACACTTAAACGATATCACTAGATCTTTTAAATTAGGGACATAGGACACACAAACACATAGGAGAGGACATAGGGACACAATCCCCATAACTCGAACCCTAAAAATTTGTAGGGTTAGGGTATACCTTCGTACACGGAGGGGCGGGGGTGGAGAAGGTCTGCAGAAGAGAGGTTGCTGAAGGGCTTTCGGTCGAGGAGCGGTATCAAGGCTTCCAGTCGGGGAGATGTTAAGGCTTCAGGTCGTACAACACAGGTAATGTCAGATGATCACCGATGGAGGTGGTCGTGGGTTAGGGATGGCAAAGGGGAGTTTAGATTTGGTGTGGGGTCAAATTTTTTGAGAGAATCGAGATAAAATTTGCTCCTGTGGGGGAGCCGGTGGGGGGGGGGGGGTGTAACGCCCCGTTCGTCCCGTTTCCCCTATTCGGGGAGCGCGGCTAAGATATGCTTGGTACCGTTCGATCGGGACAGATTGAATCAAGATCCTTTCCTCGTTATGGATTGGTTTCTTCGGAATCAGGTCCCATAATCAATGGATCGTGCCTCAAGGAAGGACTCGGCGGCAGAGTAGAGAGAGGCCTTTCCGTTGTGTTGGTTTTCCTTGCCCGTTTTTGATTTGCCGTTTGGTTGCGTTCTTGTTGGTTTTAGGACTTGCGTTTTCTTGAACGGTTTCGATGGACTTCATTGTTTTCGTTCTTAGGATTTCGCATTTCGTATCGAGCCTTGGAGACCGAAGCAGGAGGTATTGATCATCCGTTGGTGCGTGCAGGTGATCATGTAGACAACGCGCGAGCGGAGTCTTAGGGATCTCTACTTCTTCTTCCTATTAAACAAACTTGTGAGTGGCTCTATTTCGATAAGCACCTTCTTTCCAAGGGCTCCGTTCATAATAAAATTGACTCAGTTGTGCATTCAATCAAACGATACCAATTAAGTAACAAGTTGGATAAAAAGATAAGATAAGAAGTAGGCTTGGAACACCCATTGCTTGTCATACAAAACCTTGCATAAATTCATTGATGCATGCATGTTCGTTGGGTGTTTAATGGGTTGGTATTTATTGATAGTTCAAAGTGCTCTTCTATAAGTTCAAGGTGTTCTTCTATAAACTGCTGCATGTTATTTCATATAACTGTTGGTTGATTGTGATAGTACAGTAAAGCAGTTTCGTATATGATGTTCTTTAAATGGCTAGTAAGTAAATCTATGATGTAGAGTTCATAGAAATGGTCATGGGAATTCTTGTGCACAGGGGATCCAGGTTCCTGCGAACGGTTACCGGGGCACCGGGCCGTTTCGACCCGGGCGGAATCTACTTTCTTAGTCTGGGAGCGGGGAATTGTAGCGGGGCTAGCTACCCGCGCTGCAAGCGTCGCCGCCAGCTCAGACTAAACCCATGATGGCTCCTAAACAACAAAAGAAAGATGTTGTGTATATTTAAACTGTGCAGACTAACTATGTCTTCGTGACAGGGAAGGCTATGGTAAGTTGTACAGGTGGTTCAGACGGTACAGGTAAAGTCACCGAACGGTGGCATGTGGAGTTATGTTATGTTATTTGTTCTTGCATACCTGCTAAATGAAATCTGATCTAGGCAAGAATAGAAAGTCACATAAACACATAAATATTGCATGTTCATTTAAAACTCATCTAAAGAGCTTGGTAAAGTTGAGCAGCTAGCCTTCACCAGTACTTTTCGAAGTACTGACCCTCGTTGTAGCAGGTTCCCCGGCGCAAGGCAACGCGGCGAGGAGCTGAACTTCTCTCCAAACTTTTGGGATTCTTGGCGGGTCGTGGCCAAGACTTTGGAGGCTCAAGCTAGAAGCCTTCCTCTCTCTCTCCGTTGCGGAAATAACGCTAAGGCGATGGTGCTTACTCGCACCCAAGGAGCAATTTGTGTTTTGAAACTATGTAAAGGGATATAATGTATGGATCGGCTATCTCATTTTGCGTCCAAGTTTGTAAGCCCGTGGGGCATTTTATACTTTTGAGTCAAGCAATGTAACAAGATGTTCATTATAAATAAAAGAGAAACTTTTCTATGCCTCAACCTTGTGTTATCTTACTTGTCTACTCTGTTGCATTGATCTAAAGAATATCCTTATGCCTAAGGCCTTGTGCACGCGCGCCCTACGCGTGCACGGCATCGCGCCCGGGGGACGATTATCGATTAGCCGAAATCGGGGCGTGACATATTGGTATCAGAGCATGCTTCAGATCCTTTGATCTCACAAAGAAAGTTTCTAAAGAGGACTTTGTTCCTTCCGAGTAGACCCTTGAATTCGCTTGGCCAAAATGAGATGCGTTCCATACAATAAGTCTAAATATTTTTGAAAAGTGCGTGGGAATTATATGATTGCTTGGACGGGATTATGATGTGAGGGCTTTTGTCCCAACTCATAGAGGATGTTGTGAGAGGAGACTCGTGTTATAATCGGCAAGTTATATGTCTATATGAAAACACCAAACGAGTAGAGTGCGAGATAAGAATATCGTTCAGACAGTGGTCTATGCACATGGCCTTTTGGCCAATTTGTGTTAAGTATCGTGCACCAAGACCCTTGGTGCTAGTGAGTTGCAGCAAGATTTGGGTATTGTTGGGAGGAGAATAAAGTTGACTTGGAGGGAAATCGATAGAGACGTTATCGGATTGCCGCTAAGGCGAGTATTGGGAATCGTGTAGGGAAATTTCGGAAATAGTTGGACGGTTATTCATAGCGATAAGTTATGATTTGAAGCATAGTCTGTAAAGAGGACTATGAATACAGGTGTGTACGAGTCTAAGATCGCTAAGGCGATAAATAGGGACTGTGTTGGAGTTCTAAGGAACGAATTGGGCATACGAGTGAAGGATGCGAACGCGAATCAGGAGTTATTAGGACGACTCAATTCCTGAGTAGTGTATTTGTTGGCTTAGAAGTGCTTGAACGAAGTCGTGGATTCGGAGAGTTAAGCGAGTCTAGCGACAAGCGACGAGATTGGGTAAAGCCTTAGTATAGATAAACAGTGCCTAGCAAGTAAACGAACTCGGAGAAAGCATGCAATGTTTGGTTCGAACGAGTTACAATGAGTTGAATAGGGGATAAGGCTTACATCGAATAGAAATTCAGGGCAATTGGAATCGATATCATGGTCGGAAAGACTTAAAGGATTGTACGAGCGAGTTTGAGTTGAAACAAGTGAATTGAAAACTTGAGTCGAGATTGAATAATCTGAGATGCGATCGAAGTAAGTGCAATTAGAAATAATGGAGTGAACGAATGATAGCGTGCATGGAAAATTTGGATTGAGTAGGATATCGCTCGATAGAATTCGGTTTGAGTATGAATGCGGTGATTTCAAATTTTGGGGGATTTAGACCATAACAATGGTTGGAAAATAGTATGGATTGATGCAAATTAGTCAAAATTATGATTTTTGATGGATTGAGTTAAGCGGTAATAGATTTGGTTTGAAGTTTGGAAGAACGATCTTAAAATCAAGTTCAGAAAGATAACATTCGAAATCTGTCCCAGCGAGAACGATTATCCTGCGGAAGCGTCGGCGTGGTGATTTCACGTACGGTAGGGATAAGCAAACTCAAGAGAACAGGTTCGATGATTATTCCAAAAACGAACTCGATGAATGGAACGTATCAATGGGATAGACTTGGGTTTGGGAATTGATCTTAGTTGTTTGAGGAATGCTAAGAGTAGACTAAGAAAATGAGTCTAAGGATTTTCTTGAGGTGTTAGTCTAGAAACGTAAAGTAAGAGATGTTGGACGTTTTCATGAACGGATACGTAGATTGTGCTGGATGACTTAGAGTTCATGATATACATCGATGGTCTATAATGGAATTGTGGCTTAGTGATACAAGCATAGAAAATGATGGATTGGTGAATCCTATTAAACGAGATGAAAAAGATAGTATGTGCGAATCGATAGGTTAGCCCTGAAACATGGGCGTATCATGGGTTCAGTTGGACGAGCGTGTTGGTGTGATAGGGTGATCTGTGCTCGATGTTTAGAAATCTGAGTGAAACGAGCTTGGGTAGAATACCCGTGTAAAGGAACAATGGTTTGACCTTAGGGTGTTTGGGGCGAGCGTTGTGCAACACGGTTGCGCGATGAGTCGCAAACTTGAGTTGTACCTATGACTGTGTGTGCTGGCCTAGTGACTAGGCAGACGACCCTAGGCCTTGAGTTAAACTGGAGTGGCTGACTTCAGAGTATCGTTCGGGAAGAATGATAGAACTGGGGCAACGAGACTTAGAGTTAGAATTTGGAATTGGGAATATACACTAGCAACGTTCGCGTTGAAACAAACGCAATGCGAGATAGGACTCGGGTGATAATTGATTTGGTTGGATAAGTTACGCGACGGTAAAGGATAAGACGATAGCTGGATCGAACAAGAGTTCGGTCATTCATATAGTAGGACGATCCGCGTTTCGAAAGATTTTCACGAGTAGCTTGTCAGACTTAGCTGTCACTGAGCTTGGTTGAAATACACATATTTGGGGGACGCCTTGAATATAGGTACGATCCAGACTTAGCGATATGCATAACTCGGATGCAGCTGCAAAGGAAAATGTTCGGATTCGCATGGATGAGTATGGCAACTGAAGTGATTTAGCCTCAACCTAAATTTTCATAGAGGAAAGATTGTATCGTTTCCTCGTGCTACCGGGATAGTTCTGCGCTAAGGCGCAGTACGAGACTGAGTTTGGAAATGCAATAGTTGAACGAATAGATCATTCGGATAAAATGATTAAGCACTCGGGCTAACGGAACGAGTAAAAACGAATAGGAAGTTAAGTTCGATTGAGCCGAAGGTGCGAAGGACTTGAGCGTACCCCAGGTAGGCGATTTAGCTCTGCGCTAAGGCGCAATATGAAATGAGTCAGAAAACGTTGGTGATTGGGTGCAAATTTATTTAGTGAGATTGGACGGTGACTCAGAGAGATTTGATGCAAAAACGAGATTGGAAAATTGTCGAGATTTGAGCTTTTGGGTTAGGCGTAACGACGGGTTTCGATAGGCGACATCAAGTAAACTGTCGAATGTGTTCGGATGCATTTGGTTCCTATGAGAGGTAATATAACTAGTTGGGCAAGTCCACCCAATTATGAGTCGTAAGTGCCCGTTGAGTTATAGAATACCATGTGCTTGGGTAATACAGCCCTGCGCTAGGTGCAGTAGATTTTTGAGACGGAAGTGCAACGATCGAGTTGAGTATAACTCGATAGCATTGAACGATAGAGTCGTTCGATGAGAACTGGCCAACATTGGCGTAACGAATGGTGAGGAAATAGATGATTGTAGTATTGAGACAGTCCTTGAAGGATAGGACGAGATGTGTATAGTGGTTTAGAAGTTATGCGATAGCACGAGTTGCGCTCAGGAAGTCTCGAGGACGGAACTTGTTCTGAGTGGTATATGATGTAACAACCCACTCCGCTCAACCCGGAGGACCGATTCAAACGGCACAAGTATAGCTATTCAAACCGCCTTGCTCAGCGAGATGGCTCGTTCGATGCAAAAGCTTTCATGCTGGGATCCTCAATGGAGTCAGACTTAGGCTATCAGAAGCGCGTCCGGAGTTTAGCTCGACCGATGCGATACATCGTTAAGGTGGGTGATCCCGGTGAACCTGTCTCTACTTAGCTGCACACTAAGAAAATGAATGTTACGCGCTATAAAAGGCGATAACCTTTGCATGCTAATAAAAGAGATGAACGCACATAGAAAGGGATAACCCCGCCTTATTATCGTATAGAACATGGAAATCTTACTTGCTAGTTGCGTAGTCGACTTGGGTCAGTTGAATCTGCAAGCGTACTTATCGTACGCGGCGGAGCCTGTCCAAATTTTGGATCGTAAAAAGAAGCAGTTGCGGAACCGACCGTCTTGCTAGTGCGCGTATTGTGGCGGAACCACTTGGTCGAGGAGTCGACCTGGGAACTTGAATCTGTTATGAGGGAAAAATTTCCCCCATTATTCCTTAGTGGTAGGTTCTATTCTTAAGTTTCGGGACGAAACTTCCTATTAGATGGTTATGATGTAACGCCCCGTTCGTCCCGTTCCCCCTATTCGGGGAGTGCGGCTAAGATATGCTTGGTACCGTTCGATCGGGACAGATTGAATCAAGATCCTTTCCTCGTTATGGATTGGTTTCTTCGGAATCAGGTCCCATAATCAATGGATCGTGCCTCAAGGAAGGACTCGGCGGCAGAGTAGAGAGAGGCCTTTCCGTTGTGTTGGTTTTCCTTGCCCGTTTTCGATTTGCCGTTTGGTTGCGTTCTTGTTGGTTTTAGGACTTGCGTTTTCTTGAACGGTTTCGATGGACTTCATTGTTTTCGTTCTTAGGATTTCGCATTTCGTATCGAGCCTTGGAGACCGAAGCAGGAGGTATTGATCATCCGTTGGTGCGTGCAGGTGATCATGTAGACAACGCGCGAGCGGAGTCTTAGGGATCTCTACTTCTTCTTCCTATTAAACAAACTTGTGAGTGGCTCTATTTCGATAAGCACCTTCTTTCCAAGGGCTCCGTTCATAATAAAATTGACTCAGTTGTGCATTCAATCAAACGATACCAATTAAGTAACAAGTTGGATAAAAAGATAAGATAAGAAGTAGGCTTGGAACACCCATTGCTTGTCATACAAAACCTTGCATAAATTCATTGATGCATGCATGTTCGTTGGGTGTTTAATGGGTTGGTATTTATTGATAGTTCAAAGTGCTCTTCTATAAGTTCAAGGTGTTCTTCTATAAACTGCTGCATGTTATTTCATATAACTGTTGGTTGATTGTGATAGTACAGTAAAGCAGTTTCGTATATGATGTTCTTTAAATGGCTAGTAAGTAAATCTATGATGTAGAGTTCATAAAAATGGTCATGGGAATTCTTGTGCACAGGGGATCCAGGTTCCTGCGAACGGTTACCGGGGCACCGGGCCGTTTCGACCCGGGCGGAATCTACTTTCTTAGTCTGGGAGCGGGGAATTGTAGCGGGGCTAGCTACCCGCGCTGCAAGCGTCGCCGCCAGCTCAGACTAAACCCATGATGGCTCCTAAACAACAAAAGAAAGATGTTGTGTATATTTAAACTGTGCAGACTAACTATGTCTTCGTGACAGGGAAGGCTATGGTAAGTTGTACAGGTGGTTCAGACGGTACAGGTAAAGTCACCGAACGGTGGCATGTGGAGTTATGTTATGTTATTTGTTCTTGCATACCTGCTAAATGAAATCTGATCTAGGCAAGAATAGAAAGTCACATAAACACATAAATGTTGCATGTTCATTTAAAACTCATCTAAAGAGCTTGGTAAAGTTGAGCAGCTAGCCTTCACCAGTACTTTTCGAAGTACTGACCCTCGTTGTAGCAGGTTCCCCGGCGCAAGGCAACGCGGCGAGGAGCTGAACTTCTCTCCAAACTTTTGGGATTCTTGGCGGGTCGTGGCCAAGACTTTGGAGGCTCAAGCTAGAAGCCTTCCTCTCTCTCTCCGTTGCGGAAATAACGCTAAGGCGATGGTGCTTACTCGCACCCAAGGAGCAATTTGTGTTTTGAAACTATGTAAAGGGATATAATGTATGGATCGGCTATCTCATTTTGCGTCCAAGTTTGTAAGCCCGTGGGGCATTTTATACTTTTGAGTCAAGCAATGTAACAAGATGTTCATTATAAATAAAAGAGAAACTTTTCTATGCCTCAACCTTGTGTTATCTTACTTGTCTACTCTGTTGCATTGATCTAAAGAATATCCTTATGCCTAAGGCCTTGTGCACGCGCGCCCTACGCGTGCACGGCATCGCGCCCGGGGGACGATTATCGATTAGCCGAAATCGGGGCGTGACATATTGGTATCAGAGCATGCTTCAGATCCTTTGATCTCACAAAGAAAGTTTCTAAAGAGGACTTTGTTCCTTCCGAGTAGACCCTTGAATTCGCTTGGCCAAAATGAGATGCGTTCCATACAATAAGTCTAAATATTTTTGAAAAGTGCGTGGGAATTATACGATTGCTTGGACGGGATTATGATGTGAGGGCTTTTGTCCCAACTCATAGAGGATGTTGTGAGAGGAGACTCGTGTTATAATCGGCAAGTTATATGTCTATATGAAAACACCAAACGAGTAGAGTGCGAGATAAGAATATCGTTCAGACAGTGGTCTATGCACATGGCCTTTTGGCCAATTTGTGTTAAGTATCGTGCACCAAGACCCTTGGTGCTAGTGAGTTGCAGCAAGATTTGGGTATTGTTGGGAGGAGAATAAAGTTGACTTGGAGGGAAATCGATAGAGACGTTATCGGATTGCCGCTAAGGCGAGTATTGGGAATCGTGTAGGGAAATTTCGGAAATAGTTGGACGGTTATTCATAGCGATAAGTTATGATTTGAAGCATAGTCTGTAAAGAGGACTATGAATACAGGTGTGTACGAGTCTAAGATCGCTAAGGCGATAAATAGGGACTGTGTTGGAGTTCTAAGGAACGAATTGGGCATACGAGTGAAGGATGCGAACGCGAATCAGGAGTTATTAGGACGACTCAATTCCTGAGTAGTGTATTTGTTGGCTTAGAAGTGCTTGAACGAAGTCGTGGATTCGGAGAGTTAAGCGAGTCTAGCGACAAGCGACGAGATTGGGTAAAGCCTTAGTATAGATAAACAGTGCCTAGCAAGTAAACGAACTCGGAGAAAGCATGCAATGTTTGGTTCGAACGAGTTACAATGAGTTGAATAGGGGATAAGGCTTACATCGAATAGAAATTCAGGGCAATTGGAATCGATATCATGGTCGGAAAGACTTAAAGGATTGTACGAGCGAGTTTGAGTTGAAACAAGTGAATTGAAAACTTGAGTCGAGATTGAATAATCTGAGATGCGATCGAAGTAAGTGCAATTAGAAATAATGGAGTGAACGAATGATAGCGTGCATGGAAAATTTGGATTGAGTAGGATATCGCTCGATAGAATTCGGTTTGAGTATGAATGCGGTGATTTCAAATTTTGGGGGATTTAGACCATAACAATGGTTGGAAAATAGTATGGATTGATGCAAATTAGTCAAAATTATGATTTTTGATGGATTGAGTTAAGCGGTAATAGATTTGGCTTGAAGTTTGGAAGAACGATCTTAAAATCAAGTTCAGAAAGATAACATTCGAAATCTGTCCCAGCGAGAACGATTATCTTGCGGAAACGTCGGCGTGGTGATTTCACGTACGGTAGGGATAAGCAAACTCAAGAGAACAGGTTCGATGATTATTCCAAAAACGAACTCGATGAATGGAACGTATCAATGGGATAGACTTGGGTTTGGGAATTGATCTTAGTTGTTTGAGGAATGCTAAGAGTAGACTAAGAAAATGAGTCTAAGGATTTTCTTGAGGAGTTAGTCTAGAAACGTAAAGTAAGAGATGTTGGACGTTTTCATGAACGGATACGTAGATTGTGCTGGACGACTTAGAGTTCATGATATACATCGATGGTCTATAATGGAATTGTGGCTTAGTAATACAAGCATAGAAAATGATGGATTGGTGAATCCTATTAAACGAGATGAAAAAGATAGTATGTGCGAATCGATAGGTTAGCCCTGAAACATGGGCGTATCATGGGTTCAGTTGGACGAGCGTGTTGGTGTGATAGGGTGATCTGTGCTCGATGTTTAGAAATCTGAGTGAAACGAGCTTGGGTAGAATACCCGTGTAAAGGAACAATGGTTTGACCTTAGGGTGTTTGGGGCGAGCGTTGTGCAACACGGTTGCGCGATGAGTCGCAAACTTGAGTTGTACCTATGACTGTGTGTGCTGGCCTAGTGACTAGGCAGACGACCCTAGGCCTTGAGTTAAACTGGAGTGGCTGACTTCAGAGTATCGTTCGGGAAGAATGATAGAACTGGGGCAACGAGACTTAGAGTTAGAATTTGGAATTGGGAATATACACTAGCAACGTTCGCGTTGAAACAAACGCAATGCGAGATAGGACTCGGGTGATAATTGATTTGGTTGGATAAGTTACGCGACGGTAAAGGATAAGACGATAGCTGGATCGAACAAGAGTTCGGTCATTCATATAGTAGGACGATCCGCGTTTCGAAAGATTTTCACGAGTAGCTTGTCAGACTTAGCTGTCACTGAGCTTGGTTGAAATACACATATTTGGGGGACGCCTTGAATATGGGTACGATCCAGACTTAGCGATATGCATAACTCGGATGCAGCTGCAAAGGAAAATGTTCGGATTCGCATGGATGAGTATGGCAACTGAAGTGATTTAGCCTCAACCTAAATTTTCATAGAGGAAAGATTGTATCGTTTCCTCGTGCTACCGGGATAGTTCTGCGCTAAGGCGCAGTACGAGACTGAGTTTGGAAATGCAATAGTTGAACGAATAGATCATTCGAATAAAATGATTAAGCACTCGGGCGAACGAAACGAGTAAAAACGAATAGGAAGTTAAGTTCGATTGAGCCGAAGGTGCGAAGGACTTGAGCGTACCCCAGGTAGGCGATTTAGCTCTGCGCTAAGGCGCAATATGAAATGAGTCAGAAAACGTTGGTGATTGGGTGCGAATTTATTTAGTGAGATTGGACGGTGACTCAGAGAGATTTGATGCAAAAACGAGATTGGAAAATTGTCGAGATTCGAGCTTTTGGGTTAGGCGTAACGACGGGTTTCGATAGGCGACGTCAAGTAAACTGTCGAATGTGTTCGGATGCATTTGGTTCCTATGAGAGGTAATATAACTAGTTGGGCAAGTCCACCCAATTATGAGTCGTAAGTGCCCGTTGAGTTATAGAATACCATGTGCTTGGGTAATACAGCCCTGCGCTAGGTGCAGTAGATTTTTGAGACGGAAGTGCAACGATCGAGTTGAGTATAACTCGATAGCATTGAACGATAGAGTCGTTCGATGAGAACTGGCCAACATTGGCGTAACGAATGGTGAGGAAATAGATGATTGTAGTATTGAGACAGTCCTTGAAGGATAGGACGAGATGTGTATAGTGGTTTAGAAGTTATGCGATAGCACGAGTTGCGCTCAGGAAGTCTCGAGGACGGAACTTGTTCTGAGTGGTATATGATGTAACAACCCACTCCGCTCAACCCGGAGGACCGATTCAAACGGCACAAGTATAGCTATTCAAACCGCCTTGCTCAGCGAGATGGCTCGTTCGATGCAAAAGCTTTCATGCTGGGATCCTCAATGGAGTCAGACTTAGGCTATCAGAAGCGCGTCCGGAGTTTAGCTCGACCGATGCGATACATCGCTAAGGTGGGTGATCCCGGTGAACCTGTCTCTACTTAGCTGCACACTAAGAAAATGAATGTTACGCGCTATAAAAGGCGATAACCTTTGCATGCTAATAAAAGAGATGAACGCACATAGAAAGGGATAACCCCGCCTTATTATCGTATAGAACATGGAAATCTTACTTGCTAGTTGCGTAGTCGACTTGGGTCAGTTGAATCTGCAAGCGTACTTATCGTACGCGGCGGAGCCTGTCCAAATTTTGGATCGTAAAAAGAAGCAGTTGCGGAACCGACCGTCTCGCTAGTGCGCGTATTGTGGCGGAACCACTTGGTCGAGGAGTCGACCTGGGAACTTGAATCTGTTATGAGGGAAAAATTTCCCCCATTATTCCTTAGTGGTAGGTTCTATTCTTAAGTTTCGGGACGAAACTTCCTATTAGATGGTTATGATGTAACGCCCCGTTCGTCCCGTTCCCCCTATTCGGGGAGCGCGGCTAAGATATGCTTGGTACCGTTCGATCGGGACAGATTGAATCAAGATCCTTTCCTCGTTATGGATTGGTTTCTTCGGAATCAGGTCCCATAATCAATGGATCGTGCCTCAAGGAAGGACTCGGCGGCAGAGTAGAGAGAGGCCTTTCCGTTGTGTTGGTTTTCCTTGCCCGTTTTTGATTTGCCGTTTGGTTGCGTTCTTGTTGGTTTTAGGACTTGCGTTTTCTTGAACGGTTTCGATGGACTTCATTGTTTTCGTTCTTAGGATTTCGCATTTCGTATCGAGCCTTGGAGACCGAAGCAGGAGGTATTGATCATCCGTTGGTGCGTGCAGGTGATCATGTAGACAACGCGCGAGCGGAGTCTTAGGGATCTCTACTTCTTCTTCCTATTAAACAAACTTGTGAGTGGCTCTATTTCGATAAGCACCTTCTTTCCAAGGGCTCCGTTCATAATAAAATTGACTCAGTTGTGCATTCAATCAAACGATACCAATTAAGTAACAAGTTGGATAAAAAGATAAGATAAGAAGTAGGCTTGGAACACCCATTGCTTGTCATACAAAACCTTGCATAAATTCATTGATGCATGCATGTTCGTTGGGTGTTTAATGGGTTGGTATTTATTGATAGTTCAAAGTGCTCTTCTATAAGTTCAAGGTGTTCTTCTATAAACTGCTGCATGTTATTTCATATAACTGTTGGTTGATTGTGATAGTACAGTAAAGCAGTTTTGTATATGATGTTCTTTAAATGGCTAGTAAGTAAATCTATGATGTAGAGTTCATAGAAATGGTCATGGGAATTCTTGTGCACAGGGGATCCAGGTTCCTGCGAACGGTTACCGGGGCACCGGGCCGTTTCGACCCGGGCGAAATCTACTTTCTTAGTCTGGGAGCGGGGAATTGTAGCGGGGCTAGCTACCCGCGCTGCAAGCGTCGCCGCCAGCTCAGACTAAACCCATGATGGCTCCTAAACAACAAAAGAAAGATGTTGTGTATATTTAAACTGTGCAGACTAACTATGTCTTCGTGACAGGGAAGGCTATGGTAAGTTGTACAGGTGGTTCAGACGGTACAGGTAAAGTCACCGAACGGTGGCATGTGGAGTTATGTTATGTTATTTGTTCTTGCATACCTGCTAAATAAAATCTGATCTAGGCAAGAATAGAAAGTCACATAAACACATAAATGTTGCATGTTCATTTAAAACTCATCTAAAGAGCTTGGTAAAGTTGAGCAGCTAGCCTTCACCAGTACTTTTTGAAGTACTGACCCTCGTTGTAGCAGGTTCCCCGGCGCAAGGCAACGCGGCGAGGAGCTGAACTTCTCTCCAAACTTTTGGGATTCTTGGCGGGTCGTGGCCAAGACTTTGGAGGCTCAAGCTAGAAGCCTTCCTCTCTCTCTCCGTTGCGGAAATAACGCTAAGGCGATGGTGCTTACTCGCACCCAAGGAGCAATTTGTGTTTTGAAACTATGTAAAGGGATATAATGTATGGATCGGCTATCTCATTTTGCGTCCAAGTTTGTAAGCCCGTGGGGCATTTTATACTTTTGAGTCAAGCAATGTAACAAGATGTTCATTATAAATAAAAGAGAAACTTTTCTATGCCTCAACCTTGTGTTATCTTACTTGTCTACTCTGTTGCATTGATCTAAAGAATATCCTTATGCCTAAGGCCTTGTGCACGCGCGCCCTACGCGTGCACGGCATCGCGCCCGGGGGACGATTATCGATTAGCCGAAATCGGGGCGTGACAAGGGGGGGATGGGGAAACGCCGGAGTAGGGGGCTGTGGAGGATGCCCGAGGGGCATACTTCGCCGGAGGGGGGTACTTCGTCGGAGGGGGGGAAGAGGGGGGTTTCAAAATTTTGGGGAGGAGTTCGACAGAATAGGGGAAAATAAAATCCTAAACCCAATATTAAAAAATTTAACGACCTTTAGCGACGTCTTTTTATGACGCCGCTAATAAAAAAATTAGCGACGTCATAAATAGACATCGCTAAATGTCACTAATTCAAAAGTTTGCGACGTTATAGACGTAGCTAAAAACGTCGAAAAAAATTAACGCCGCTAAATACGTCGCTAAACGTTGCTAAATCAAAAAACTTAGCGACGTTTAGTGACCTTATAGAAGCTTATAGCGACTATTCTTTTAAAAAACTGAAGTCCAGTCGCTAAACGTCGATGTATGTCGCCAACAGCGACATATAGCGACGTTTCTTTTTCGAGTCGCTCAAGTCTTTAATATTAGCGACGTTTTATTATGACGTCGCTAAAAATGTCGCTATTTCATCATATTTTGGTAGTGTACTCTTTTTTTTAGCATTTCATGGAAACATATGAATATTCTCTTACTCTTGTTTATTAGCATGACAATGGTTCATTCGATAGCGGTGTCCGTGTAACTAAGCATGCAACATTCTATTCTTTAACTTAGCATGGCAATGGTTCTATCTCTATCTTTTTTCAGACAAGCATAAAAGTTCTCTATTTGAGCAAACAGGTTCTCGTTCTATCATTCTCATGCGATCATTATCTTATTAAGCAAACAAGCATTGCAAAAACTCAGATTCATTATTAAGGCGTGCAAGAATCAGAGAATGAAGTTCTGCCCACTTACTTAGATCAATTTTCTTGTATTTCGATCGGGAACTCTCCGAGAAGACTTCTACTCGAGTCAGCAAACCGATATCTCTTGTACATAGTGCCAACGCGGAGCGGGGCACTACACGAGTTATTGAGGTAGAGTTGGTATATGGAGCTCCTTCTCCAACGCTCGCCTCTACTTCCGGCAGGATGAGCTAGAGATGCTACAAGGCTTCTCCGACGGGCCCAAGAACTCCAACCGCATTCGCACCTTATCCACTTCTCCCACTCCTTCTCCGACGCTCGCCTCTCTGTCCTTCGGGACGAACTGGAGAGGGTTCATGGAGCTCGACATACCCAAGAACACCAACAGCGTCCGCACCACCTGCCGACAAGAGGGATGAGTGTTCCATCTTTGGAAGGTAGGCTACGACACTCTGGTAGTTATGATCGAAGGGAGTGATGTCATCACAAAGGATTCCATATCCTGTAAAAGCTTTTGATATGGTTCTCTTCTCTAGATGTTTAATCCCTTGTTTTGATTTTGGTAAGCCCCTATAGTGCCAGATGATCCTTTCGGCATGGTCACCAAGTATTTGATGAAATGTCTCAGCCAATATCGTGAGTCCAAAACCTAGGTCCTCATTAATGTTTCTAATATTTTTATTTTATTTAGCTGTATATCTTTCTAATGACATTTTCTATTGTTTGATGAGGTGATGACTACTAGAATTTGGACTAAATGGGAATTGGTGATTGTACAATCCAAAAGCAATACTATTTAGAGAACGTTCGTTAATACGAGTGTACACGTTTGAATGTTTATGGAAACAAGAACTAGGTAGGTGTTTTGATTTGCAATATAAAAATAACATATATGCTAGAAGCTTGACGTTCATCACCTGTTTATATTGTCCCTATTGGATAAGAAATTTGATCCATATTTCTATTTATTTTATATTCTTTTTGTATATTAGAAGATATTAATAGTTATCAAAATAGAAATATACATAGGAAGTGCTTTGTGAATAACTGTAATCACTAAACTAGATAGTTTTCTTCTTTTATTAAGATTTTGTGGCTCATCATCTCTGATTATGTTAAGTTCTTTCTTCATGTTTCCATATGTTGAAGGAAAATAGCATACTGGGATAACTACTTGATATTGTAGGGAAAGAGAAAAAGTTCAATTTCATGAAATAGACAATCATGAGAATGTGTATAATAGCATAATGGGATAACTACTTTTTTTTGTTTCTTGTTATTTTTCTTCTTCTAACAAATATATGTATAATGAAACAGACAATCATGAGAATGTGCAAAATATGTACTGCATATTGAAATTTGAACATCGATGAACATTAATAAGGTAAACATTTGTTGGATACTAAGACTTATTCTATCCAGGTATGGCTCTTGGGCTCTTTGCTTCACTTATGACACATGGTTTGGAGTGAAGGGATTGGTTGCTGATGGAAAAACCTATGAGAAGAGCTCCTCAATCCGGAAAGCCTATGATTTTTTGTTGTCAAAACAGTTGCCTTCAGGTGGATGGGGGGAGAGCTATCTTTCATGTCAAAATAAGGTAAACTTGGTCAAAATAGTTCCATATTTGTTATATATCACTTTTTTTGGGTACATTCTGCTTTGTCCTAAAGTCTAGTAACTTTGTTGATGGTGCGGTCATATATACTTTTTCCATGGTCGTATTTTAGTATCTAAACTTACTTATAGATTTTTCAGGCATCCTCAAATTGTATATTTTGTTGTATCTAAGTTTCTTAATTGTTTAATTTATTTATATTGTATGTGTTGATATGGTATGTTGGGTGTCATATTTAAGTATAGTATAAGCACATGGGAATATCCTGAGGACATATTTGGGATGCCAGAATATGTCACAGGATATTCCATTATGAGATTATTGTCATAATGATTGAGATCATTGTATTAATGACTGTAAGGCTATATAATGCCAATGAGACAATCAATAAAATAATCAACTAATATCAACATGGTATCAGAGCCAAGTTTCCACAAACCCTAGCCGTCACCAAGCTTCCACAAACCCACAGGAGGATTTCCTAGATCTTCTCCACCGAACTCTTCCACGCCCCCCCTTCTTCCCTTCTCTTCTCTTCTCCGCCCTTCGCAGGCCGCCCTTTGCTGTTGCTGCCCCGTCCCGCTACTGCTGCGGCTACTACTGCTGCTGCGTCTGCTGCGACTGCTGCTGCTGCAGCGACGGCGGCTGTGACATGCGTGCTGCCGCCTCCTCCGCACCAGCACGAGATAGCGCCTAAAAGGGATGCCTAGATCTGAAAAAAGGGGGGACATGTTCGGATCTAGGAGCGGACGACGAGGACGAGCGTGAGTCGTGGAGCGGACGTGACGTGATTGGATAGACGATGCATCGATGGAGGAGATCATCAAGAAGCTAGATTCTGCAGAGGTGGCGACGTTGATGAAGTTGTTGACGATGTCGGCTGGTGAGAACACGACACGAACGTCGCCAGAGTTGAAGCTTCCCTCCATCGATCTGAAATTAGATGGACTAGCCACCTATCTGAGTTGGTCACGGCGGGTGAGAAGAACCCTCGCAGGAAAAAACATGAAGGGGTTCCTGACGGGCGAGACGACAGAGCCGGACGAGGGCTCGACAGGACGCGATGAGTGTAAGTCCACTCATATGGTGATCTACATCTGGCTTCTCAACTCCTTAGTCCAGTCTATTGCCGCCACAGTAGACGGTATTGAGATGGTGAAAGATGTGTGGGAGAAGTTGAGAAGGACCTATGATGGTGTGGGGAACAACTTACGGGTCTTCCAGATAAAGGGGGAGATTGATGACACCGTACAGGGAGAGAAGACGGTGCAGGAGTATGCCACGGAGTTGGAGCGTCTGTGGTTGGATTATGATCACTCCTCAGATCGGGCGAGCTGCGGGGACCCTAAGTGTAAGGAGAGACATGTGTGTCTGCAGGAGAGGACGATGAAGTTCCTCAAAGGGCTGACTGCAGCTTTCGCACATAGGACGGCCCTACTTCTAGCCCAACCAAAGATCCCTAGCCTTGAGGAGGCTATCTCAGCCATGATCCAGGAGGAGACACGCATCAGGCTGCAAGCCGGGACAGGTGGTCCCCCCGAAGCAAAGTCAGCACTAGCGATCACCAACTCAGGTAACACAGGATCTAAGGGAGAGCCCTGGCAGCATAACCGGCAGTGCTACAACTGTGGAAAGATGGGTCATCATCGGTATGCTTGTACCAAACCACCTAGGGAGGGAGATTCAGGTGGTGGACGAGGACCGTTCGGCGGACGAGGATATAATGGAGGACGTGGTCGTGGTCGAGGGGGTAGACGAGGCGGCCGAGGAGGTTATCGGGCGAACCTCCTGATATCAGAAGGGAACGGAGAAGCTGATGGCACCTTTACTATGGAGGACCAGGCACTGGGAGACATGAGGAGTAGAACAGAGGAGGCGTCCACCTCATTCTTTGTTAGAGGCAACGCTGCCATGTATGCCCATCCATCAGAAGGTACTGACGAATCACTTGCCCTTGCGTCTATCTCTTCCCTTAAATCATCAGACTGGATTATCGACTCGGGAGCATCTCGGCATGTGACGGGGAATGCTAGTGAGTTTTCTTCCTACACTCACCTAGCATCAGCAGACAGCATTCAAACAGCTGATGGCACTTTCCAGCCAGTGGTCGGTAAGGGTACTGTTAATTGTACAGGTTCAGTAAGATTATCCAATGTTTTACATGCTCCATCCTTTCCAGTCAGTCTCTTGTCCATTAGTTCTATAATCCTCCAACTTAAATGCATTGTTTCTTTTGATATTCCTAAGGTGACCTTCCAGGAGAAAGGGACAGGACGAAGACTTGGGACTGGCACTTGGCATGAGGGACTGTGGTACCTAGATCGAGAAGGACTGGACTCAGCATTGGTATCTATGGCAGAGAAGGCTGGCATGGAAGGACTGCAGCAGAGGACTGAGGATACCTTGATACTCCATCATCGGAGGATGGGACATTCTTCCTTTGATACTCTAAGTAAGTTGTATCCAGAGATTTATGCAAAAACAAATAAAGAGAAATTAGTATGTGATGCGTGCGAGTTAGGAAAACTTACTAGGAGTCATATGTTGGTACGGGTCATAGGAGCACTTTTGCTTTTGAGATAGTACATTCTGATGTCTGGGGTCCATGTGCTACTAACACTATGAATGGTTATAAGTACTTTGTTTCTTTCATTGAATGTGCCTCTCGTGTTACCTGGTTATATTTGATGAAAAATAAGAATGATGTACCTGCTTGTTTTCGGGATTTCCATAAGGAACGGAGTATACCAACAGGACGCTTGCAGAATACTTGTCAGTACACGGAATACAGCATCAGACCACCTGTGCATACACACCAGCACAAAATGGAGTTGCAGAAAGGAAAAACAGACACCTTCTGGAGGTCGCAAGAAGTATGATGATCGACATGAATGTCCCACAGAGTCTGTGGGGGCATGCAGTGTTGACATCAGCTCAACTCATCAACAGGATGCCCTCGAAGGTCCTCGGATGGAAGTCCCCATGTAAGGTATTGCAAGGCAATAATAGTGGGATACTCCCACTGAAGGTGTTTGGGTGTGTGTGTTTTGTGAAGGACAACAGGCCATCAGTTGGGAAACTTGACCCTAGAGCGGTCAAATGCATCTTCGTAGGCTACTCGGCGACCCAGAAGGGGTATGTGTGCTGGAGTCCAGTAGAGAAGAAGAAGTTTGTCAGTATGGATGTCCACTTTCGGGAGCATGAGCCATACTACCGCCAGGACGGAACTTCACACAACACGCCTAATACTGCCAGTATTAGGCGAGAGAGGGAGATGGAGAACTTGGTGGTAACCGATTTAGAAGTTTGGCATGGAGGCACGGAGAAGGGACAAGAAGGTGAAGGTGTTAGGCCTACGGCTCAGGGAGAGTTACTTACCTACAGCAGGAGAGAGAAGCAAACTACAGGACCAGTACCGACAGTGCCTGTGCCAAGTCCCTTGCCTGCGTTCGTCCAAACTCCCGAGGCACCGACACCAACCCTCCTTCAGGTGATACCCCCTCCTTCACAAGATATCATTCCTTCTACTTCTACTCCTCCCACACCACTATCTGTACGGAGGACCACTCGCAGCAATGCAGGAAATCCTCCAAACAGATATGGTTGGGATATTGCTCAGTTTGTTTCTTATGACCATATCCCTTCTTCTAATGGAGAATTTATAGCATCTTTGGATAGTATTACTGTACCTAACAATTGGCAGGTTGCCAAGAACGATCCAAAGTGGAAAGCGGCAATGCACGAGGAGTTGGGAGCTCTGGAGAAGAACCACACTTGGGAGCTTGTGAGACTGCCAGAGGGGAAGAGAGCAGTTGGATCCAAGTGGGTCTTTATCGTGAAGCAGAACCCAGATGGACAGGTTGAGCGCTACAAAGCTCGACTAGTAGCCAAAGGATACAGTCAGACGTACGACATCGACTATGACGAGACCTTTGCACCAGTTGCAAAGATGAGCACTGTCAGGACTGATTTCTCTGGCAGCGAATGGTGGATGGAAGCTACACCAACTGGATGTGAAGAATGCGTTTCTTCATGGAGATCTAGTGGAGGAGGTGTACATGGAGATACCACCAGGATTTGGCACCAATCAGACAGTGGGCAAGGTCTGCAGGTTGAAGAAGTCCCTCTATGGACTGAAGCAGTCTCCTCGAGCGTGGTTTGACAGATTCAGAAGGGCGATGATAGGGATGGGATATCAGCAGATCATTGCTGATCATACTGTGTTCTTCCGTCGGAGTGGATGCCACATCACCATGCTTGCGGTATATGTGGACGATATGATTATCACAGGAGATGATGAGCAGGAGATCGCCCAACTCAAAGGAAAGCTTGGCAAGGAATTCGAGGTGAAAGATCTCGGCCTTCTTCGTTACTTCCTTGGGATTGAGATTGCTCGAGAAGCAGAGGGGATTGTTCTCTCTCAAAGGAAGTATGCACTGGACCTTCTCACAGAAACTGGGATGTTGGGGTGCAAACCTGCAGCGACACCAATAGATCAGAGGTTCAAGATTGATGCTGAGGCTGGAGAACCAGTTGATCGGGACAGATACCAGAGACTGGTTGGCAAGTTGATCTATTTGAGCTACACACGTCCTGATATCTGCTTTGCAGTAAGTGTGGTGAGCCGCTACATGCATGACCCACGGAAGGGTCATATGGATGCTGTGTACCAGATTCTGAGGTACTTGAAAGGTGCTCCCGGGAAGGGACTAATATTCAGGAAGAACAATCACGTGAGCATCGAGGGCTACTGTGATTCTGACTGGGCTAGTTGTGCTGATGGCAGGAGGTCTACCTCGGGATATTGCATATTTGTAGGAGGTAACTTGGTCTCCTGGAGGAGTAAGAAGCAGTCTGTGGTGGCCAGATCGACAGCTGAAGCAGAGTACAGAGCTATGGCCTTGGGAGTTGCAGAGCTGCTATGGTTGAAGAATATGCTGGTGGAGCTGAAGCTGGATCAAGGAGCCAAGATGAAGCTGTGGTGTGACAATCAGTCAGCTATTAGTATCGCCAACAATCCAGTACAGCATGACAGGACCAAACACATCGAGATTGATAGATTCTTCATCAAAGAGAAGTTGGATAGTGGATTACTGGAACTTGGCCATGTTCCAACCAGGGATCAAGTAGCAGATGGACTAACCAAGGGACTCGCCTCAGTGAGCATGATTAGAGGATGTGACAAGATGGGCTTAGTGAATATCTTTCACCCATCTTGAGGGGGAGTGTTTATATGGTATGTTGGGTGTCATATTTAAGTATAGTATAAGCACATGGGAATATCCTGAGGACATATTTGGGATGCCAGAATATGTCACAGGATATTCCATTATGAGATTATTGTCATAATGATTGAGATCATTGTATTAATGACTGTAAGGCTATATAATGCCAATGAGACGATCAATAAAATAATCAACTAATATCAACAGTATGGACTTGGATTTTTGTTTTTTTTTCAAAGAAAATTTGAGGTACATGTATTATCTACAGTCCTTTCCATGTTTTTTTTTTTTGCTTTTCGGTCTATCTAATATCTTCCTCTCTAGTTAGCACATTTTGCAAGATAAATATAATATTTTGTTTCATAATATGCTCGTTTGTTAACCATCATAATTGGATTTTGCTAGCGGCTCTACTTTGCGATTTTTAATTTTGCAGAAGTTATATATTTGTATACCGTAATATCATCTTTATTCATATTCTTCTTTCCTTTGTGTTTCTTGTATCGAGTATCAAGTCTTCATCCAAAAATTCTTAACATTTAAGGGATGGGATTAAAATATCTCTTAATAAGTTTGAGATTGAATAAAGTATTTTGGATATACTGGATTGAGCTAATGGCTCATATTTGCCACATGAACCGATAATAAAGAAGGCCGTCAAAAGGGAAAATATGGACAACTTTACGAAACAAAACAGATCAAAACAAATCAAAAAAAGAAAATTGTAACTTACCCAAAAAAGAAAGTCTAGGCAATTGTATCTTTCTCTGTTCTCTCTTCTTTATTCCCTTGCTCTCTCCTACTCCGACGACAACACGCTGCTGAATTCTAGGGAGATGCCACACCATCCTCCTCATCCTAGAATACTTGAATTGTATATCTTACTTTGATATCTTAAGTTTTACCTGCTTATTTGGTAAACATGGTCCATGCTACCATGGAGTTGTTATACAAAAGAAATTTCTTTTACCAAATGATTGGCCCGGATAAAAAAATTTAATTGTAAAGAGATATAATTAATTGGACTTTGTAATGCTTAGGACAAGTAGTAGATCTGTTGTGGGTGTTTTACTTAATCATATATCAAGTTTGTCGCAAAAAAACAAAAAGAAAATTGATGGTGTTCTACCTAAATACATAACATTATCTCTCCAATATAAACACTATTGTAGCTTTTAGAGGTGAGAAAATTACTATATTAGAAATCATATGTTGTTTATTCGGCTGGTTTGTTTCTTCGAGTTTCAATGCCATTATATACTGGCAGTGTTGTGTCCTCTCATGAGGACTAAACAGGGTATGAACGGAAGAATTTGGTTTTGTGCTAAGCAAATCATTCTTTACAAAGTTTTGTTTCCTCATAAAGTTCTTTTCCTTCAGCAGTGAGCATTCATAAAGATGTTATCTCAGATCTACCATGTCCATTTTTATTCTAATACCTTCTCACAATGTACTTTTCTGAATTCCAATATGAAGCCTTCTGCCAACATTTTTGTCTTTCTTGCAGGTGCTTACTGATAAGTTCCGGGCATAGCATTTTATACCAAAATTTGCTTGTTACCCTTTTTAAAGTTAGGCACCATGATACAACTGAGATTTTTAGAATGAATGGTATACCTTTTCCTGCCATCGAGATGACAACACGAAAAAAACCATCAATACACAGTAGCAACTCAATGAAACTAGCCACTGCTGCATTGTTAGGGTTTAAGAGATGTTGTAGTCAGACTGGGCCTCTCATCTACCGTGGTGTGTGGTCAGTGTAGGAGGTAACTAGAAAAAAATTGAGTGACAACAAAACTTCTGAAACTTTTGCTAATAAACTTGTTTAGTCCTCGCATGTCAACAAGTTAGGATCTAGTCAAAAAGGTAGGAAAAACATTTCATACCCTTCTTTCCACCCCCTATGTTGCATGAATATGGATCCAGATATGGATAAAGGACACATATGGGTACCAGATACAAACATTTTCAAGAAGGTACAATTTAGTCACCTATGTTGCACAAAAAGAAACATAGTTAGGGTATGGACATGATATGGATACGAACACCATTTTCATGTGTCCACGCAAGTTGCAACATAGTTCCTCCATAATCAAATGTGCGAATGGAGGGTGGTGATAAGTTGATAACTATCCTTGAGCTTACTTAAGTGTCTGGGTATTGTAACCCTGGGGTGATAAGTTGTTATCTCATCTTACTGAATGGACAGTAGGGTGTCCCTTCTAGTCCCGTGTATCGAATATGATTAAGTGTCTGGGTATTGTAACCCTGGGGGATGAGGGCTTCATATATAGGGACTATTAGCGAAGTGACAGTTTGTCTAATGTTAGTGATCATTGTTAGTTATGTGGCAATTTGAAGGGTTCCTATCAAACCAATGGAAAGATTCTGGCTTCACGTACGGGGTTACTATTGATTATCGGCCAAACCCAACAAATTTTATACTATAATCAACATCTTTTGTGGTTAATAATCTTGGTCAAGCTTATAATTTACCATATCATGCCTAGGTAAACGATGATGATATTTATGTTGTTAATGTTGCAGCCTTTCCATCAAGATTCTGAAGTCCAAGGTGCACCATCCAATCTGCTAATTGGAAATCAACCTTATAAAGGCTTAACTTTTGTACACGGACCTTCCTTTTTTACCAACCATAGTGACAGTATGCTGAAGATATAAGGTTTTTTATCATCCTGACTGGACTATGGTTAATGATGTATTGACGGTCTTCGATAGCTGATCTAATGTTTACTAAAAGTGCATCATTTGGGTTAATTTTTGATATAGATATACTCAATTGTAACCGATAATTTTTTTTTCTTTATCTTTGTTAGAGTTATTTTATTATTTATCATATGAGGGTATAATAGTAATTGTGGGTGTATTGCATATTTATATAAATAGACATGAGATGCAACCTAGGGTTTTAGGCCCTTGCAATCTCCTTTCTCATATTTTCTCTTCTCCTACCTCTCCATCTCCATCTCCAGACTTCACTTGGTATCAGAGCATATATTTGTAAGTACTGTACATCCCATCCCTGACAGGGCCGATCGAACTCGGCCGTGAGTTCGACAGGGGTTCGGGGGCGGTAGCCCCTGATTGCAGGGTTTGGGGCGGCAGCCCCGAAAAAAAATTTCGGCTGTTTTTCGTCTACTTTTCATGATTCGCCGGTCGTCGTTCGTTGTTAGTGGTCGTTCGTGGTTCGTTTATGAGATCTAGGGTTTCTACAGATCTCCGTTGGTTGTTCGTCGTCGGTTGAGGTTCGTTGTGAGATCTAGGGTTTCAAAGATCTCGTCTTTCTGTTGCATCTGCAAGTATGGTGGGGACCGAATCTTCTGGCGAGGTTAATAGTGGTGGTGGTAGCGGAGGTGGTTCTCCTTTTACTGTTATTCATAATGATGAATTGGGAAAGTCGATTACAGCGGTGAAACTCAATGGTGCGAACTACCTTGCCTGGTCCAAGTCTATCAAAGTGGTGTTAAGGGCGAAGAAGAAGTTGAAGTTTTTGACGGAAGAACCCCTGCCTGAAACGTCCGCTGAGTATGAAGATTGGATGAGTGCAGATGCATACGTTATGTCGTGGTTGTGGCATAGTATGGAACCACATATCGCTGCTAATGTTCAGTGGTGTGAATCAAGCAAACAGATTTGGGCATCTCTGGAAGAATCATATTCGCAGAAGCGAAACGTTGCCCGTATCTATGAGTTGTACGAGTTATTGTTCAATACAAAGCAAAATGGGAGGCCTGTGAATGAATATCTGGCTTCAAAGAAGGCTTTGTGGGAGGAACTGCTTCAATATCATCCTGTTACTACTGATTTGAAGGAAGCTCGCAGACAGAAGGAAGAGTTTCATGTTTCACTTATCCTAGCCGGCTTGGATCCTGCGCTCGAACCTTATAAAGCTCAAATCCTTGCTGGAGAGCAGTTACCTACGGTGGCAGATATTTTCTCCCGTCTCAATCGTTCCTTTCTGGGACAGAGTTCTGTGGTGCCGAGTACTGACTCTTCTGCCCTAGTTTCTAGTGTTGTTGGTCGTGGTGGTGGACGTGGTAGTGGACGTGGCGGTAGAGATGGTGGTCGTAGTTTTGGTCGAGGAGGAGGCCGTGGTGGTAGAGACAATGGTCGTGGTGGTGGCCGCGGTGGTGGTGGTGGCCGTGGTCAACCACGGAAGTGTAACTATTGTGGAATGCTCGGTCATGTAGAAGACTACTGTTGGGACAAGTGGGGCAAACCAGAATATGCACATCAAGTGCATGCTGAAAATATGCAGTCCCAGGTCACCACTTCTGCTCCCAGAGATGATACTTCGGGTTTCAATCAGACTTCAACGTCCGATACCTCATCTCCATTTCAACAGATCCTCCAGAAGTTGGACGCGCTTGCTAGTACCACCTCCCAACCTACTGCAACCATGGCACATATAGGTAATCCTGCTTTTGTGGCAACCCAGTCACCATCCACCTCTTGGGTCATCGACTCAGGAGCAAGCTCTCACATGTCTGGTATAACATCTATCTTTCATAATCGTAGTTCCATGAAACATAATATTATCTTGGCTGATGGATCTACTCGTCCTGTGCTTGGGAAATGTGTCATTCACCCTACTCAATCATTATCATTATTTGATTCATTATATGTGCCTAATTTTCCATTTAATTTGTTATCTGTGAGCCAGTTAACCAAATCTCTTCAATGTTCTGTGACATTTTCTTCCAATTCGTGTGTTTTTCAGGACCTCAGGACGAAGAAGATGATTGGTTCGGGGCATGAAAAAGATGGACTGTACTACTTGGATCTACCTGGAAAAGCCTTCACTTCTGTTTCTACTTCTCCGTTGCAGTGGCATTATCGTTTGGGACATCCGTCTTTGGCTAAGTTGCGTCAAGTTGTTCCTAGTTTGAGTCATGTTTCTAGTCTTGAATGCGAGGCTTGTCAGTTAGGCAAGCATCACCGTAGTTCATTTCCTCGTCGTAGTGAGAGTCGTCAATTAGAGTCTTTTGATCTTGTTCATTCTGATATTTGGGGTTCGTCTAGAGTCAAAAGTCCGAAAGGATTTCAGTATTTTGTTATTTTTATTGATGATTATTCCAGAATGACTTGGTGTTATTTAATGAAAGAAAGATCTGAGTTTCCAAATGTGTTATCTGTCTTTTATAATGAAGTCTATGTTCAGTTTAATAAACGTATCAAAATTTTGCGTTCTGATAATGCTTTGGAGTATACTCAATCTTCTGTGAACAGTTTTTGTGTTGATCGTGGTATGATTCATCAAACCAGTTGTGTCTCACACATCTCAACAAAATGGTATAGCCGAACGCAAACATCGACACATTTTAGATGTGGCTCGAACTCTCATGTTCAATATGCATGTCCCTAAACAGTATTGGGCAGATGCCGTTCTTACTGCATGTTATCTTATTAATCGCATGCCATCATCTGTATTAAATAACAAAGTTCCATTTACCATATTACATACAGATGTCGCACCCTTTTCCTTATCTCCTCGAGTGTTTGGCTGTGTCGCTTTTATTCATAACTTGGAACCTAATCGAGATAAGTTGGCTCCTAGATCTCTGAAGTGTGTCTTTCTTGGTTATCCCCGTACTCAAAAAGGTTATCGTTGTTACAGTCCACAGTCACGCAAATATTATGTCAGTGCGGATGTTACATTCTTTGAGTCTACCCCTTTCTTTCCTTCAGGAGACCGTTGTATTCCTTTTACAACAGATTTGATATCTTCCATACCACTTCCGGTCATTCCTGAATCAATTTCTGTCTCCATTCCCCATTTACAGGTTTATCAGAGATCCAAGGACAGGCCAGTGGTTCTGCAAAATTCAGCCTTTAACCAATCATCTTCCGTGCCAGAGGTTTCTGCTCCCATCACCACAGATCCAGATGATCTTCCTATTGCTCTCAGAAAAAGACAACGCCTTTGTACCACAAAGAATAAGCATCCCATTTCTAACTATGTTTCATTACACCGTGCTTCATCATCTTTTCATGCATTTGTTGTTTCATTGTCTTCTACTTTTATTCCCAAAACTTACAAGCAGGCTATGTCATCTTCTGGTTGGAAAAGTGCAATGGATGAGGAGATGTATGCTTTACATCAAAATCAGACTTAGGAGCTTACATCACTTCCTGTTGGAAAACAAACAGTGGGTTGTAGATGGGTGTACACTGTTAAATATCACCCGGATGGTTCTGTTGAGCGCCTCAAGGCACGGTTGGTTGCCAAAGGGTATACTCAGACATATGGCGTGGATTATATGGAGACTTTCTCTCCAGTGGCTCGGCTGAATTCAGTTCGGATTCTTATTTCTGTGGCGGTTAATCACCAATGGCCTATATATCAGCTGGACATAAAGAATGCTTTCTTGCATGGTGACTTACAGGAGGAGGTTTATATGGATCAACCACCGGGATATATTGTAGCAGGAAATAAAAGACTCGTATGTCGATTGAAGAAAGCATTATATGGACTAAAACAGTCACCTCGTGCTTGGTTTGACAAGTTTAGTTCAGTTCTCATTCAGTATGGCTTTCGACGTACCACATCAGATCATTCAGTATTTTGCCATTCTTCCTCAGCAGGTATTATAGTGTTGATTGTTTATGTTGATGATATCATTATATCTGGGAGTGATCATGCTGGAATTGTGGACTTGAAGGCCTACCTTAGTCGTCAGTTTCATACTAAGGATTTGGGTCTTCTTCGATATTCTCTTGGAATCGAGGTTGCTCGATCTAAGAAAGGTGTGTATCTGTCACAACGCAAGTATGTTCTAGACTTGCTATCCGAGACTGGGATGTTAGAGTGTCGGCCAATTGAGACTCCTATGGATTATCATGACAAGCTTGATGCTGACAGGGGAGAGTTATTTGAGGATGTTGGATATTATAGACGTTTGGTTGGCAAACTTATATATCTTACTGTTACTCGACCAGACATCACATATGCAGTTGGAGTAGTTAGTCAGTTTATGCATGCCCCTCGGCAACCACATTGGGAGGCTATCTCTCGCATTCTTCGATACTTGAAGGGTGCACCTGGAAAGGGTTTGTTGTACAAACCTTCCCAGTTGCTTACGGTGACTGGATTCAGTGATGCTGATTGGGCAGGCAGTCGCAGTGATAGGAGGTATACTTCTGGCTATTGTACGTTTGTGGGTGGCAATCTTGTCACGTGGCGTAGTAAAAAGCAGAATGTTGTGGCTCGTTCTAGTGCAGAGGCCGAGTACCGTGCGATGGCTCATACAGCTTCTGAGATGATGTGGGTGCAGTCTCTTCTTCATGAAATGGGAATCATGATTCCTATTCCAATGGAGATGTATTGTGATAATCAGTCGGCAATGTTTATCGCAAGTAATCCGGTGTTTCATGAGCGCACGAAGCATATCGAGGTGGATTGTCATTTTGTTCGTAATTTGTTGCTGAAGAAACAGATTGTCACTCCTTATGTTCGGTCAGAGGATCAATTAGGTGATATCCTCACCAAACCACTTGCTCGTGGTCCATTTTCTGATTTATGTAGCAAGCTGGGCATGTCTGATCTCTATGCTCCTGCTTGAGGGAGGGTGTTAGAGTTATTTTATTTTATTATTTATCATATGAGGGTATAATAGTAATTGTGGGTGTATTGCATATTTATATAAATAGACATGAGATGCAACCTAGGGTTTTAGGCCCTTGCAATCTCCTTTCTCATATTTTCTCTTCTCCTACCTCTCCATCTCCATCTCCAGACTTCACTATCTTATATGTGTTTATGTTTCCTTGCAGTGTGAATATGATCGCCTTAAATTATCCACTACTCCGCTTATGGAGAGGAATGTGAAGTTCCTAATTGAATGCATGGAAAATATGTCTTCTGAAAGAATAAGGTTGTTTTTCAAATATGTTCTTTTGACATTTTTGACATTGATCTCGATCTCACGTGGTTATCATTTCTATTTCCAGTTCTAATATTATTATTGAAACCTATCGAGACAACAATTGCAACAGCAAGCATGACTACAAAAATGAAGATAATTATGCAATTATTATTTAGTGGACAAGCTCTTTATTCTCTAGGCCACTCTCTTATGCATTTATATCATTCATATTTGCTGAAATTGGCTGATATATACTTAGAGTCTTAATTCTTACCTTGTAATTGTCAAGTTCATAGATAATTGTCTAAGTGTCTATTGTTGCAACTTGTCCGTGTGTCCTTATCTGTATCCGTCTCCGTCTTTGTCTCCATATTCGTGCAATATAGTTAAACATCTAACTTGCAATTGTCAAGTTTCTTGTGTTTACATTTGTTTACTCATTGTAATTACCTTTTCAAGAGAAGAGAAGGAGGGATGATCTAGAATCTCTTGGATATGTGCTCATGTATTTTTAAGAGGAAGGTTAGAGTTTCCTTTGGCTTCCTTTGACAGTGGAGGTGTAACTAATTGTGTCTTTACTTTGTATCAGCCTTCCCTGGTAGGGCCTAAAAGCTGGCACAAAGAAGCAAAAATATGATAAAATTAGTAAAAAGGAAATGCTCACTCCAGTGGAGGTATTGCAAATACATTTTGGCTCTTAGTCATGCAATTTTGCTTAAAAAGGTGATACCATACCAATCGTTCCTTTATACAGTTCCTTACTTTTTCCAGATCAGTATTTTTTCTCAAAGGGCTGCTCATTGGATACCATACCAATCCTTCCTTTCTTCAGTTCCCTACTTTCTCCAGACCTGTATCAAAGCCTTGGCTTTTATCCGTCCAACAAGTCTGTGGGTTATGGGGCATAATATGCTGTGTACAAAAGTGTAGGTAGGTCCTCCCATATCCTTTTTTATATTTAGGTCACTACACAATTGTCCTATAATTTGATGGTGTTCTGATATCACGATTTACTTATTTCTGCCGTTATTTTCACACTGCCCATTCATTCCAGATTAGTGATCATTAACTACACACACTTACACACGTACACCTGCACATTCTATTTCACTCATACACAGTTAAGGTTGTTCCCTGTTGTGCAATCTGCACCACTAAACTTGGGTATACTGATATACAAGTGAACACACACTACACTCGATCAATTCAGTTTTACTTGCATACTTGTGCACGCATTTCGAACATAGTTTTACACTTAAGCACTCTGTATACTGTACCACACTCACAAATAACCATCCAACCTATACTGAATACACCCATATACTCATTGGTACCCATAGGTTATCATACACTCTATAACACATATATTGGCACACACTGAAGTTCTGCAATTGTACCCTCTGTTGCACACATAATACTCCCCACTATTACAGTGTAACACTACACACTTGTGCATAGATTCCAGATTTCTGTAAGAAATCTGCAGCTCACTACTGTTGTTTCTCCTGTAATTGGCACTGCAGAAATTTCTGCAACGGCAGTCTTGCACTACAGGTACTGCTGCAGAATACAGTCCCAGTGTTGCTCTAGTTGCTGGTACTTATAGGCTGCTGGTAGTGATGCAGATTCTGCATATGTGTTCTACAGTTTTCCTGTTTCTAAACCGGTTTGCACACTCACTGGCACAACCTGATACTCTACTAGTTTGGTATTAACACAACAACTGATACCTCTATATAGTTCAGTAATTTAGGATTAAACATGTAATTTCTCATGCTATTCCCTGACACTACAACTCAAACACCTATTTCCTAGCCTCGGTATAGCTTACTGACTGCCTAACATTTCATTATTGCAATTTACTACTGTAGACATCCAATTTTTGTCCAATAAAACCATATTACATGTTATCAACCATAGGTATGTTCCGATGTGAACTGATACTCAAATATTACTGATACTAGTTACTGGAATTGCATTTCTCTAACCCTGCACAGTTTCTTCCCTGATGATACATGCAACAACCTGCAATTCCAAGGCTCCTAGTGCTGCAAACTGAAGCTTCTGCTACCACTACTCCTACTGATACTGGTATTAAAAAATTTAAACTTGTTATTCTCTGATAGAATTGATATCAGTTTGTACAAACACACACATTGAATAAATCTATTTTTTCTCAGGTGGTAGAAAATGAAGGTTTTACTGTGATTGGAGGGATGTGCTTCTGGTTCAGATATATTTTGGTTTACTTGTATAAATAAGTTTTGGATGTTTAACATGCACAAAAATCACATACTTTGGTTATTTTCGATGTGGTTGGATATTTGTGGTGTACGAACGCATATTTGTTAATATAAAAATTATGTATTATAGTTTTTTGATTTTTGTGGATTATATTGATATTATGTCTGTTCGATATATAATATATAATTATAAAAAGAATTTTTGTTATACAAAAATTAGCTTCTCTTGACGGTTATAAAACGTCAACAAATACTTTAATTCTGCTACAAAAAATCATTTATTGACGGCTTTTAAACATCAAGAATGGCTTTTCTTGATAGTTTTTTTCCGTCAATAAATGGTTTTCTTGACGGTTATTGTCCGTCATCTAGGCCACAGTCAAGAAAAGTTCTTATCTACCATGACGTACTTGACGGTTTAAAACCGTCAAGAAAATAAAACCAGAAACTGTCAAGAAAAATAGAAACTTTTCTTAACTGTGGCCTAGTTGACGGATCCAGAACCGTCAAGAAAACTATTTCTTGACGCGAAAAAATGTCAAAAAAAGCAATTTTTCTTGTAGTGATCGGCAGGTGGTATCCTAGAGGACTGTGACGCAACATAGGCATCGTAGGGTCCTGTTCCATAGTACGTACCCCTATGTTGACCACCAATGGCTCTCATCCATAGATCGTCATTCGACGGAGCTGGGTGGGCCGGGGGTTCCGAGGAACTACCCCCCTCCCTGTGTGGTCTGGGTCAACTTTTCGCGGAGCCTCCTATACTCATCCTAGAAAAATACGTATCTAACGATAAGCGTACTACTTACTATATATCTTTGGTACTTATTACTAATTACATGTATTTTTGCTAAGTTATTACAAAATGTTCAAAATATAAGATTAATACTTATGTAGCTCTGCGTCATCCTATCATCGATAAGTTGTCCCCCCTTCCTATGAGTGGCGAGGAACAATGTTACCATGTTCGCGTCCTCACCCCATTGGACCTGTTAAGAAATGTATTATATGTTATTAAAGTATAAAATTAGGCCACGATGATTAAAAATTGTACGTATACAATGAAAGACGTACCAAGCGAAGGAAATATTTCGTCATCAAAATTGACCCACCACACCACTTTCCCGCCCTCTACCGAGCCACCTTGACCTTCTCCAACTTTTTCCTATACCAATCCTCGTTGAATCTAGGCCTCATCGTAGTCCAGTGCTCAGGCGTGATCCAACCTTGGATCGGTTTTCCTTCGCGATCACGATCCTTCTGGTCATCCATAGCATCACGGATTAGCTTGGCGGCGAAGGAAGGAAACTGCTGCTCGATATGTGCGGCCCGGTATGGTGGATAAAAATATGTTCTCTACAAGAAGTAATATTAACATAAAAAATATTATTGATTTTAAAATCAAATATACTTTTACCTTGAAGTGTCCATACCAGAACGTCTCTCTCTCTTCTGAGGCATCCGAATAGTTTATCCATGGCCCACCATAGTTTTGCCTCCGAAAATGTCCAGTGCTCTCTGTACCATCGGGGGATGATATCTATATATACATTGATAATTAAACTCATTAAAAAGTATATATATATATATATATATATATATATATATATATATATATATATATATATATATATATATATATATTCATAAGAAACAAATAACTAATTAACTTACTTTGTAGGGCCATCGACCGAAATCTCCATTCTCGTCTCATTCGGCGGAGAGCACGGAGGATCACTCTGATATGGAGACGGAGTTGGCTCGACCGCCATCTCCTCCTCTATCTCCATGGTACCGTCAACAGCAGAAAAATTGGACGGAGCAGGAACACTAGACGGGATACTCTCGGACCTGGAACTGTTGGTCCCAAGGGTACTATTGGTCCCAAGAGTACTCCCACATGCGGTCGTCATAGTCGGAGTCTGAAGTACTGCTGGTCGATAGTGTGCGGTTGTCGCAGTCACAGTCTCAGGTACTGATGGTCGATAGTATGGAGTACTCGAGGATGAGGATCGGGAAGGAGTATATGTGTCCTGAAGAGGACTACGTCTAGAGGATCTATCGCGGGAATATGATCCACGTCGTCCAGACATATCTGAGAACAACATATAATGATAAAACAAATATACAGAGATATTCATATTACATGATAGAAAAAAAATACACAGAAGTTGTGAACTAGGCCACAATAAAAGTATAAATGATAAAAGTGTCACCATCACAAAATATAAGGATCACAGAACTAGACCGCAAATACACAGAGATATGTATGTATCACCGTCACAAACATGAACTAGGCCACAAAAAAGTGTCACCATTATAAAACAAGGCCACGATAAACGTATTAGAAAATTAGGCCACAATATCACAAGTCTAAATGAATTTCATTTAATTTTCAATCATCATCTAAAAATTCATTTTTTTCGTCTTTCTCCCCCTCCTCCTCTTCCTCTTCCTCTTCATATTCACTTTCATCTACTTCGTCATCGTCTTCTAATACTTCTACCTCTTCTTCTTGATGAAACATGTCATGAGTAACTTCCATTGAGTCCACATCCATAATATTTGCAACAAGAGGTAGGTCGTCTTCCTGATAAGCTATTTTGTCAATGTCAAAGGTATTTCTAACTTAGTCTTACAGAATGCCCACCAATCCGACCTTCCAGTTCATCGTTTAGGATAAGTTGTGAAGTACACTAACTGAGACTGACTTGATAGAACAAATAGTTTATATCCTTGATATCGACGCTGGTAGTTTTTATCCAGAAGACCATGCTTGTCAATTTTTTGACCTTGATCTTAGATCGGATCGAACCACTCACACTTGAATAACACGATCTTAGAAGGATTTATGGCATAATTATATGTCAACTCCACAATCTCTCGTAAGACGCCAAAGAAATCAGTGTCTAGATCGACGTCTTTGAAGTTCGAAGATTTGATACACAAACAACTATTTTTTGTAGAATCGAGATCCAGAAATATGTCTCTTATTGGGGCATTTGTTGACTTGAACCTAAACCCATTCACACAGTAAGTTGGCCATATCTTAACAACATAAATTGGTCCTTTCGCTAGAGTTCTAATAGATTCATTCTAAAGTGTTGCCTCTGGACGATCAACCTAAATATCAAATAAGCGATATTAAGTTTAACGTTAATTATTGTGCAAGTATACATACACAAAAAATAATTACCGAGATCCTTACATATCGGTCAACTATGAAGGAAAATGAAGTCTCATTTCCTATTCTACTTCTTCATCTATTATGTATGGTCTACCAAACCTTACAGCATCATTATATGTGCTAAAACACAACAAAGCATAGGTGGATTAGTGTAATAATTATAATGAGATGACATAAACATCAACGTATTAATTACTTACCCTTTTAGCTTCTCCACCTCATCCTTGTCACAGTTGAGTAATACATACAACTGAGCTGCCCTAAGCGCGTCGTCATTCATATATCTCTTCTTTATTTTATCCGAGGGCTTTCCAAAAGTATTGAATACTTTCAGTATTACCTCATTAGATTCCTGATACCCGTCATCGTGTTTGGGAGCTCTCGTTCTATTAGTAGCAAAAAGAGGCTTAAAATACATCAAAAAAAAGTTTGTAATCTCCTCGAGAACATAGTCTTCACAAATAGAACCCTCCACCGTGCCTTATTTTTTACCTTCCTCTTGAGGTGGTTCAAATATCGCTCGAACGGGTACATCCACCAATAACTGACAGGTCCACCAACGCGTGCCTCATAAGAAAGATGAATCGGCAAATGCTCTATAGAGTCAAAGAATCTAGGTGGAAACACTCTCTCAAGCTTGCAAACTGTTACCGCAATATTCTTCTCCTGCTTTTCTTGACGATCGACGATCAACTTAGTATAACAAAGATCTTTGAAGAATATGCTAATCTCTGTCAATGGATCCCAAACTACCTGCGGTAAGAATTCCCGAAATGCAACCAAAATTAGCCTCTCCATAAATATGTGACAATCGTGGCTCTTCAAACCCGTCAGTTTGTTTTCCTTCGGGTCGACACATCTTCTCATATTCGACAAGTACCCGTCTGAAAATTTTAGGCCCTGAATCCACATACAAAGTCTCCCTTTGTCCTCCTTGTTCAATAAGAAAATTGACTTAGGCTGCATCACCTTCCCATTCCCTTCCTCTATCAAATAAAATGAAGGGCGTCTGCATATTTCTTCTAAGTCCAACCTGGTCTTAGGATTGTCTTTCATCTTTTTCTTTATGTCCATCACAGTATTAATTATGTTTCAAACACATTCTTCTCAATATGTATGACATTAAGGTTATGTCTGATCATATTGGTGCTCCAATATGGCAGATCCCAGATATGCTTTTATTCGTCCAGTTATGAGTTCGATCAAATCCATCACACTTATACCCATTGTAGGATCTTTAATAGCACTTGAAAAATCTCTGACCTCCTCCCATATCATGTCTCCGGACCACCTTGGCGGTGGATAGGCCTTCTACACAACGTCGGCACGGAACGCATTCCTATTCCTCCGGAACGGATGATCTTTTGGCAGGAACTGTCGATGACAATCAAAGAAGAACGATTTTCCTCTGTGTTTTAAATAAAAAGCCTTAGTATGGTCCATGAAATACGGACATGAGAGACGATCATGAGTGCTCCATCTCGATAATATTCCATAGGCCAAAAAGTCGTTGATGGTCCGCATAAGTGTTGCCTTCATCTAAAAATTCTGCTTTCTGGAAACATCATACGTGTTAGTGCCTACTTCCCACAGCTGATTCAACTCATCTATCAATGGCTGTAAGTAAACATCAATGTTCCTCTTGGGATTGTTCGGACCTGGAATGTTAACGGTTAGAAACATATACGGAGTCTTCATGCACATCCAAGGAAATAAGTTGTACGGGATGACAATCACAGGCCAAAACGAATACTAGGAGCCAGAAAGTCCAAATGGGATAAATTCGTCGGAGGAGAGCCCCAATCTGACATTATGCGAATCCAAAGCAAAATTGGGATACTCTCGATCAAAGTGCTTCCATGCTTCTCCATCGGATGGATGATCCAATACTCCTTCGATCTGTTCCAGCTTGTGCCAACTCATATTTTCGGCAGTCTACTTTACCGTAAATAACCTCGGCAACCGCAGCGTCAAAGGAAGGTAGTGCATCGAATCGGTCGGCTTCCTTGCACCGGAAGACTTTTCAGTACCAGTTGCCTTGTAGCGATCAGCACCACCGAATATGCACACTACTTCATCTTTGTCTTCTTTATAGTACAACATGCACCCTTTGCGACATGAATTAATTTTCTTATATGCCATCCATAGAAATCTAACCACTCTTAGATCGGTAGAAGTATGTAGGTAACTTGGCACCCTCCGACAAGATTTCTATAATCAACTCGATCAGTTGATTGTAACATTCTTGTGATATGTTAAAATCATACTTTATGCTCAACAGTCTGGTGACTACCTCTAACGGTGAATGATCCACACAACTCGGATACAATAGAGTCATTATATTCTCTAACAACTCCATAAACTTCACAGCATCGACATTCGGTGCCTCCTCAACTTCTTCATGATTGTTCGGATCGAAACTAGGCCCTGCAGCGTCGAAAACCATGTTCACGTACCCATCGTCCAAATAAGCATGATCGTGGACATTCATATATGGCTCCACATAAGGCTTCTGGTGAGATGCTAAAGGCACAAGCTCTCCGTGTGAGGTCCACTGATAGTAATTTGGAGTGAAACCCCTCGAGTATAAATGATATATCACACCCACTTCTGGATGAAATTTTAAGTTACGATATTTCACACACGGACAATTAATTTTTGTGTCGTCCATGTACTCGGGGAACACCTTGACGAACTGTAGGAACATTTCTACTCCCTCTATGTATTCATCATGCACACCGCACATGTCATCAGGATGATGATTGTACATCCACGAACGATGACGTAGGTAGTAATTCAGATCCATTTCTAGATACTTCTGCAAAGATGAATAGACATCGTTCAAGTATATTATCCAAATATTCATCAAAGTGAGTATTTAGGTCATATCGTTAGTATTCGAGTTATGATGCGTGAGTATCCATATCGTGACTCATGAGTATCCGTAAAATAAGTAAATAGATAAGTTTGATATTGATTTCCAAACCTAGTAGACATGTGGACAACTCTGATTTGAGGATATGGGTTTCCTCACGTATTTTTTCATGACCTACACCTGGTAAAGGGGCACGAGTACGTGGGTACATATAGCCTACGATGCAGCATCGGTGCTAGAATGTTGTCTAGGTGATCACTAACTAACTAAAATCTCACACAATATATAATCTGTTAATAATATCTCAACTTCAAGAAGGAGGACAATTTGATAATAATGTTATGATAAATACTCAATCATAATCTAAGCAAAATAAGATATCAAAGAAGTCAAACATAACAATGAAGTCTAAACATCAACAATAACAACAAATAGAAATAATATCCAAGTCTCAAATATAAGCCGGAGACAAATCCGATGCCAATATGCAAATAAAAACTAACTATGATAACTAGTGATTCCAGCTAGACCTCCCGGCAATCACTCTGGAGTGTCAGGGCCCATGGTTGCTATCCCCTCCTGTGGTCCGTAGTACGTAGGGCAGCAGTCCTCTAAGTCGTCGGCTGAAAAAATATATCCAATCAGGATAGAACGAGTACAACCCAATAGCAGTTCCAATTAATTAACAAAGACTATAAAACAGTAAAATAGAGGATGTTATATATAATGAGAAAGCACTAAACTGATGCAATGACAATAGTAAAGAGAGACAGTCAATGTAAGCAATATGGTATAGCCAATACATATATGAGATGAAAGACAAAAGAACTACAATATTAGGTACAAAGCAATGTAATCTATGAACTGAATATGAAGAACTACTACTATACTAGGTGTTTTGAAATAGTAAATAGATATGTGATAGGCTTGGGAGATTCAATGATTTACACTAAGGATAAGCTAACTCAACCATACGTAAAGTGTATGATTATCTAGTAGTCGATGATTTACACTACTTGCCAATAGTTTTTGATCACATATCTAGCTAGTACTCCCCCGCCCCGACTGATACGATGGATCCAACTATGATACGTTACTAGTCAATGTATCCAATGTTTAACTAATACTATCCAATGTTATCCAATACCAACAAGGAGCAGTATTCAATAGCATCTCAACAAATCAAGGTAATATCTCATGACTAATGATCCAATAACAAGACTAATCCGCGTACCATCGTGTCAAAAATCATAATTAATTGTCACGCCCCAGTCCCAAAATACGTAGGACTAGGAATACGTAAGCATGCCAATGGTATATTTATGGAGAATCCAATATATGGAAACCATAACACATACGTACGCTGTATTATGAACAATAATTCATAAGTGATATATAATTATTACAAGTCATATGGCATAACTAAATCTCATCCACAAAAATCATAAAGAAATAAACGATCAGATATGTCAATAAACCAAATATGAACTAGTCGAGAAGAACTAATAGTTGGATGGAGATAAATCCACTACCAACTAGAATATAAGAGAAACAAAATAAGTACATCATCTAATGAACAATGAGACTCGAAGAGAAGACCTCCTCGAAAGATAATAAAGTAGCAAGTCCTGATCCGTGCTCCTGCAAATAGCCAGGATCGTCTACACCTGGAAATGGACCAGGTCCTCAGAGGGACGTAACAAGATACATAGAAGCATGCCAATATAGTACTGAAAATAAATATCCAATGGATCGACTAACCGTCTATGTGAATGCACCTTGAGAACAACTTTCCAACACGTGGGCTATCTGGCTAAAATGGGATTGGCATGATTCTTTCGGAGATTCAGGGGCCTAAAAAGCATGTCGTCTTTTGAACGCCAGAGGCCGCCTGATAATAATAATATATATAGTGGTCATCATGACCGTGCATCTCCGGCGGAGAGTACGGGTTACACAAGAAAAGTGCAAAGGAGCCCAAACGCCTTACTCATTGTCCTCCCCACCCCATGCTCTAAGTATGTCATATCCATGACACGATAAGACCTCTAATAACTGCCAAGTCTTCTAACCATGCAAATTCTATCAGCAGTTATTTCCTATCGCATGTCCCATACGTACTAATGATCAGTCAATACGTAAGTCTGTGATCTATATGAGACTCACAACTCGTGTAAGAAATGTGTCACAGCCAAATAAAATATAAGAATGCCTCATGATCATATGGTGGTCTCGTAAAACTAGGTTAACATGCATAATATATAATAAAGATAAAATACGACGCCACCGTCGTTGTACCCAAGTTATTCTTGGACGCGTTGTTTATATAGCAGTTAAAATAAATAAATTAAATAAAAGAATTAAACAACATGCATCATATGGAATATAAATTACAGTACAATGGCAAGGTATACTTGCCTAGCAAGAAAGCTGCATAGTGTAAGCATCCAGATGTCAAGCACTAGGGATCATAAACTATGGCCTCCGAATAAACGTCTCCGGATGCTGAAATAAACATCACCAACGTTCCTGAAATAAGCAAGATAGTCAGAAAAGTCTACCCTTTTGTCCAATTTGGACACAGGGGCAAAACGGTAATTTCGGATCAAAGCGGTCCACATGTGGGCCACTTTGCATCGAAAAGCGGGTTAGAGGTAAAGGTCTTTAAATAGGACAAATTATAGGTCAAACAAATTCTAAACGACGATACGAACTCAACGGTATGTCCAATTTTGGATTCCGGTGAGCCGAACACAAATTCGCCCTTAAAGTCAACCGTGGGGCCCGCAAATAGATGGCCTGGTCCACTGCCTCGGAATCGCGTAAAACTTGGGTCACAGGACCTGTGTGATACCACGAATCCAATGGCGTAAGTTTCGTCACATTCCGATGCGCTTACATAAAATGGGGTGGTGTTTTACAAAAGTCGCGATATAGGGACTTTTTACGGATACGGGTTGATTCCGACGCGCATACACGTCCGAATCAACTTCCGCGAAAGCCCACACGTCAGAATATACCATACGTTTCGGTACAATTGGTATACGATGAGGCGGTCCCGTTTGGCGGGGCGCACTCCGTATCACAAAATTTCAGTTTTAAAATAACAAGTTTTTGGTCGTTTTGGAGGCCGAATAATTTTACACATAGAACAAATTAACAAAAACTAAAAGAACAAATTTTTTTTCGGTTATATGGAGAAGAAGAACCCTTCAATTAGTTTTCGAAAATATTAAACAGGTTGGTGGCAAATTGGGCGTGAACATGGGGGTTTGGATTGAAGTTTCTGGACTGTTTTTGGTCAGTTTTTCGGTCATTTTCCGATCGATTTTTCGACCAATCCGGGGAACGAAAACTCGTCCCGCTTGAATGAAAATTCTAGAGGGTTAGGTTGTGAACGTACACGAACAAAACACACGCAAAATGAAGGAGTTACATCACCTTGAAGATGGGGCGCTGCTGTGCACTACGCGCGTGCGTGCGGGGAGGCGGACGACACATGGCGGCAGGGGGCGGCCCGGGCAGCGGCGGTCGGCGCCGGCGTGGGGCTGAGGTCGCCGGGGGTCGGCTAGGGTTAGGGTTTGGGTATTAGGGTTAGAGTGATTAGATATGTATATGTTTATATATATATACAGAGAGGGGGAGAGAGAGGCCGCGTGGGGGGTTCTAGGGAGTTTTGCTGGGTAGGTTTAGTTAGTAGTTTTGATTAGGATTTAGTTTTAGGTTAAGGGTTAGTGATTAGGTTTAAGGAATATGATTTAGGTTTTTAATAATTATCTTTTCTTTTCTTTCTCTTTTCCTTTTTCTTTTCTTTTCTTTTGTTTTCTTTTTTCTTTTTTCTTTTTCTTTTATTTTTATTATTACTATTACTAATACTATTATTATTATTGCTATTATTATTATTATTATTATTATTATTATTATTATTATTATTATTATTATTATTATTATTACTATTACTATTATTATTATTATTATCTATATATTTATTAACACATATATATATATTTATATATACAGATAAAATTATAAAAATTCAAAAAGAATATTTGCACGCAAAAAATAAATTCTAGAAAAATTACTGTATAAAGTTTTAATAAAATACTACACCCAAATATTTTATGAAAATATTTTATAATTAATAATTAAATATTTATCTAGTTTAATAAATTAAATAATTATATTATCTATTTAACTAAGTAATTAATTAAATGGTTATCCACAAAACAGGTAATAGAAATATTATGCAAATCTATAAAATGAAAAAATGCCTAACTTGGCACGAAAAATTATGGGATGCTAATTTTAGAAAAGTTAGAATTAGAAAATAACCACATTTAAATTATATATATAAATTACCTAAATAATTAACACCTAATCTATGGTCGTTACACTAATGTCATACTAACACCAAGGGATCAAATTCTTGTGCCACGAAAAGATCCTACAGGTAGTGTCTCCTGTGTAGGCTACTTCCTATGAAGGGAGATACAGATTTTGGGGCTATCCTATATCATTAATGTCCAAACCACGGTGAAGTATCCTAATAAAATCATTGAGTTTTATTTGATTTGAAAAATAATCTAAAATAAATACGAGAAATACAAAATACACTCAAGATACCTATTTTTGGGTGAGGGGGTTTACAATCTACCCAACTTAAAAGAATTTCGTCCTCAAAATTAAAAATAAGGCATAATTTGCTAAATTCTTCACATTCGTATATAAGGCAAGTCAATCGCAATCTCTTCCAAAAATTTAAACAATAATATCTATTCAAATCTATCGCAATTACTTCAAATTTGAAATAACCATTGTTCAAATCAAAATTCAACCTATTGTAGTCTCTTCTCAATTTTTCAAATCATCAACATCCAAATTTAAATTAATCCATATAACATCTTCAATATTTAAATAACCCACATCAATTTTTTACATCACGATCTCCAACTATCATAATCTCCTCTAGATTTTGAACAATACACAATTCTAATAAAATCTTATTCCTATTTTCAAGTTATGAATTTTGTACTCTTCAAATTTTAAATTCAATTTCCATCCTCAACATTTCAAATGGGTGATCCAACAATC
Source organism: Iris macrosiphon (assembly GCA_036927795.1). Taxonomy (NCBI): domain Eukaryota; kingdom Viridiplantae; phylum Streptophyta; class Magnoliopsida; order Asparagales; family Iridaceae; genus Iris; species Iris macrosiphon. Next base: position 557,047 of record JAYESA010000046.1, on the reverse strand, counting down.
AACATTCAACTTTTAACTCAAATCATCAAATTATAAAATTTCAAATCTAATTCGACAATTGTTCAAGTCTAAAATTATATATTTATCCTCAAAATTTAAATCGATGATTCAACCTTCAATATTCAAAATTTAAATCATGTGCTCAAAGTATAAATATTTGGTCTGCAATATCAAAATTTTAAAATTTATTAAATCCTCATCATCTTAAAAATTCTCAAAATTAAAATGACTTAAATCTCTCAATGTAATCTTGCTTGATCACAATCAAAAATAAAATTCACCTCAAGTTGACAATTCAATTTCTACCCAACTTAGAATTTACCCATCTATCACATAAGGCTATACATTTAAGAAAAATATTTCTCAAATTATTTAATCGTGTTATTTAATCCTCAAACACAAAATATCTCACATATTTTATGCCCTTAATTACAAAAGATAGTCACAAAGTAATGTGATTGGCCTATGGGGTATATCTAGGACTCTCCGTATATCAAACTTATACCAAGCACGAACATTTGTCTTTCCGAAATAGGGGAAGACGGAGAACAATAATAAAGAATTCAAGAAGGAGCTGATAGAATACAAGTACGGGGTTCAAGACGATTTTAAGAATTCAAAAGAGAGTTGTCAATGCAGCTGTGGATTAAAATCTTATTTTGGTAGATTCCTATTCACATGCTCATATCAGTACTGTTATGTAACTGATAAGATGTGCTCGGAGATGTCTAAGGGCAAGTATATTCGTCTACTAGTCAACTATATATCTCAATCCACGTGAAGTAGTTATGCGAAGAGCGAACCAAGCTCACTAAGGTTGATCAGACCATAATACACCGATTCTAAATAGACAATTGTATTAGTGTGTAGACCCAATAATACATATGTCATGAACAATCTCGATAAAAGAATAAGCTTGCAAAACTAGGCTATAATAACAGCATAGGTCGAGGTAGTCCAGAAAATATAAGTACGCTGGATTATGATGAAAGAAGGTACAAAAATAATTTAAGTTCACGAAGAAGATAAGACTCATCCGGTGTTGTGCCTCTACAGATGCCATACTAACTCCTTGTCTAAGTCTCTAGTCGACCAAATGGGGGTATGGGCCTCTAAGTTCTACAGTCTGGATAAACACTATCTTCTTATGCTAGCCTATAGTTGGTGTCATTCAATTACACTTCATTAATGTGTCAAAAATACTATGTGATACTATGTTGTGAGGCATACTACTCAACTTAAAAGAATAAACTAATACCGTAACTGCCTTATGGGGATAAAGAAGAAACTCTTGTTAGGGTATACGAGAAAAAGATCTTAGTACTTATTAGGGTATCCTATTGCATTATATAGGTAATGGTCATCTTAAGTCTTAATCATAGTGCTTATAGAACAAAGCGTTAATATTAAGAATGGAGAAGTTACTGGCTCTTAAGTGAAGGAGAATATAACCTGTATTGAGTTATGGATACAAACTACGCGATTTCAAACTAAAGTGTAATTATAAAATCATAATCTAAATGAACAACTCAAACTATCAAGTTCTAACTACTACGCACATAATTTCAAAATTCAAGATTAACAACTATAATCCTAGTAAACTATATATCCTATTATAAAAGGAAATCACTTGGCCTACAATTAGAACGGTTAGGTGGCACGAATTAAAAGATGAAAGAAAATTTTAGTCGTCGCACAAATAGTGAGCGCTAAGGTTTTCAGTGGAACAAGATATAAAATTAAATAGAGAGACTCTTGACAATATCATGGTTTCCTAAGGAAAGGTGGTATGCTAATCTCTGTGTTCGAGGTATAATCAAGAAAAATGTTCTATTCATTCTTCTTGGTTTTCTAAGGTACTGTTCTGCTAGTATCAAGACAAGAATCTAAATTTATAGTTCTCTAACACTATCTCACTATGAAAGGTAAGTTTAGTCCTAATATTCAACCTTGGATTTCTATTGGTTCCTCAATACTAGGGTCAAACAATATGGTCAAATTTCTAACTAACCCTATTAGTGTCTATACTACTCTCAAGTCCTTCATAAATATATTAAGCGATATTGGTCAATTAATTTATAGGTATTGGATGATAGGGTTCACTAGGTATGCTAAACTTAGTGATGTGTCAATATTCTAGTTGTATTATTAGTAGGAATGTTACCCTAATTATCATCCTAACAATAAGGATTCCTATATTATAACAGAAGACTATACTCAAGAAACTATTAGGGAAGTACATGAATCAAGTATGATGCAATTATATAAAAAGAACGGACTGAAAGAAAAGTGAGTCATAGTCAAATATGGATGAGATCTTATACTCTAATCCTATTTGCAGGCTTGCTCGGTACAGTAACGTAACCGAGACAATATACTCTCGACCTGCATGGGCCACCACTAAAACATGTCACGCCCCAGTCCCAAAATACGTAGGACTAGGAATACGTAAGCATGCCAGCCGTATGTTTATGGAGACTCCAATATATGGAAACCATAACATATACGTACGCTGTATTATGAACAATAATTCACAAGTGGTATATATTTATTACAAGTCACAGGGCATAACTAAATCTCATCCACAGAAATCATAAAGAAATAAATGATCATATATGTCAATAAACCAAATATGAACTAGTCGAGAAGAACTAATAGTTGGATGGAGACAAATCCACTACTAACTAGAATATAAGAGAAACAAAATAAGTACATCATCTAATGAACAACGAGACTTGAAGAGAAGACCTCCTCGAAAGATAATAAAGTAGCAAGTCCTGATTCGTGCTCCTGTAAATAGCCATGATCGTCTACACCTGGAAAGGGACCAGGTCTTCAGAGGGACGCAACAAGATACATAGAAGCATGTCAATATAGTACTAAAAATAAATATCCAATGGGTCGCCTAACCGTCTATGTGAATGCACATTAAGAACAACTTTCCAACACGTGGGCTATCTGGCTAAAATGGGATTGGCATGATTCTCTTGGTGATTCAGGGGCCTAAAAAGCATGTCATCTTTTAAACGCCAGAGGCCGCCTGATAATAATAATATATATAGTGGTCATCATGACCGCGCATCTCCGGCGGAGCATACGGGTTACACAAAGAAAGTGTAAAGGAGCCCAAACGCCTTACTCATTGTCCTCCCCACCCCATGCTCTAAGCATGTTATATCCATGACAAGATAAGACCTCTAATAACTGCCAAGTCTTCTAACTATGCAAATTTTATCCGTAGTTATTTCCTATCGTATGTCCCATACGTACTAATGATCAGTCAATACGTAAGTCCGTGATCTATATGAGACTCACAACTCGTGTAAGAAATGTGTCACAGCCAAATGAAATATAAGAATGCCTCATGATCATGTGGTGGTCTCGTAAAACTAGGTTAACATACATAATATATAATAAAGATAAAATACAACGCCACCGTCGTTGCACCTAAGTTATTCTTGGATGCGCTGTTTATATAGCATTTAAAATAAATGAACTAAATAAAAGAATTAAAATACATGCATCATATAGAATATAAATCACAGTACAATGGCAAGGTATACTTGCCTGGCAAGAAAGCTGCATAGTATAAGCATCCAGATGTCAAGCACAAGGGATCAGAAACTATGACCTCCGAATAAACGTCTCAGGATGCTGAAATAAAAATCAACACTTTCCCGAAATAAGCGAGATAGCCATAAAACCCTACCCTTTCGTCCAATTTGGACACAGGGGCAAAACGATAATTTTGGATCAAAACGGTCCACCTGTGGGCCACTTTGCACCGAAAAGCATGTCAGAGGTAAATGTCTCTAAATGGGATAAATTATAGGTCAAACAAATTCTAAACGACGATATGAACTCAACGGTATGTCCAATTTTGGATTTCGGTGAGCCTGACACAAATTTACCCTTAAAGTCAACCATAGGGCCCGCAAATAGGCGGCTTGGTCAACTGTCTCAGAATCGCGTGAAACTTGGATCACAGGACCTGCATGATACCACGAATCCAATGGCATAAGTTTTATCGCATTCCGACGAGCGTACATAAAATAGGTTGGTATTTTACAAAAGTCATGATATGGGTACTTTTTACGGATACGGGTTGATTTCGACTCGCACATACGTCCGAATCAACTTCCGCGAAAGCCCACACATCAGAATATACCATATGCGCCTTTCGGTACAATTGGTATGCGACGATGCTGTTCCGTTTGGTAGGGCGCACTCCGTATCACAAATTTTAGTTTTAAAATAATAAGTTTTTGGTCGTTTTTAAGGCCGAATAATTTAACACATAGAACAAATTAACAAAAACTAAAAGAACAGAAAAATTCTCAGTTATATGGAGAAGAAAAAGCCTTTAATTAGTTTTCAAAAATATTAAACAGGTTGGTGGCAAATTGGACGTGAACATGGGGGTTTGGATTGAAGTTTCTGGACTATTTTTGGTCAGTTTTTCGGTCATTTTTCGATCGATTTTTTGACCAATCCGGGGAACGAAAACTCGTTTCGCTTGCATAAAAAATCCTAGAGGGTTAGGTTGTGAACGTACACGAACAAACCGCACGCAAAAAGAATCACAAATGAAGGAGTTACATCACCTTGAAGATGGGGCGCTGTTGTGCACTACGCACGTGCGCGCGGGGCGGCGGACGACACGGGGCGGCTAGGGGCGGCCCGGGCAGCGGCAGTCGGCGCCGGCGTAGGGTTGAGGTCACCGGGGGTCGGCTAGGGTTAGGGTTTGGGTATTAGGGTTTAGGGTTAGAGTGATTAGATATGTATATGTTTATATATATATATATATACAGAGAGGGGGAGAGAGAGGCCGCGTGGGGGGTTCTGGGGAGTTTTGCTGGGTAGGTTTAGTTAGTAGTTTTGATTAGGATTTAGTTTTAGGTTAAGGGTTAGTGATTAGTTTTAAGGAATAGGATTTAGGTTTTTAATAATTACCTTTTTCTTTTCTTTTCTTTTCTTTTCTTTTCTTTTTCTTTTTCTTTTTCTTTTTCTTTTTCTTTTTCTTTTGTTTTCTTTTTTCTTTTGTTTTCTTTTATTTTTATTTTTATTTTTATTATTACTATTACTAATATTATTATTATTATTGTTATTATTATTATTATTATTATTACTTCTATTACTATTATTATTATTATTATCTATATATTTATTAACACACACACATATATATATATATATATATATATATATATATATATATATATATATATATATATATATATATATATATATATATATATACAAATGGAATTATGAAAATCCAAAAAGAATATTTGCACACCAAAAATAAATTCTAGAAAAATTAATTTATAAAGTTTTAATAAAATACTACACCCAAATATTTTATGAAAATATTTTATAATTAATAATTAAATATTTATCTATTTTAATAAATTAAATAATTATATTATCCATTTAACTAAGTAATTAATTAAAGGTTATCCACAAAAAGGTAATAGAAATATTATGCAAATCTATAAAAAGGAAAAATGCCTAACTTGGCATGGAAAATTATGAGATGCTAATTTTATAAAAGTTAGAATTGGAAAATAACCACATTTAAATTATGTATATAAATTACCTAAATTATTAACACATAATCTATGGTCGTTAGACTAATGTCATACTAATACCAAGGGATCAAATTCTTATGCCATGAAAAGATCCTACAGATAGTGTCTCCTATGTAGGCAACTTCCTATGAAGGGAGATACAAATTTTGGGGCTATCCTATATCATTAATGTCCAAATCACGGTGAAGTGTCCTAATAAAATCATTGAGTTTTATTTGATTTGAAAATAATATAAAATAAATATAAGAAATACAAAATACACTCAAGATACCTATTTTTTGGTAAGGGTGTTTACAGTAATATTTCTAAATACCGAAATTATAGTAGTAATCAAATAATGAAAACAACCAAAGAATATACTCGCTTGGGATCTGGTGCAAGAAATAGTATACAGTGCACAACTGAAGTCCAAGAGTCCTAAATATAGAATATCAGTGTTAATGAGAGATTTGGAGCAATAAACATATAAAATTGGCTCTAGGTTATGCATTTGGGTCATTTCTAGGCCTCCTGGTATCATACTGGGCCAATACTAGAGTTATAGTCCATAATTACCCAAAGGTTGGGTTTCTAGAGTGATAATAGGTCTATACTAGTTTATATTAGTCTATACTGGGTTATTCTAAATATATTAACTAATACTACTAATACTATCTAATATTTACGATACTAGATAATATTAACATATAATTAACTCATATTCTATGTACTAAGTTAATACTTTAACTATATACCTTTTATCTTGCTAATATAGTATTACCTTACCCCTAGGTATCAATATCTTAATACCAGAACTTGGTATCAGTTCGATACCCCACTACTTGGTATCACCAAATACCAAACCTAGTCTCTAGCTTACCCTCACCATATTCCCTGCCTACAGTTGGGATGCAACCTGTTGCAATGCACTATACTCACATCCTCTAGATACACCAACTGATATTCACACGTCGGTCCTTCTATTCCACCATACTCAATAATGTATCAGATACACTAATAACCCTTACTGCCACTGAAACTTCATAAGTAACCAACATCCCCACTGCTTCTACCCTCTACTCTGAACTCTGCTCTGCCTACCTGAGCATCTGTACTAATCTCACTACCCAGATCAACCCCTTTCCTTCAGTGTACTGGATACTGATGCATCCAGTGCACTTCCTGCAGTGACACCCTCGTATCAGACCTGAGTATCTCCTTAACACATCTACCCAATCCTCATCAAATTTTAATCATAGGAACCCATGTCACTTATCAGTGTATCCAACACACACTCACCTACACTTGTTTTAGCCTAAACTAACTCCAGACCTACCTCTACCCGAGCAATTTGCATACGGGTAAACACCTGGGAACTACACCCAGGTAAATACCCTACTAACTACTGATAACTCAGATAGGTACCCAAAAATCACTCATCAGCTCACAGACATCATGGCATAACTGCTCACTAGTTCTTGTGTATTCCTGCACGTAAGTCCGTACTACCCGGACCATGGATCTGCACCTACACTGCTTTTCTAAGAAAAAGTCAGTAATACATGCTGCTATTGTAGTAACTACAAATTATAGTGCACTCGAGCCACCACACTTCACCCCCAAACATTTAATGAAATACTTGGTGAGTATCATAATACACACCCATGATACCATCACCAAACATTCAACCACCATCATAATACACCACTATAGCTTTATGAACATATTTATTATAATCAATAAAGTATAAATAGCATAATAGACATTCCATCAAACACTTTGTGGTCTAAACTCATATTTTCCCTAATCTTGAGGTACAAAACATTATTACACAAGAAAAAATCATAGATATAGATAAATAAGGGCTCCTAACACCTAGATCTAGCCAAATAGAGTCAATTTTATCTATGACATGGTTTCTATAAGTCCAATCAGTATTCTTAACCATAAATAGAGTAAAAAAATAGAGAATTAACTAGGTTTTGAGTGACCTCCTTGAAGAACTCCGAATTTGAACACAAGAAAGATGAAGCGGACGCGATCCTCAATACTTGGACTCCTCTTCAAGCTTCCTCTAGCAATGACAAGCTTCTTAGCCTCCTTTGGAAATAAAAATGAGGGGGATGGTATTTAGTGTGGAGAAATTAGGATTTGCTCTCATATTTAGGGATAAACTAATTAGGGAAGAATGGAGGCTACTGTGAATAGAGAGGCTTATATAGACTTTCCTTTAGGGTTAGGGTTAGGTTTTAGAAATAGGTAATAAGACTTAAAAGCCCCTCTCTATTTGTCATGAATGGAATCTAAATAACTAAGGGAAGGAATCTCTATAATTAAAAAAAATTCTTTTATGACAACCAAACTTAATTAATTCTAATTGCTACCGTCATGACTAACAATAATTAGCACTAACTAACACTAATATAATTCTAGGCAACCACTAATATAAAATAATATAATAGAAAAAAATAATCACCATGCAAAATTACCAAAATGCCCCTATGTTGGAAAGTGGTAGTACAATCCTACCCCCCTTAGAAAAATTTTGTCCTCAAAATTTAAAGATAGTCATACCCCCTTCTAAGTCAAATCCTCAACCTATCTAAAATAATACAAGTATGCAATTTAAGAAATCACTAATTATCATCATATGCAAGGTTATGGTCTTTGTCTATCATGATGTTGCAGTCTCGATCAGGGTATTCTACTAATTATGCTAACTATATAGCACAAGCAACTATAAGGTACTAAAGAATCAATCAAATCAAATGGATGGAAAATGTCAGGAAGAAGAAATAGAACTTGCTAACCCATCACCTATAGCGTCGGCCTCCTTGACAGTCATCACAAATACCCCGCCCTGCTAGGGTGGCTCCCTCTGCGGGTGCTGGACAATCTGTGGTGCCACAGGTGTTCTAACTCCACCTCTCTGCCCTTGGTCTGCACATTGGCCTTGACGATGAAGGGTCAAGTGACAATCCTTTACCAGATGCTCCGTTGATCAACAATACAAATACTCTCCTAGCCTCTTCCTGCATACCTCCCAAGTATGCCCAGTCTTCCTACAATAGGTGTATTGAGGATCCCCCTGCACCTGTCTCTGAGGCTGTTGTGGCACTTTCTGTACCTGAGCTTGAACTGGAGCACGAATCGGCACCTGAAACTGCTGTGGCTGAAATGCCCTCGGCTGCTGGAAATAGGGTCGTTTTGCTGGACCCGCGCTACTGCTGCCAATTATCTCCCGGTCCCTCTTAGGCCTCAAACTTAAGTCCCTCTCGACCTTGCGGGCCTCCGCAAGAATCGTCGTGTACGTCACATGGCTCAAAGAAATAAGGGCCTTCACTTCCAAGTTTAAGCCCTCCTTAAAATGGCTCGCCCTGTCCTCCGTATCTCGTACCAAGTTCCTCGCATACCTACTCAGCCTGCCGAACTCTGCGACATACTCTTCTACCGATATGCCCTCCTACTGGAGGTTCTAAAAATGTTGCTCCAGATTGAGTTTCTCTGTACGCGGGAAGAACTTCCTTTTGAACAGATCCTTGAAGCCATCCTACGTCAACCCTGGATCAAAAATCTGTGGTTCATTCCGAAACCAAGTGCTAGCAATATCTGACATCTGCAATCCAGTCGCCCTTATCCTCAGTTCCTTGGTAAGACGGAACAAGCGCATAATATGCACGAGGTGCTCGAGCCAGTCATCAGCGTAGATAATACCCTCTGTCCCTTTGAAGTTGCAGGGACCCAACTTCTTGAAATCCTGTATGTTTCCCGGTCTGGGCTGTGCATCCTGTGGCTGGGGCGATGACACCTTCTCCAATACGACCAATGCAACCTGGTGGGCATTGTCAATGCCCTGGCATAGTACATCTGCCTGTCTCTGCTGCGCCGCCCTCATCTCTAAGAATATGACAAACATCTGTGCCCCGTTAGCTGGCACTGGTGGTGGGGGTGGACGACCCTCTGATACAACTAGAATAGTCCTCTGAACTGCTGGAGGAGAAGGAGGATAACCCTCCGCAGCGGCTGAAACAATCCTTAAACTGGTGGGGGAGGAGGACACCCAAAAAAAGTTAAGGCCCCTACCTGAACTGGGGAGGCAGCCCTCCGAATTGGTGGAGGTGGAACAGTGTCTGCTGCTGCTTGAACAGGTGGTCGAGAAGTCGCCAGCCTCTCCGAAGCTGCTATTGAACGCTGTGATATGGTCTTTGCGGCATCCTAAAGACAGATCAAAACAAGCAAATCAATATTGTGCAAGATACGATATCATCAAAGAAGAACAATAATATTTCAAAGAAAGAAATATTCAAAATGATAAAAACAGCAAGAATCAATAGATTAGAAATGTTCCTACTTATGATTGAGTATTCTCTCTCTCATCTTAGTACCATATATCCTATCCTATCATATCGCAGGCTCACAATAGCACAACTAGGTCATTGCACTACCACGATATCGCACTAGTTGCGAAGCCTGGCCAACATGGGCCACCATAAAAATGTGTCACTACCCGCACCCGGTGAAGGGGCACGAGTACGTGGGTACATCCAGCCTATGTCTCAACATCGACGGTAGAACGCTGTCTAGGTTATCACTAACTAACTAGCATCTCACATAATATATAATCTGTCAATAATATCTCAACTCCAAGTATGAGGACAATATAATAATAATAATAGAATGATAAATACTCAATCACAATCTAAGCACGATAAGATATCAAATAAGTCTAACATAACTATGAAGTCTAAACATCATCAACAACAACAACATCAAATAGAAACAATATCCAAGTCTCAAATATAAGCCGGAGACAAATCCGGTACCAATATGAAAATAAAAACTATGATAATTAGTGATTTCGGCTAGACCTCCCGACAATCACTCCTGAGTATAAGGGCCCATGGTTGATATCCCCTCTTGTGGTCCGTATTACGTATGGCACCAGTCCTCTAAGTCGTCGGCTAAAAAAATATATCCAATAAGGATGGAACGAGTACAACCAATATAAGTTTCAATTAATTGACAGAGACTATAAAACAGTAAAATAGAGGATGCTATATACAATGAAAAAGCAATAAATTGATTCAATTGCAATAGTAAAGAGAAATAGTCAATGTAAGCACTAGGGTATAACAAATGCATATATGAGATGAAATAGAAAAGAACTACAATATCAGGTACAAAGCAATGTAATCTATGAACTAAATATAAAGAACTGCAACTATACTAGGTGTTTTAAAATACTAAATAGATATGTGATCAGCTTGTGAGATTCAATGATTTACCCTAAGGATAAGCTAGCTCAACCATACGTGAAGTGTATGATCGTGGATGTACAATCGGCGACATGAGAGTAGGATTGGTTTGATAGATGATTTCAGGGCGGGCATTGAGGAATTTCTCAAATACGCCAGTAGTCAACCTTATTTTATGGATAGGAGTCTCATCAAGTACCCATGTGTCAAATGTCATAATATACCATTCAAAGAGGTGGATCTCGTGAGGGAGCATCTCTATAAGAAGGGTTTCGTACCAAACTACAAGGAGTAGACGGCTCAAGGAGAACCTTTGACTCCTCAATATTATTCCTCCTTCAATATGGAGGTAGAAGAGTCCACTTTCAGAGATAACTTTGAATATTGACTGCGAAACCTGGCGCATGAGTTAGGATTTGATGCGTCCGTTGGTGGATGAGTTGAAACAATTGTGGCAGTTCGGCGTCCAGACATATGATATATTGAAGGAGAAAAACTTTCAGATGAGAGCGTCACTCATATGGACCATCAATAATTTTCCAGTATATGGGATGTTATCAGGGTGAGACTGAGAGTAGTATGCCGACTGAGAGAAATGATCGGTGGATACAAGCTGTCGGAAGAGAAAAAGACGGCAGTGTATAAGGGACTGGATAGTTGCCATCCCAGCCATCAGTTCTTTCCAGAGTTCCTCAGACGGCTCCTCCAGCTCCATCAGAGCCATTCCTCCTGGTGCTATGAGTTTTGAGCAGATCACAATGACTTTGTTAGAGGTACAGAGACAGGTTAGACAACTGACAGAGTCTCGTGATCCTGCAGCTCCTACTTCTCCAGCAGCTCCTATTCCTCCTGCTATTCCAGCTCCTCTGATGGCTCCTCTGGCTCATCCTTCTGCTTCGCCTGTCGTTCCTAAGGATCTACAATAGATCATCGCTGCGGTTAAGGCGAATTACATGGCTACCCGATAGTCGCCGCCGCCTCCACTTTCGACTTGATGTGTATTTTTGTTTTCTTGATAATTTAACAGTTTGTTGGATATATTTTTGTATAACTATATATGTTTGGATTATGGTAGTGTATGGTAAGTTATGGCTATGCACTTATATTTAAGTTCTATTGTATTTGATGTGTTTTATTATATTTGATGTGTTTGGATGTATTTGTGTATAAGTGATTTAATTTTGTATAATATTACAGGAGCGCAGAAAGTAAGTGATTCTATTCTGTAAAAAATATTTCAGTTTAGCGACGGAATAACGATGGATTAGCGACAGAAAACTGGATAATTCCAGGTCAGTGATGGATAAACACTTTGGCGACGGATTACCGACGAAAAATCCGTCGCTAAATATGTCTGATTTCAAAAAATAGAATTTTTGGTATCAGACATAGTCGCTATATCCATCGATATGTCCATCGTTTTTAGCGACGGATTAGCGACGAAAATTTTGTCGGTAAGCTTTTGAAAAATTTGGTAAAAATGGGCTTACAGTTTTCGTCGCCAATCCGTCGCTAATTCGTTACCAAATAAAGTGACGTAAATATTCCGTTACTAATCCGTCGCTAAAATTTTGTCGCTAAGTTTGTCGCAAATTCGTCGCCATGTCGACGGATTAGCGACGAAAATCTGGTAGCGACACTTAAATTAGTGACGCCAAATTTTTGTCGCTAATCCGTCGCTATAATAAAATAGAGACGGAAATAGGCATTTTAGCGACGAAAAATTCCGTCGATAAAACTCTATATTTTGTACTGTTCTATAGCATTTTTTGTATATATATATATATATGAGAGAGATCTAAATCTCCGATTTTTGTATCCCAAGGATCTTCATGTTATCAACCGTTGGATCTTGTTTAAGTCATCTAATCTTAACCATTGATTTGAATGGTTCAAATCAACGTTTAAGATTAGATGACTCAAACAAAATACAACGGTTGATAACATGGGATGCATAATAGAGAGCAATGTGGATCTCTCTCTCTCTCTCTCTCTCTCTCTATATATATATATATATATATATATATATATTATAAAAATATATTATAAAAAAACTTGAGTGGGATCATGTGAACCCACTCGACCTATTCTAGCACCGCCCATAACAATACCGAGTTATCTGAGGAGGTAGGGCACAGCTCCTTCGCGACCAACATGATGGAGACCTACTTGATCGGGACGGTGGTTGACGATCATTTAAATACCACTGGTTCTGCAACTACAACCAGTGGGCGACGGCCTGGAGGAGCAAAAGCATTGTAGACGGAGGAGCCACCTGCAACCTTTCTGGACTTCCTCCTGCCTCTCCTCGTCCTCGTCCTCGTCCTCGTCGCTTGGTACTATGTCACCTTCCACAATGATAGAAAGGCTTAGAGATCGATGTTTCAATCTTAGGTTATGGTGTCAATTTTATGGGGTAGAAGAATGTAAGGTTGTTGGAATTGGTCTCTCTCTTAACTCATCAATCTACAAATTTGTGGCTCTATTAAGTGTGCATTCACCACAACAGATACGAGTGAACTCTTTTGGTATCATCAACCATCAATTAAAATCAACACATGCTAGCGAAGGTTACGTAATTCATCACTTTACGTCATGGTTTGTAGTATCGGTATCGGAATTAGTATCGGATCGTAAAGAACAAATAAGATGTACCAAAAAAAATTTAAGACTGCAATTTAATACTCTCTCAAGATGTAATGCTTTTGCTTTTTTGTATGTTGTTATGTTTCTGTATATCTATATCTGAAGGCTAGAAAACTGTTCAAAATAACCCATCGACTAAGTCGCATCTACATACATCCTCATGTAATTTAAAAAAATTAAAATTCTTCTAACTACACCTTATATATCTCCCACTTGTATCAAAATATATTCAAATTATCTGTAACAAATCCAAAATTCTATAATCATATCTATAACAAATTAAAATTAAAATATATTCAATATTCAAATCATATTTAAACTAACTACTTGTACTATCTAAACATATATTCAAAGTTCTAAAAATATATCTATAACAAATTTTAATTAAAATATATTCAAATTATCTTTAAACTATTTTAATATAATTTAAATTTTTATCCAAAATTTCGACAATATTATATAAAATAATTGTGTACGTATCGCACATGAACATGACTAGTTTCATATAAGTTTTATAAATATTGTTGTTATTTATACCCAAGTCGCAAAAATTATAAAAAAAATGTGAGTTTTTGTGAATTCAGAGCAATGATTAGGAGGATCTTTCAATTGTCATTATTTTTGATTTTATGGCATTATATTTGGTTGTAACATTCAAACCGAAGTTGATCAAAATTGTTCATATTTTTTTTTCTTGTAGGCTACTTAGATCCACTCTTCATTTTCATTAATGGGTTGTTTGGTTCGCAGGTTTGGAATTCAGAAGTGGACAAAAGTTGGATTTTTGATCACTTCACGTGTTTGGTTAGAAGATTTGCAGGGACAAGATTTATTATGATTTGACATTAACAGTAAATTTTTTCTACCATAAAATCAAAGTTTTGACATCGAATTTTTTTTTTCGAAGTGGAGCACGGAAGTGAAAAATTCTCAATTCCACTTTGCGAATTTGGTTGGAGGACCATTTACTCTATAATTTAATAAAAAGAAGATTTGTTATTCATGTCATTTCAATAAAAAGTTACACTTTTTCACTCACTTCAACAACTAACTAAACACCAAACTTAATGATTTTTTGTTTATAACCTCCACTTCATCAAAACACTCAAATGAAAGATTTTCACTTAGTTCTATTTTGTTTCACTTTATCGCAATGTGTACACAAAATGTCACCAAAATGCATACACAAAATGTCAATTTTCTGAACAAAACAATACCTAACTGCACAATCAACATGAATTTTGTAGACACGTAACTGATCTACTAGGAACACTATGTTGGAGTGGGTGGGATTCCAAACCTATGTGGAGAATACTCTAGAGTGCGACGAGCGCCATCTTTTTGTCGGAGAAGCTCGAGGAGTGCATTGAGCAGCGTATATTGGAACAAATATGGTTCTTGTAATACAACAAAAAGGTGGCAAAAGTGCTTTGCAACTATTGGAAGGAGAAATGAGAGATCCACGGCTATTTCGAAGAGGGGATCATTTCGGGTAATTGTATTTCTCATCGTCTTTGTTCTTCGTTTGTCTGTAATGAATCTTCTATTCGAATGAGTAGTGGTGATCCATGTTGGATCAGTAAAGAGTTTGTAGAGGGTGTAATCTTCTATTTCAATAGTGAAGGCTTTTCAGGGTTGGACTCGGTCGTTCTGTGGTTTTTTTCTATCTGGATTTTTCACGTAAAAATTGCTCGTCTCTGCTTGTGATTTTTTGTGTGATTTTGGCGTTTGGTTTTGTGCTTTTCTTTAGTCCTTTTGCAGACTCTTTGGTTTGGCAAAACGATTTTTGCGTTGCATTCCCAACACACTAATACCAAATAAAACAGGTTACAAAAGAAAGAAAACTTTTTATTCTTAATTTCCTATTGCATATATTACTGCTCCTACAAATCTTAAACTATAACTCCAAGATCAAAACCAGATCCTTTACAACCTCCTTACAACCATCTACGTGATGGTTGCTAACTTGTTTCCCTCTTCCCCCTTACTCTACATGGGAAGAGGGGAACCAATTGGCAACTGCCAATGTATGCGGTTGTAAAGGTGATTGTAAGGATTTGGTTGTAGTCATAGCATTACTCAATCATAAAGGGGAGCCATCTCTTCACAAAAATGTAGAGGACCATCTGCTTTAGTAGCAGTCTCTTTTGTGCTGGAGTGATGAAGCCAATGCACTCCGCGTTGACAAGGACCTCATTCATTTTTTATATTTGGATGCCAAAGGAAAGGAACATGAAAGAAAAGAAAAATAGGAGAGAAAATAATTCTCCAACATATTTCAAGAATTTATTTTTTCGTTCAATTACTCTGGTCTTTCCAAATATTGGAAAAAAAATTGATAAAAATTATAATTTCTTAAAGAAAATAAAGTAAAAAATAATAATTTTCTTTCGATTTTTGATTTCTTTTATTTTTCCAAACAACAAATACTTCATCTTGCTCCGCCAATAATGATAGTAGGTACAGTTCAAGTTTATCATACACACTGGTTTCGCATCTATCTCTCCTCCCTGGTTTACCTGTCAAACCAAATACCTCTTTGAACCCAAATGTTATGCCCCGATCTCCCGCAGGACTCGGTCATCCCCGCTAGGCACGAATCATCGTGCCAGTGCTCCCCCTGGATGATCGTTCCAATTGGGATGTGATACCGCGCGAGCCTGGAGTTGCATCCATGCGAGGCAAATATCGAAATGGTAGTTGATAACTAGTTCGCAGAGTCGTCATAGAGGAAACATAGAATAAACACAAGTATTGAATCCAAACCAAGCTTTTTATTGATATAAAGTAAAGATTATAAGCGACGCTAGACCGAGATTACAAGTCGCTCGTTCTCTCTCTCTCTCTTTCTCTCTCTCTCTCTCTCTCTCTCTCTCTCTCTCTCTCTCTCTTTACAATGAATATGTCCTTAGTCTTACAAATTAATCAAATCACTCTGGATATGATATTCCTATACATTATGTCTCATATATGTGAGCTCCAGTTCTACGCACCACACTCCAAGACGCCAAGTGCGGTCCGGCACCTCAATGTGTTAAGCAATATACGAATCGTATGAGTTCTCCCTGTACCCTGCATTCAATCTAGTTGGGTATCAGTACATTGAATGCACTGGTGGGGAGGCATCTGGTCTACGCCATAAAACAAGCACGTTCATTAGTTATGTGCACCAATTGATTATGTTGTCTTTCTATACTTTTCCTTAGGATCAGTTTTATGGCAATATAATGAAAGCAATACTCGTGTCTGCACAAGAGTGTCTTACTATAAACAACTGAGTTCGTCTTACCTTTTCTTACCATTCGGCCTTCCCTGTCATTCGCAACAATAAAATTAGTACTAAGTAATGAAAAACATCTATGAAATTCAAGTGTTATGACTGTGTCTCTGTCTCAGACATGTTCTACTCGAACTATGTTATATACCGTACATCCATTCTAAATATGCAAAGTGTTATGCATTATACTCCTTCTAGTTATTCCTCTTCTGAATGCGGATCGCCGCTATGCATGTATGACTTATCTATATGAAGGTCAATGGCTCTGTTAGCCATATTGGACATGATCTGGGATGGAACGACTGTCTTCTCAGCTCGGTTGCGAGTCTTACTGGGCATCCCGAACCATCCGACGAGTCGGCTATCTTTTCAGGTTGATAGCAAGCCTTACTGGAGGTCCCACACTCGTCCGCTAGTACTTTAGCTAGCGTATTACCAGGACTACACTGGCATTGTCCTTCCGGACCGACACGATTCATATGCCTCAGCAATCGTGTCAAGGACTCTTCTCTACCTGGTGTGCAACCAGTTGTCTGTGACCATGTAACTACTCACCCACTTTTGATCCTAGCCAAGAAATTCCTACTTGGTTTTTCTTATCCAAGGATATCAGCTCGGTTCAATCTTGCCGAGGACTACACTCGGATCTTTCTTCCTTGCACATCTCCCTAATTAGAGACTGCCTCGATGATCTGGATATCCCGAGTACTTTATTTTCTTTTCTTCTCCTAACTCGGAACAACTACTTGATAGTCTTCCTCGTCTACGTATGCAATATGTATTTCGTGTCATATTTCGTATGGTGCAATGCCTCAATGTGAACTCAAAACTACATTCTTGGCACATATAAGAAACAATTACATTTTAACTCAATAAGCCTGATTATGCAATTAGCAAGTAAGATCTCCATGTTCTATATAATGATAAGGCAGGGTTATCCCCTTAGCAATGTGCGTTCATCTCTTTTTATTAGCATGCATATGTTGTCGCTTAGAAACTAGCACAAATTATTCATTTTCTTAAGGGTGCAACTCAGTAGAGACAGGTTCACCGGGGCCCCCCACCTTAGCGATGAATCGCATCGGTCGAGCGAGACTCCGAGCGTGCCTTTGAAAGTCTAAGTCTGAACTCCATTTGAAGATCCAAGTCTGAATGCCTGTGCATCGAACGAGACTTCTCTCTGAGCAAGGCGGGTTGAGTCATTGTACTTGTGTTGTTTGAATCGTCTATCCGTATTGATGCAGAGCGGGTCATTATATTTTACACTACTCAGAACAAGTCTCGTCCTCAAGACTTCCTTAATGCAAATTGTTCTATCACACATTATCAAATCTAACCCAAGCATAATACTTTGTATCACTTAGACCCTCTACACACAACTTCTTACTCATTTTCCTAACTTTGTGTCGCATGCGTGCTGGATCTGTTTTATTGAATGACTCTATCACTCAATTCGAGCTGGCTATAATACACGAACGTCGTATTCTCTGACTCGGTCTCTTCTATGCTATAGCGCTAGATTATATTACTCAATCACAGAGTATTCTATAACTTAATGCGCACTAGCCAACTCAGGCTTAGGGTGAACTTACCCAATTGTTATATTCTATCCATGCGAACCCAAAATATATTTGACTTATTACTCGACGTTACCTATCAAAATCCATCGTTACGCCTAAACCCAAAAGTTCAAATTTCAGCTAATCTTCCAATTTCGTTTTGCATCAATATCTATCTAATTCACCGTCCATTCTCGCTAAGTAAATTTACTATCACCTAAGGTCGTCGTATCAAATTGACTATATTTTCTGACTCTGTCTTTATTGAGCCTTAGTATAGAGCTAAATTGCCCAATACAGGGTACGTTTTAATCCTTCGTGTCTTAGGTTTGATCAAACCTAATTCATTATTCGTTTTCTTATTTTGTTTCACACGTGTGCTTAAGCATTTTATCAAATGATTCTATCGTTAAACTATTGCGTTCCCATACTCAGTCTTTTACTGCGCCTTAGCACAAAACTATCTCGATTGCACGGGGCATGTTACAATCTTTCATTTATGAAAGTTTAGGCTGAGGCTAACTTATTCTAGTTGCCATACTCATCCATGCAAGTCCAAATATTTTTATTTGCAGCTACATTCGAGTTATGCATATCACTAAGTTTGGATCATACCCATATTCAAGGCATCCCCCAAATATGTGTATTTCAACCAAATTTAGTGATAGCTAAGTTGGACAAGCTACTCGTGATATTTTTTCGAATTGTCAATCATTTCGCTACTCGACTAACCGAACTCTGGTTCGTTTAGTTATCGTCTACTCCAATCCCTTCTTGTTTCTCTCCATCGTATAACCTATCCAATCAATTAATTTTCATCTAGGTCCTATCTCTTATTGCGTTCATCTCAATGCCAACGTCGCTAGCGTACACCTAGTTCCAAGTCCTAACTATAACTCTTGTTGCCCTAGTTTTATCATTTTTTCTGAACGATACTCTGAAGTTAGTCACTCCAGTTCAACTTATGGCATAGGGTCGTCTGCCTAGCCACTAGGTCAGCTCACAAGGTCATAGGTACAGTTCGAGTTTGTGACTCACAGTGCAATCGCGTTGCACGACGCTCGCCCCAATGCCCTAAGGTCAAACCATTATTCTTTCGAACATATAGTGACTTGATGTGAATAAACACGTTCGTTCAACCAAATTCATGATATGTCCACATCGCATATCAAGCCTTATGATTCGCATAGTCTATCTCCTCAAACACCTGATAGAATCCATATATCCAATATTTTGTAAGTCTAGACCAACAAGTCATGATTCTATTTCTACCTCTTCGATCTCAATCACAAATTCAAATTCGTACAACATAATTCACGTATCCGTTCACTAAACTATCGAGAGTCTTGCTTCATGTTCTAGACTAACTCATCTCTGAAATACCTTCGATTCACTTATATCCTGAAACTCGTTTTGTCGTGTCGAACCACAAGTCAAAATGATCCTTCTACTATTATGCTCCGGTCTTTCGCAAGTTCAATCATTACCGTTGGATGTAAGATCACCACGCCAACGCTCCCGCGGGATAATCGTCCTAATCCGATCCTGAAGCATGTGTGACTAAGGAGTTGCACTCGCATATGACAAGAAGGTCAAACGTTATGGTTATCATTGAACGAACAGACACCTTATCGTTACACTTTGTTTCATCTAAGATGTACATTGATCCATCTAGTCATGTTCATCTAACAACCATTCCTTTCATAATTATAATTCATCTAGCCAAATCATCCAGCTTTAATGTTACCATTTGATCATTTCGTAGTCTACTTCTAGCATTCTTCAAACAACTAAGTTCTATTCCCAAGCCAAAGTCTATTCACTTTTGATACGTTCCATTTTTATCGAGTTCGTTTATAAAATCTTCGAACATGTTCCCGCGAGTTCAATCATCCCCGCCGGACGTGAAATCCCTATGCCAGCGCTCCCGCGGGATAATCGTTCTCATTTAGGCACGATGTCAAGTGTTACCTTCGAACTCGATTCAAGATCGTTTGTTCAAATTTAAGATTAAGTCTGTTATCGCCTACCTCAATTATTGAACCATAATTTGCTAACTTGCATCAATCTATGCTATCTTCTAACTTATCGATATCGTATCAAGTCTTTCCAATTTGAAATTATAACATCCGTACTCTAGCTAAATTCTATCGAGCTATATCCTACCCGATTTTATTTTTCATGCACGCTATCTTCCATTGTTCTAACTACATATTGCATCCATTATAAGTCCGACTTTATCCTTATCCAAACATTAACCAAGTCTCGCTCGCAACCTGCTCGCACCAAAAGGTCTAGGTGCACTATACTCAACACAACTTAGCCAAAAGGCTTTGTGCATTGCTATCCTGTCCGAACGATATTCTAGTTTCATACACAAACCTACTAGCATTAGGGTTAGGTCATATGGTTCACACGTAACTTATAATTTTCAAGCACGAGTCTATTCTTATAAAGTCTGATATAATTCGGCAGAAAGGCCTTCGTATCATAATCCCGTTCAATCAATCATATTATTCACATTCACTTTCAAAAATATTTAGACTCATTTTATGGAACATTCATCGAAGCATCGAGAGAGGGTGTCTATCTCATTATCAATAAACAAGTTTAGAACTGAGAGTCTTCATTACAAAAACATAGAATAAACACAACCATTGAATCCAAAATAAGCTCTTTATTGATATGAAGTAAAGATTACAAGTGGCGCTAGGCCGAGATTATAAGTCGCTCATTCTCTCTCTCTCTCCCTTTACAATAAATATGCCCTTAGGCTTACAACTGAATCAAATCACTCTGGATGATGATGTTCCTATACATTATGTCTCATATATGTGAGCTCCAGGATCGCGCGCCATGCTCCAAGATGCTAAGTGCGGTCCGGTGCCTCAATGCGTTAAGTGATCTCCAAATCTATACTAGTTCTCCCTACACCCTGCATAAAATATGGTTGGATATCAGTATATTGAATGCACTGGTGAAGAGGACTCTCGCCCACACCATAAAACAAGTACGTCATTAGTTATGTGCACCGACTGATTATGTTGTCTTAATTATCTTTGCCTTAGGATCAGTTTTATGGCAATATAATGAAATCAATACTCGTATTTGCACAAGAGTGTCGTACTGTAAACAACTGAGTTTGTCTTACCCGTTCTTACCATTCGGCCTTCCCTGTCATTCACAATAATAAAATTAGTACTAAGTAATGAAGAACATCTATGCAATTCAAGTGTTATGACTGTGTCTCTATCTCAGACATGTTATACTCGAACTATGTTATATACCATGCATCCATTCTAATTATGCAAAGTGCTATGCATTATACTCCTTCTTGTTACTCCTCTTCTGAATGTGGATCGCCGGTATGCATGTAAGACTTATCTATATGAAGGTCACTAACTCTGTTAGCCATATTGGACATGATCTGGGATGGAACGACTGTCTTCCCAGCTCGGTTGTGAGCCTTACTGGGCATCCCGAACCATCCAACGAGTCGGCTATCTTTTTAGGTCTGTAGCAAGCCTTGTTGGACGTCCCGCACTCGCCCGCTAGTACTTCATCTAGCGTATTACCAGGACTACACTGACATTTTCCTCCCGGGCTGACACGATTTAGATACCTCAGCTATCGTGTCGAGGACTTTTCTCTACCTGGTGCACAACCAGTTGTCCGTGACTATGCAATTACTCCCCCACTTTCGATCCTAGCTGAGAACTTTCTGCTCGGTTTCTCTTATCTGAGGATATCAGCTCAGTTCAATCTTGCCGAGGACTACACTCGGATCTTTCTTCCTTGCGCAGTTCCTGATTAGAGACTGCCTTGGTGATCTTGATATCCCGAGTACTTTTTTTCCTCCTAACTCGGAACGACTACTTGATAGTCTTTCTCGTCTATGTATGCAATATGATTATAGTCTATCCTGTGTCACATTCCATGCGGTGCGGTGCCTCAATATGAACTCAAAACTACTTTTGTGGCACATATAAGAAACTACTATATTTCAACTCATTAAACCCGATTACGCAAATAACAAGTAAGATCTCCATGTTCTATATAATGATAAGACGGGGTTATCCCCTTAGCTATGTGCGTTTATCTCTTTTTATTAGCATGCAAAGGTTATCGCTTAGAAACTAGCACATATTATTCATTTTCTTAAGGGTGCAACTCAGTAGAGACAGGTTCACCGTAGCCACCCACCAAAGCGATGAATCGTATCGGTCGAGCGAGACTCCGAGCGTGACTTAGAAAGTCTAAGTCTGAACTCCATTTGAAGATCCAAGTCTGAATGCCTGTGCATCGAACGATTCTTCTCGCTGAGCAAGGCGGGTCGGGTCATTGCACTTGTGCTGCTTGAATCAGTTATCCACATTGATTCGGAGCAGGTCATTACACCAAAGCTCTAATACCACCCTGTTGGGAACGAAAGCGCCGAAATTACTCCCCAAAACAGAGAGTACCTGCGAGAGAACCGAGCAAAAATGCACAACAAAAAATGCCAAACATAATTCGCAGACACGAAGATTTTTGTCGTAAAAAACCCTTCCTGGAAACCACGGGACGATCGGAGTCCAACCCTGAAAAGCCTCTACTAATGGAATAAGAAATACACCGACTCCTTACAAACTTCTCACCGATCCAAACGGATCACCACAACTCTTTGGAATAGAAAATAAATTACTACCATAAAAAATAAAGACAATGAAAAATACCCAAAATTGATCTCCTTCTCCGAAACGGCCTCCAATTATTTTTACACGTAAGTGTTGTTGAAATTAAAGCTGAGTCACTTCTTTACGTGTTCTTATTGTTCCAAAGAAAATGAAGAATATGAGTGAGTGAATAAAATTCTCTCTCCTCAAGTTTCATAAGTGTGAAACTTGAGGAGACAGGAGAGGGAGATTCCACGTAACAATATTATTGTAAATTTATCATCTGATGCAGTCAATTACCAAAATAAAGAACAATTAAAAGAAGAAAAGAGCTAGACATGAACTGAAGGCATTATTATAATGTAATACCTGTTGGAAAATAAACTTGATTTTTGCCCGTACTTTTAAGCCCAAAAATCTAGATAATCCATTATCATTGGTTTTATTTTGTCATTGCAATCTTTGGGTTTATACTTGGTCCAATTTAATTCTAGGATGTTCCATTACCTATAATGTTCTTTATCAGTTTAAAATATATCTTATAGAAATATTCTAATATTATAATTATAAAAGAGTCTAGAATATTTTATAGCTATATTTTAATAAGTGTGTAGAATCTTCAAGAATCCTATAAATATGGGTGCTCTTCCTCTATTTTGTATGCAACAAATATTAGCAACTTAGTGTTATTATAAATTTATTAACATTTTTCTTTTCCACAAAATCCTTCTTCCAATATCTTCTTCCTCTAAATTAGTTCTTCATAGTTAATTGGCCTAGAACAATTCAAACAAAGTAATATAAGAACAGTTGGAATATCCAACAATACATGCTCATGATGTGTATCCATACATCCAAGTTTATGGATCCATGGTTTCCTATCAACCTATACAAAAAATGGGTTGGGAATGTGCAATCTTATCTTCTAGCAAATGGGTTTTGAGAAAGGTTGGCCTCAGTATGTTCGTTGAGAAGGTATTTCCTGAACAGGTCATAAACATCATGGGCAAGTTCTTTTCTAGCAAATTGGTTTTCGAGAAAGGCTGGTCTCAAAATATAAATGATGTAAAAAAATTTGACTTTGTTTCTTTGGTGCTTAGAATTGGTCATTTGTGCACTGATGGGAACGGGATCCATCCCTATGATGAATAAACATGGATTTCATCCATGGAAGTCAGTCACCCATGGTTGGGTTCGGCCAAGTACTTAGCCATTTTTCTGGGTACTATTTCTGTGACAAGATTCAGTTTTGGGAGGCTATTTCGATATTATTGCAATCATTATTTGACTCGATCTTCAATACAAAAGTGGTTGAGAAAAGTTTTCTTTTTCATCCATGCTTTGAACCAGGTCATTTGGATGGTGTATTAAAGAAGTTATGACCATTTGAAGTAGCCTACATATTCATATTATGTATACATTCAGCTTGCATGCAACATTGATGATAGATGAACGAATCTTGGGAGAAGGAATGAATCTTTCCTTTGGACTACTCCATGCAACGAATATGATGTACCCAAGAGGCATATTCTACCTATAAATAGAGGGGAGATGGTGAATGTTGAACACAACAAGTAACAAGAAGAACAATACAAAACTTGTAATCCTCACACTTGTAATCCATCTCAAGTAAGTTTGTGAGAGAAAGTGATCCTCAAGTTAAGTAGTACCAACTTGAGAGAAGGCCCTTGTAATCTTTCATTTGATTATAGTGAACACGTTGAAGAAGGGGAGGGCGGAGGACGTAGGCTCAAATTGAGCTGAGCCTCGATAAATCTTGTGTGTGTTATCTCTCTTAACTTCTTTTCTCTTCCATTTTATTGTTTCTTATCACAAAGATGGGAAAGGTCTTATTTTTTCAAATAATGGTATCAGAGCACAGGATGCTAATCTTCTTGTGTTGAGATGGAGACTCCCATTGGTGGCATTCAAATGATCAGCTTAAATGGCCGCAACTGGATGATATAGAAGGCGAAGATGACGGACCTTCTCTATTACAATGACCTCTATACACCGGTTGAAGGTGAATCTTCCAAGCCGAATTTCATGAAGGTAGAAGAATGGAAGAAGCTCGACCGAAAGACCATTGGCATAATTCGACAATGGGTGGATGACACTGTATTCCATCATGTGTCGAATGAGACTTCAGAGAACATCTTGTGGAAAAAACTTGAAGATCTCTACGAGAGAAAGACCGCCAGCAACAAAGCTTTCTTGATTCGGAAGCTTGTCAATCTCAAGTTCAAGGAAGGTGATTCTATATCTGAACATCTGAATAAAATTCAAAGTATTATTAATCAGCTTGCAGCTTTGAAGATGGTGTTGGACGATGAGCTTCAAGCCCTTCTTTTGCTTAGCTCATTACCGGATAGTTGTGAGACTCTGGTGGTGTCTCTTACCAACTCCGTACCTGACGAAGTTATATCCATGAACCAAGTTACAAGCAGCCTCTTGAATGAAAAAATTCGAAGAAATTCATCTGGATCCTTCCATTCTCATGCCCGTGTCACCGAGAATAGGGGAGGAGCAAAAGCCGACAGCCTCAGAACCGAGACAAGTTGAGAGAAAAATCAAAGGCTAGTAAGGACATTAGTTGCTATCACTGCGGGAAGAGTGGACACATAAAACGGGAATGCCGCAAGCTAAAACGAGAACAAAAGGAAGGAAGGACCAATGAGAAGCAATAAAAGAATGAAAGTGCTGCAGTTGTCACTGACAATAAAATCATAATTTTCTCGGCATATGAAGAAGACTGTACAAATATCACTTGCCAAGACTCAGAATGGGTGATTGATTCTGGTGCCTCCTACCATGCTACTCCCCGGAAGGACTACTTCACTTCGCTTCGTGAAGGTAACCTTGGAATGGTAAAAATGGGTAACAAAAAACTCTTCTCAAATTCTTGGCATTGGAAATATTTGTGTTACCACTAACCTTGGAACAAAGATGGTTCTAAAAGATGTTAGATTTGTGCCAATCTTCGTCTCAATCTTCTCTCCACCGGCAAGCTTGATGAAGACGGATACACAAGCAGCTTTGGTAAAGGATGCTGGAAGCTTACCAAAGGATCACTTGTACTGGCGAGAGAAAAGAAGTTTTGCACTCTCTATAGGACTCAGTTCCACTTAGAGAATGATGAACTTGGAACAGTTGTCACGCCCCAGTCCCAAAATACCGTGGGACTAGACACGTGGCAATGGCCAACAGCACACACCGATGGACAAACCCAATTTAATGGATCCATCGGGGCATGCTTAAGCTGTAATATAACAATAAGTAGGTCCAATGATACAAGTCACAGTCTATACTAATCTCATCCACATCAGATAATCACAGATCAAATGCCAGAATAATGCAAATAAAATAAACTAACAAATCTCAATAAAAGTGTCTCAAATAAATGAAGCAATAGGGTAAACTATATAACCAGCTAAGTGATATGCAAGATGAGAGCATCACTAGAACTCAGGCTGAAACCACTACAAGCTCTGTGTCGGGGGGCCGGTAGCAGTGATATCATGTGGTCGTCTAGCTCAGAGAGAGACTGAGACGCCGGAATAATATATAATCAACCTGTAGCCTGTGTGACTCTCCCCACCCAATGTAATCATACGTCTCATGTCCACGAGGCCCTATGTCCATGTCACGACAGATCATATCTAATGCAACAAGTAATATAATGTATATGAATATAATGTCTATGTCATAAAACCTGTATCCTATACAGAATCACCGTAAATATCTCAGGAAGACTCTGTCTCGTGAATAGTGTCAAGTGTCCTGGGTTATAGTGTACTTGATAAGACAAGTACGAGAATGTAAAGGGTCACGAATGTCCATCTCTAGATGACGTTACACAACTCCATGTACAGGGTTGGCACCCGACTATTAATCGGACGCTCAGTAAGTCACACGGTCCTAGGTTAAGCATGCACAACAATATAAATGAATCAAGAAAATATGTAACAAAAACTGTAATGTAGGCAAGGTACACTTGCTTGGGGTTCTGGCTCCAACTGTAGCTCTGGTCTCAGTGGGTTCTGCAGGGACTACTCCGGTTGCTGAAATAAATATCACCATCAGATTCAGAAAATATCAAATAGCTAGAAATGCCTGTCCTTAAGTCCAATTTGGACACAGGGGCAAAAATGGCACTTTCTGGTTAAAGCGGGGTCCACATGTGGGCCGCTTTGCACCAAAAAATGTGTCAGGGTCAAAGGTCTCCAAATTCATCAAACTCAGTGTCAACAAGTCCAGAACGATGATACGAACCCAACGGAACTTCCAGAATTGGATTCCGATGAGCCGATCACAAAATCGCCCGTCAAGTAGAGCCTGTGGGGCCCACGATACGCAATTTTGTCAACATTCTCAAAATCGAACCAAACTTGGGTCACAGGACCAGCGTATTGCTACGAGTCCGATGGCGCAAGTTTCGTTTCGATCTGACGTGTGTACACAAAGTTACGACGTATTCCAGAATAGACGGATACGGGGCGGTGTCGGCGGATACGTGTTGATTCCGGTGTGCACGCACATCCAAATCAACTTCTGCAAAATCTCGCACGTCCGTATCAACAACGCGCACATTTCTGTGAAGACCGCGTGCAACCAAGTCGTCCCGTTTGGCGGGGCGCACTCAGTTCCGGGGTGAAAAAGGGCGTTGGTTTTTCCTGTTTTTGGATCGCGGTTCACGATCGCCACAGGACGCGACGCACCGAGCGGGTTGCACGGGCACCGAGAGGGTTACAAAGTCTACGCGTTATAACAGACGGGACAGAAAACGGAGCAACGAGGAGAGAGGAAACGCTACCTGAACAGGGCTCCATGAAATCTGAATTTTACGTGTCCGTGCGTTGATTTGACGCGACACGGGGCTAGGGTTTATGGGCTTCGCCGGAGCTGCGGTGGCCGGAGGGAGGCTGAGCGGCTGCGGGTGGCATCGTCGGAGGCAGCGGAGCGCGCTGGGGCAGGCTGAGCATCGCCGGAGGCTTGCCTGAGCCATGGGCGGCTGCTGTTGCTGCTGCTGGCCGGAGGCGGTGGGTACAGCGGAGGCTGGCGAAGTCGAGGGGCGGCCGTGGCGGAGCGCTGGGGGTTCTGCGGAGGACGGCGGTGGCAGAGGGAGGCGGCGCTCTGCTGAGGGCTGCGAGTTCGTCGAGGAAGAAGGCGGCAGGGATGAGTCAGGGGAGGAACTCGAGGGCTGCTAGGGTTTCTGGGTGGAGAGGTCGAGGGCTCGGCAGAGGGCGATGGAAGTCGAGAGAGGTCGACAGCGAGGGGGTTGCACGGTGGCTGGGAGGCGAGGCTAGGGGGTCGAAGGATAGGGGGTCGGGGGAGGAAGACTAGAGGAGGAGGAAGTTCTGGTAGGCGGCCGTGGTAACGAGGGATCGATGTCAGGGAGGAGCTGTTTCGCCGGAGTCGGGTGCTGCGGGCTGATGAGGAGAAAGATAGCTAGGGTTCAGGCAGGCGGGGCGCGGAATTCTGGACGGGGACGGGAGGAGGAGATGCAGCGGCGGAGATGGGCTAGGGTTCCGGTGATACGGCGGTTTAAATAGGGCACCGACGCGGAATAGAATTCGGATTAGGATTAGGGTTCAGGCATGGGTTTCGGGTTTGGGTCCGCGGGTCGGGTTCAACATGAATCCGGCCCGACCCGCTAGTGTTTAAGTGCGGGTTTGGTTCTGCGGGTTTCGGGTCGGGTTTAGATCCGACCCGACCCGCTAAGGGCTGGGTTTGGTTCAATTGAACCGGGTCTGGGTTGGTTTGGTTCAATTGAACCGGGTTTATTTTAGGATTTAATTCGGTTTATTTTAAACTAGTTTTTAGGGCTTTAAAAATGTTTCCGGAGTCCAATAAATTCACAAAAAATTACCCTATGTCTAGTTTTTCATTTTACACCATAAAATATTATTTTTATAATATTTTAATATTATTTAACAGTAATTACAAATCATTTAATTACCAAATACCTAGGTTTTAATTACAGAAAAATCCCAAAAAATTACAGAAAATTATGAAAAATCCAAATTAAAAATTTCTGAAAAATCAGGGGGCTTATAATCTACCCCCCTTAAGAGGATTGCGTCCTCGCAATCAAAGAATAACCGGTCAACAGAGATGACACGGTTGCAAACATTGTTCGAAGCACAACATGATCAAGGGAAATCAAGGTTGAGGGTGTAAGAATAATACAAGCGAAAATCATTTTCCTAAGCATTAGAAGTTATATAATTTCCCGGGTGAAGAAAATCTAGAAGATTACAGTTTTTAGAAAAAAACTAGGTTATCACTTATAAAACATTCTAGGTTATTAGCAAGTTCAACATTACTAGGTTAAGGCTGAGGTCACGAACCAACATGCACGAGCTAAAACAATACTATAAACGAATAACTATAAAAACTTACGCGCATTAGCTACTCCATGAATCTGTGCGTTCTCCAAGGTTATCGCCAGGGCTTGTCCACGTCCTTGTAGTCGATTCCTCTGCTGCTGCTGAGCCTGCTGGAAGAGTGCTGCTTGTGGTGCCAAGGGTGGCCTCGGCTGATACCCTCCTGGAGCTGGTAATAGAACTCCTTCAACTTCCGTTTGTGGTGCTCCCAATGCTGGATAGGTTGGCCTCGGTACTGGTAATGCTTGTTGGTTAACCATTAGTGCTCTTTCTCGACACTCAGGGCATTCCCTCAATGAATGCTGACTGGATCCGCAAGCTAAACATACTTTCCTTTTACGTCTGCACTCGTTCTCAATATGGCCTCGCTTGCGACAATATTGACAGATAGGTAGTGCCTGTGAAGATGCTTCTAATGGCTGGTGCATGTGAGGTCTTTTCGTAGCTTCTTCCTGTGGTGCTCCGGCTGGTGCTGATGTGGACGACCGCTTTAGACTGGTCTCTCTCCTGGTGACGCGCTCCATGCGTCGGGCTGCAGCAAGGACGTCCGGGTAAGATGTAGGTGCAACGGATCCAATTAGTTTCTGTAACTCGAAGTTTAGTCCGTCGAAGAACTTCTCGGCCTTCTCTTCTTCTGTCGGGATCAAGGTTGGGGCGAAGCGACTCAAACAAATGAATTCTGCGTTATATTCTTCCACTGTCATACTGTCTTGAGTGAGGCGATTAAACTTGTCACGAAGTTCTGATCGAGCGATGGCTGGTATGTACATCTCCTGAAAGAGTCTGGAAAACTCTTCCCAAGTGACTCGGTCTGGTCCGAGTCGTGTCTCCTCAGATAGCCACCAGTGATGTGCATTATCCGTCAACTGCATTCTGACGGCAGTCATCCAACGTTTCCTTGGAAGCTCAGCTGCTTCTAATTGATATTGTGTGTTGGTGAGCCACTCATGAAATTCTGTGGGCTCCTCTTTGCTTGAGAAGGTACGGGGCTTCAGCTGGCGAAAATCGGAAATAGAGCCCGTCGTTGGTCGTCGTGCTGGTAGATTCGCCTGCTCCAATGCGATTGCTAGGCTGCGACTCAAAGCCTCTTGTTGAGCTTGCATTATTGCATAAATCATTTGAAACATCTGTTGTCCATCCATGGCCTACCCTTGTGGAAATACGGGCATTTATGGAGTAAATTGCGTCGATGGTGGAACGTCATCTTGCTGAATTCTCGAGACATGCTGACTTGCTTGCCTACGTTGTTGAGCTGATTGATCTTCTTCTACTGGTGTTACTTCCTCTTCATTGGTTACCAAAACATCCCGTGGTGATCTTGCAGGAGTCTCGTTGTTTGCTCTTGAATCCATAACTCTGCAACCAAAATAAACAATAAGAGGCGCACAGGAATCAAGGCAGGATGCAAGTCAAGAATTAATTCGAATCCGATATAGATATCAAAAACGTTTCAAGCAGGTGGATGAGATCCTAAAAATTTATCCTATTCTTATTGCAGGCTTGCTCGGTCCCTAAGTTGAAACCGAACAATTTAGTCGTTGACCTGCATGGGCCACCACAAAAACCATGTCACGCCCCAGTCCCAAAATACGTGGGACTAGACACGTGGCAATGGCCAGCAGCACACACCGATGGACAAACCCAATTTAATGGATCCATCGGGGCATGCTTAAGCTGTAATATAACAATAAGTAGGTCCAATGATATAAGTCACAGTCTATATTAATCTCATCCACATCAGATAATCACAGATCAAATGCCAGAATAATGCAAATAAAATAAACTAACAAATCTCAATAAAAGTGTCTCAAATAAATGAAGCAATAGGGTAAACTATATAACCAGCTAAGTGATATGCAAGATGAGAGCATCACTAGAACTCAGGCTGAAACCACTACAAGCTCTGTGTCGGGGAGCCGGTAGCAGTGATATCATGTGGTCGTTTAGCTCAGAGAGAGACTGAGACGACGGCATAATATATAATCAACCTGTAGCCTGTTTGACTCTCCCCACCCAATGTAATCATACGTCTCATGTCCACGAGGCCCCATGTCCATGTCACGCAAGATCATATCTAATGCAATAAGTCATATAATGTTTATGAATATAATGTCTATGTCATAAAACCTGTATCCTATACAGAATCACCGTGAATATCTCAGGAAGACTCTGTCTCATAAATAGTGTCAAGTGTCCTGGGTTATAGTGTACTTGATAAGACAAGTACGAGAATGTAAAGGGTCACGAATGTCCATCTCTAGATGACGTTACACAACTCCGCGTACGAGGTTGGCACCCGACTATTAATCAGACGCTCAGTAAGTCACACGGTCCTAGGTTAAGCATGCACAACAATATAAATGAATCAATAAAATATGTAACACGAACTGCAATATAGGCAAGGTACACTTGCCTGGGGTTCTGGCTCCAACTGTAGCTCTGGTCTCAGTGGGTTCTGCAGGGACTACTCCGGTTGCTGAAATAAATATCACCATCAGATTCAAAAAATATCAAATAGCTAGAAATGCCTGTCCTTAAGTCCAATTTGGACACAGGGGCAAAAATGGCAGTTTTTGGTCAAAGCGGGGTCCACATGTGGGCCGCTTTGCACCGAAAAATGTGTCAGGGTCAAAGGTCTCCAAATTCGTCAAAC
Source organism: Iris macrosiphon (assembly GCA_036927795.1). Taxonomy (NCBI): domain Eukaryota; kingdom Viridiplantae; phylum Streptophyta; class Magnoliopsida; order Asparagales; family Iridaceae; genus Iris; species Iris macrosiphon. The sequence goes on along the minus strand of JAYESA010000046.1, from coordinate 525,046 downwards.
TCAGTGTCAACAAGTCCAGAACGATGATACGAACCCAACGGAACTTCCAGAATTGGATTCCGATCAGCCGATCACAAAATCGCCCGTCAAGTGGAGCCGTGGGTCCCACAATACGCGATTTTATCAATGTTCTCAGAATCGAACCAAACTTGGGTCACAGGACCAGCGTATTGCTACGAGTCCGATGGCGCAAGTTTTGTTTCGATCCGACATGTGTACACAAAGTTATGACGTGTTCCAGAACAGACGGATACGGGGCGGTGTCGACGGATACGCGTTGATTCCGGTGTGCACGCACATCCAAATCAACTTCTGCAAAATCCCGCACGTCCGTATCAACGGCGCGCACGTTTCGGTGAAGACCGCGTGCGACCAAGTCGTCCTGTTTGGCGGGGCGCACTCAGTTCCGGGGTGAAACAGGGCGTTGGTTTTTCCTGTTTTTGGATCGCGGTTTGCGATCGCCACAGGACGCGACGCACCGAGCGGGTTGCACGGGCACCGAGAGGATTACACAGTCTACGCATTACAACAGACGGGACAGAAAATGGAGCAACGAGGAGAGAGGAAATGCTACCTGAACAGGGCTCCGTAAAATCTAAATTTCACGTGCCCGTGCGTCGATTTGACGTGACACGGGGCTAGGGTTTCTGGGCTTCGCCGGAGCTGCGGTGGCCGGAGGGAGGCTGAGCGGCTGCGGGTGGCGTCGCCGGAGGAGGCGGAGCGCGCTGGGGCAGGCTGAGCATCGTCGGAGGCTCGCCAGAGCCGTGGGCGGCTGCTGCTGCTGCTGCTGGCTGGAGGCGGCGGGGACAGCGGAGGCTGGCGAAGTCGAGGGGCGGCCGTGGCGGAGCGCTGGGTGTTCTGCGGAGGACGGCGGTGGCAGAGGGAGGCGGCGCTCGGTTGAGGGCTGCGAGTTCGTCGAGGGAGAAGGCGGCGGGGATGAGTCGGGGGAGGAAGTCGAGGGCTGCTAGGGTTTCTGGGTGGAGAGGTCGAGGGCTCGGCGGAGGGCGATGGAAGTCGGGAGAGGTCGACAGCGAGGGGGTTGCATGGTGGCTGGGAGGCGAGGCTAGGGGGTCGACGGATAGGGGGTCAGGGGAGGAAGACTGGAGGAGGAGGAAGTTCTGGTAGGCGGCCGTGGTGACGAGGGATCGAGGTCAGGGAGGAGCTGCTTCGCCGGAGTCGGGTGCTGCGGGCGGATGAGGAGAAAGATAGCTAGGGTTCAGGTAGGCGGGGCGCGAAATTCTGGACGGGGACGGGAGGAGGAGATGCAGCGGCGGAGATGGGCTAGGGTTCCGGCGATACGGCGGTTTAAATAGGGCGCCATCGCGGAATAGAAGTCAGATTAGGATTAGGGTTCAGGCATGGGTTTCGGGTTTGGGTCCGCGGGTCGGGTTCAACATGAATCCGGCCCGACCCGCTAGTGTTTAAGTGCGGGTTTGGGTCTGCGGGTTTCGGGTCGGGTTTAGATCCGACCCGACCCGCTAAGGCCTGGGTTTGGTTCAATTGAAACGGGTCTGGGTTGGTTTGGTTCAATTGAACCGGGTTTATTTCATGGTTTAATTCGGTTTATTTTAAACTAGTTTTTAGGGCTTTAAAAATGTTTCCGGAGTCCAATAAATTCACAGAAAATTACCCTATGTCTAGTTTTTCATTTTACATCATAAAATATTATTTTCATTTTACACCATAAAATATTATTTAACAGCAATTACAAATCATTTAATTACCAAATACCTAGGTTTTAATTACAAAAAAATCCCAGAAAATTATAAAAAATCCAAATTAAAAATTTCTGAAAAATCAGGGGGCTTACAACAGTGGAAGGTACCTCTATGGATTTGTGGCACAAGCGGCTTGGCCACATGAGCGAGAAAGGACTACAAACTCTCACAAGGCGATAACTACTTCCATCCATGCAAGGTACAACACTATCCCATTGTGATCATTGCTTAATTGGAAAACAACACCGGGTAGCTTTTGTTAAAAATTATAACAAAAAAAAAATCCAGCATATTGGACTTAGTCTATTCAGATGTGTACAGACCCATAAATGTATAAACCTTTAGTAGTACCTCATACTTTGTGACCTTCATAGATGATGCATCTAGAAAGGTGTGGGTATATGTCATAAAAGCCAAAGATCAAGTCTTTGACATTTTCAAAGACTTCCATACCAAAGTAGAAAGAGAAACCGAAAAGCTCTTGAAGTATACTCACATGGATAATGGTGGTGAGTATACTTCAAGAATGTTCAAAGATTATTATTCTAAATATGGCATTAGACACCAAAAGACTGTCCCACATACCATAACATAATGGGGTTGCAGAAAGAATGAACCGCACAATTGTGGAAATGATAAGAAGTATGCTATCCTTAGCCAAATTACCAAAAATATTTTGGGGAGAGGCAGTGCGAACAGCCTATTACTTGATAAACTTGTCTCCCTCAGTTCCTTTGGATGGAGATATTCCTGAAAGGTTTTGGAGTGGAAAGAATATTAATTCTCCTATTCCCACTTGCGTGTATTCGGGTGCAAGGCATTTGTGCATGTACCTAAGGAGAAAAGAACAAAACTTGATGACAAAGATATTCCATGCATCTTCTTAGGATATGGAAATGATAAATTTGGATATAGGTTGTGGGATCCTATAAACAAAAAAATTGTAAGGAGCAGGAATGTTGTATTTTGTGAGGATAAAATACTTGCTAATTTTAAAAAAGAAGAAGAGCCACAAAATACTCACATTATCCCATATCCAATCTCCATAGCCACCAGCACCTCAGTTGAGACGGTCGGAGAGAGAACGACAACCCTCAACTAGATATCCTGCTTCATAATATACTTTGATGACAGATGCAGGTGAACCAGAAAGTTTTTATTAAGCACAAGTTCATGAAGATTATGCCAAGCGGAAGAAAGCTATGCAAGGGGAGATGGATTCTTTGCATACGAACCACACTTATGACTTGGTGGAGCTACCGAAGAACAGAAAAGCCTTGAAGAAAAAATGGGTGTTCAAAATTAATAATAAAGAAAATGGCCAAGTCAAGTATAAAGATCGCCTTGTGGTGAAAGGTTTCAGTCAGAAGCAAGGTATTGACTATGAAGAAATATTTTCTCCTATTGTGAAGATGTCTTCTATCCGCGTTATTCTTGGTCTTGTTGCTTCCCAAGATATTGGAGTTGAGCAGTTAGATGTGAAGACTGCATTTCTCTATGGTGATTTGGCGGAAGAAATCTATATGGAGCAGCCAGAGGGTTTCAAGGTAAAGGGCAAGAAACACTTGGTTTACAAATTGAAGAAGAGCTTGTACGGGCTCAAGCAGGCACCACGACAGTGGTATAAAATATTTGATTCTTTTATGCTTGACCATGGGTATAAAAGAACATCTGCAGATCATTGTGTTTATGTCCAGAAGTTCTCGGATGATGATTTCATTATTCTCTTTCTATATGTTGATTATATGCTTGTTGTTGGAAAAGATATGTCCAAGATTGACAGGTTGAAGAAAGAGTTAAGCAAGTCCTTTGATATAAAGGACTTAGGAGGAGCACAACATAGATTGGGAATGAAGATCTCTCAGGACAGAAGTGCGAGAAAGTTGTAGCTATTACAAGAATGATACATTGAACGTGTTATGGAGAGGTTCAATATAGTGAACTCTAAGCCAGTCAGCACACCGCTAGCAGCTCATTTTAAGCTAAGTGCACAACAAAGCCCTTCAAGTGAGAAGGAGAAGGAGGAGATGAAGAGTATTCCATTTGCCTCGGCCATCGGAAGTTTGATGTACTCAATGGTTTGTACAAGACCCGACATAGTACATGCGGTTGGAGTGATAAGTCATTTTTTTGCCAATCCTGGTAAAGCACATTGGGAAGCAGTAAAGTGGATCCTATGATATATTAGAGGAACCTCTAAATATTCTTTATGTTTTGGAGATAGAAAACCTATCTTGGAAGGTTACACTGATTCTGACATGGCAGGTGACTTGGATAAGAGAAAGTCCACATCAGGATACTTGTTTACCTGTCCAGGGGGAGCTGTATCATGGCTATCAAAGATACAAAAGTGTATCGCTCTATCCACCACAAAAGCTGAATATATTGCTGCTACAGAAGTTAGAAAAGAGCTCTTATGGATGAAAAATTTCCTAAAGGAGTTATCTCTCAAGCAAGAGAAGTACACTCTATATTGTGACAGTCAGAGCGCCATTGACTTGAGTAAAAATACTACCTATCACTTAAGGACAAAGCACATCGATGTACATCATCACTGGATCCGAGATACTTTAGTGAATCGCTTGATGCATATTAAGAAAATTTATACAAGACAAAATCCGTCTGACATGATGACGAAGCCTCTACCAAAAGAGAAGTATAACTTCTGTCGTAGGAAGGCAGGTACGACTACTGTTTGAGAACTTTCTCCTCGTGAGGATGGAGGGGGAGATTGATGGGAACGGGTCCATCCTCATGATGAATAAACTTGGATTTAATCCATGAAAATGGTCACCCATGGTTGGGTTCGGCCAAGTACTTAGCCATTTTTTTGGGTGCAGTTTCTGTGACAAAATTTAGTTTTTGGAGGCTATTTCGAAGTTGTTGCAATCATGATTTGACTCGGTCTTCAATACAAACGTTGTTGAGGAAAGTTTTCTCTTTTATCTAGGCTTTGAACCAGGTCATTAAGATGTATACTGAAGAAGTTATGACCATTTGAAGTAGCCTTTCTATTCATATTCTGCATACATTCAGCTTGTATGCATGCAACATTGATGATAGATGAACGAATATTAGGAGAATGAACAAATATTCCCTGTGGACTTCTCCATGCAACGAAAGTGATATACCCAAGAGGCATATTCTCCCTATAAATAGAATACAGATTGTGAAGGTTGAACACAACAAGTAACTAGAAGAATAATGCACGACTTGTAATCCTCACACTTGTAATCCACCTCAAGTGAGTTTGTGAGAGAAAGTGATGCTCAAGTTAAGTTATACCAACTTGAGAGAAGACCCTTGTAATATTTTATTTGATTATAGTGAAAACGGTGAAGAAGGAATGGGCGGAGGACGTCAGCTCAAATTGAGTTGAACCTCGATAAATCTTGTGTGTGTTATCTCTCTTAACTTCCCTTATCTTCCATTTTATTTTATCTCATCACAAAGACGGGAAAGGTTTTATTTTTCCCAACATGCACAAATAATTTGCCAATGGAGGGAATGGATATTAAGAGAGTAAGGAATGAATTGAACAAAAGAGTGATGCCAAGTTGCACTAGCTAGTCTTCTTGAAATCAAACCACAAATTGATCTCTGCTACAACTATCTATCTTAACTTTGGGATGCATATGATGGTCTTCCATGTTTACCTCATCCATAAACCTGACCGAGTCTAGATGGAACACAACATGATTAAGGTTAAAGGCTTTGTTTGGCTTTGCTACTGCTTTTTAAAAAAGCAGAAGCAGCTTCCTGGATGCTTCTTCTTCTCTATTTTGGATCTGTCTTTTTTTTCCAGTAACAAGGTTAATTATATTTAATGCTTCTACAACTAAATACGGTTAGTTATTATCTTTCAGTAACAAGGTCAATTCTATATAATTAATTGCTTGTGAACACGAGTGTATATATTTGATAAAAAATTGATCTCTTCTTGAACTCAAACCACAAATTGATCTCTGCTAGAGCATCTATCATAATTTTGGGATGTGATGGTTTTCTAATGATGCTAAGTTGCATTTAACTTCTGTAAGAAAAATGAGTTGGGTTTTCTTGAGTCCTACTTTTCTTTATTGTATAGAATATAGACTAAGTTTCTGAGATCCACAATGTCCAACGATAGAGCACCTCAATTGAATGTCTCCCCAACATCAACCTTGACTTGGAAACTTCAAGGTCTTGTAATGAAGTGGGATGTGATGGTCTTATAATGCCAAGTTGCACTGTCATTCTTGACCTCAAACCAAAAATTGATCTCTGCTACAACTATCCATCTTAATTATGAGATGTGGTCTTCCATGTTTCGTTCATCCACAAACCAAGACTCTAGATGGAACACAACATGACTAAGGTTATAGACCAAATTAGGCTTGGTTTTGTTTTGCTTCTGGTTTTCAAAAAAGCAAAAGAAGCAGCATCCCGTCTGCTTCCATAAGCTACTGAACTTCTGTAACAAAGATATCTTAGGGATGTTAAGGTGTTCTAATGAAGCCAATTGGGTTCCCATCTGAATTAATTTTGGTGTAATGCTCCAATCTACGCGATCTATAAATGTAAGATAAATGAGTATGGGAGTATAATCCAATCCTTACCTGCATCTATGTGCTCCTTAATTGGAATAATCAAATAAAGTCATTTTGTATGGTTTGTTATTGTGCCATATATGAGAAACCATGTAAAAATATGTATATGGAAATTTAGGATATAGTAGAGTAAAAGAAACAAATAACAGAGGCACACAAACTGAAAAAATAGTCCGTTTAATATAGCTCTCCTAAATATTTCATATGTTAGGATAAATATGAATTGTCGATGGCAACCTTTAAATCTGATCCGTATACCAATACAAGACCGAGGCGTTCGCACTCCATATATTGAATACGAGCCGAAGAGCGGAACTACTTGTGACAAATAACATCTTGTTACATGGAGACTATAAATTTTGAGTAATAGTTGAGTTGATAAAATTAAGTGGTTGAATGATGGAAAATTTATTTTATTGAATACTAAGATTATGGTTGAATGTGTAGCTATATCCATAGTATAAAAAATATTTATGCATACAAATCTCTCTCTATCACAGTGAATTAAAAAAAAATTAAGAAAGTTAACTTTAAATATGTTATCGGTTGCTTTTGCTTCTGCTTTTCAAAAAGCAGCCTCCATCCTACCTCTATAGAAGTCAATAAGTGGTTCTGCCTCTGCTTCTATATAAATAGAAGAGAAATAAGTGAATCAGATATATATTCCCATCCATATACCATACGTGCGCGCAGCACTGTGCTCCTCCTTCCTTTTGTGTCCTACTTTTGGACAAACAGAATGATTTTGTATTTAACTTCTGTAACAAAAGATGAGTTAGGTTTTCTTAAGTCCTAACTTTTCTTTATTGTACCGAATATAGACTAGCAGATCCACAATGTCCAGCTAGAGCACCTCAATTTACTTGGGATGTGATGGTTTCTTGAACTCAAACCATAAATTTATCTCTGCTACAGCTATCTATCGTAATTTTGGGATGTGATGGTCTTCTAAGGAAGCTATGTGTAATGTTTCCTCTTCCACAAAGCTTACAGTCTAGATGGAACACATGACCGTATAAAAATATATATATGGAAATTTAGGATATAGATTAATAATTGAAATAAATCACGGAGGCAATCACATACTGAAAATTAGCCCAACAAGAACAAACATTGAATATGACTTGGTTCAGCCAAGATCTTTCTATGTCCACGTGACAAGAATGATCGGCCTACATGTTGGAGTTTTTCCTTTACTTAAGGAGGTTTTTCTTCTCTTGGCTAGAAAGATAGTCTCAATTGTAAAACATTACAAGTGGATATTTCAATATAATACCATGTGCGTGTTGAAAGATGCACATGGGATGGTAGCCCAAGGGTAGGTGCCATGTGGGATATTTTTCTAGTAGGATTAAGACTAAACTCTTCAAGAAAGCATTTATGTTTTTTGCCACTCTTGCAAACAATTTTTAGGAGCTAACCCCAAAGTGACTCGGACTCGGGCTCAAAGGAGCAAAGTGGCACTTTGATGGCGCACTTTGCACTTATCAGGCTATGCGCGTCTACACGTATGTACGTATGCGTTGCTGCACTGCTGTGCGTATGCGCCCATGATCCGCTGCGCTGCTGGATCTATGTGAGCAGGAGAAGCTACGACTTTGCAACAACGCGCCTATGCGCAGACAATGGGCTGAGCGCATATACCCGCTGATTGCGGGATTTGAACGGTTATGGAAAGATCAGGTCATTTATTCAGATCCGATTTTTATGGAATTTGAATTAAATTCATACCTATCTTTCTGTAATCTATTGGCGGTCAGGATTAGGGTTAGGGTTTCATCCCTACTTTGTAAATACTTTTTCGTGCCTTCATTAAGTACTTACTTCAAAATTGAGAGCCAAAGAGAGTAAGTTGCTGCCGCTGTCATTGGAGTCCAGGACTTCCTGCGATTTTAAGACAGAGGTGATGACGAGCGTTCTAGAAGTTCCTCTCAGAACTTGCTGGTTTCTGTGAGCAGATCGTGTGGGGATGAATCTTGCTTTGAACAACGGTGGTCTTCATCACCCCAGCAAGCAGTTGTTCCTATCTTCTTCTTCTACTTCTCTTCTGCTTAAGTTGTAATTCGTTCTGTCCCTTTTGCAACTGCGTTTACAAGAAAGAATGAGAATTTAATCTTTTGTTTTTTGTAATCCATAAGAGTTATAATCAAGAGAGATAAATTATTATTCTTCGTTGTAATCGAGGTAATCAGAGAGGGTACTTTTGTGTGAACCTGTGATCTCGACTACAACTACTAGATTAAACATAGGGTATACTGTGAAGTTTGTTGAACCTCTGTTTCTATACTCTGTTCCTACATCTTCTGATCTATCTTGGGACTAACAATCTCAAAGCAAGATTCGAGTAAGATGGAGAACAACTGTGCAAGTCTTCTCGACACATGTTTTAACAAACTTGAAAAGTTTGACCGTGAGCAATACAACATCAAGTAGAGAAAGGCCAGTCTCCATCTTCAAATCGTGAACATTGATTATGTGTTGACAGAATCTAAGCCTACAATTTTGGATAATGCTCGAAGGATTGATGGCGCCACTACTTTACAGACGAAGTGGAGGAGAGACAACAACCTCTGCAAACTGCTGATTTTGAACTCCATACAATATTCTATGACAGATTCATGATACAGCAAGACGGTCCATGCAAAGGACGTTTGGGGTTTTTTGGATAAACACTATAAGTCTGATAAGAATATAAATAAGATTCATATGACAGAAATTTTTTGGAAGATGATATTTAAGGATGACAAGACGACGTTGCCTCAAGTTAAGCAATTTATCAAGTTACGTTAAAAACTTGAGGATGATGGCATGCCCTTAGTTGACCCATTCATTGTGGGGGTATTATCTCCAAACTCCCTCCTGATGGGGCAACTTTATTGCGAACATGCACCGGAAGAAGATTAAGGTCGATCTTGAGAGCCTCCTAGACTGGATCCATGTTGAAGACGAGTTAAGGGTGTCACGCCCTGGCCCCGTAGGACCGGAACGTCCTCACATGGGCGTGATGCCGCGCTAGCCTAAGTTGCACTCGCACAAGGCAAGCACCTGAAACGGTCGATTTAACTAATGCTACAGAGTCACACAGATTATCCCGAAGCAACCGAATAACACAAGTATGAAGTAAAAACAAGCTCTTTATTGATGATGAAGCAATATTATAAACGACGCTAGTCCTGTATTACAAGTCACTTAAGCTCTTTTTCTCAAAACAATAAAATGTGCCAAGCGGCTTACAACTTTGGGGAAGATACATAGGAGATGTTCTAATACATTACGTTATATATAAGGTGCTTTAGCTCCGTCCGCGTAGCCAGTATCCTTCAGTGCGTCTCCTCTCTTCTCTAGTCGTACGCTCTTGCTCGAGCTGCTCAAAACTAATACACCTAAGAGTTGCTCATCAACCTGCAATGCTCCAAGGCTCCAGAGTTAGCTCCATTCCTTATCGCACATAAAGGAAAGGTTTGCACCGAATGAGGTTATCCCATACCCTGCAAGCAATCTGGTGGGTTATCAGTACATTGAATGTACTGGTGGAGAGGCCTCTCGCACAACTCAACAAAACCAAACATGTTATATAAGTTCTGTGCAACATCTATTATGTTTTATTTCTATTCTTGCCTTATTAGTTTCATGGCATAAGACATAAAGCCTAACTCGTGTTGTAGTGCGCCGCGATATAAGAGTAATATGACAAAACTTACCAACTTACCATTCTTTCTTCCATGTCCAAGGTAAAACAAGTTAACCAACACATATATATAAATCACGAACTGAATAACACATATGGAACTCAAGTGTCTTGAACTTGTCTTTGCCTTCGACATGTTACACTTGAACTAAATAGCTTATTGTGCATCAATTTCTAAAGTACAAGGTTTTTTGCATTAAACTCTTAACATAGATATTAAGTGCCCTTACCACGACAAGTGCATCGTGCATCAGGCGAATGCAAGGATCGACGTGCATGCGGATTATCGCTCGCACGCCGGCTTAATATACATGAAAGGTCACTGGCAAAGCCATAAAGGACCGAGTGTAGTATCTGGGCGGAGACGGTGTGCAAGCGAGAAACACGGGGCATTGCACCCATCCCGCCCAAAACATGCGACTACCATGAGGTTCCGTCCGGATTGAATCTGCCCTGGTTCCTCGACGATTGTCCGCAAAACTAGACTCAATAATCTACATTGTGCACAAGTTGTTCATGACCATGCATATCCTCAAGTGTTCCAGATCTCTTTTTATGCGTTGTACTTATTCAAATCTTGTTCATGTTCATAAACTTGCTGGCTCCCCGAGCCATCATGTACTTGTCCGGAATGAGTATTGCTCCCAGAGCAGTCTGATCATATTCTCGCTTGACTTGTCATTTTGTAATCCTCAGTTCACGAACTGCCTTGGCGACCTAACGGTACTGAATACTTTCGTGTTCAAACTTGCACGAAAGGACTATTTGATAGCCTTCCGGACAAACTAGATGGATCAAGACATGTATCGTATTATCTATCCGTGTCATGAAACTACGTGACAAGCATGGTATACATGAAGGTGAAACTCTATACTTGATCATGCAAAATTCTAATTGAACATAAACAATATGACTAGCATGAGCGTGAACGTGTGGTGCGAGAATTTAACTATGATTCCAAGTTCAATTTCCATGTTTTACACAAGTAATACAAGATAGGATTACTCCCTTAGCTAGGTGCATTGAGTTCTTCTTTTATTAGCATGTAAGTCTAGCATGTATAGTCCATATTTTAGCTGTGCAGGCTGAGCAAAGACAGGTTCATCGGAGCCACCCACTTTAGCGATGAATCGCATCAGCCAATTGAGACTCTGAATGCGTCTTAAAAATTCTAAGTCTAAGCTTCTGAAGGGCCAAGTCTGAATGCCTTTACATAAAGCGAGTCATCTCGCCGAGCAAGGCGGGTCGGGTTATCGCACTTGCGCCTTTGAATCGGCTCTCCGAGCTGAGCGGAGCAGTTCATTACATAATATACCACTCAAAATAAGTATCATCCTTGAGACTTCCTGAGCGGAACTCGTCCTACCGTTCCTTCATTCCTACCATGCGCATGCCTTAGAAAGTTTTATCGAACGACTCTATCATTCGATGCTACCGAACTCTACTAAAATCAATCGTTGCATTCTCCGACTCAATCTTTACTGCAACTTAGCGCAGAACTATATCGCTCAACATGTGGCTTGTTATCATTTACCGTGCAAGAAAATCTTAGGCTGAGGCTAAAATTTCCAAGTCGTTATACTCATCCATGCACATCTAAACATATTCACTTGCAGCTACTTTCGAGTTCATCATATCATTGAGTCTGGATCATGCATATATTGAAGGCATCCCCAAATATATACATTTTAACCAGCTTAGTGATAGCAAGGTCAGACAAGCTATTGCATTCGAGTTCAGTATATCGTCGAGTCTAGATAATGCACATATTTAAGGCATCCCTCAAATATATGCATTTCAACCAAGCTTAGTGATACCGAAGTCGGAGAAGATAATCGTAAAAAAAATCTTACTTTCGAATCGCTAATCGTTTTTACTAACTCGACTAAATCTTACTCTAATTCGTTTCATTATCATCTATATATCGATTGTCACCCTCACATTTTTAACTAGGGGTAGTTTAGTAATTTGGCATGGATATTATTTTTAGGAATAAATATTGAATATTAATGTGATGATTGTATTTATTATTTAATTATGCTGAGTTACAATTATTTGTGACTAGTATTAGTTATTTAATTAGAGACTTGTGTTATTTAGTTTAGTTAGAGAGACTAGACAATATTTAAACTTGTCACATATGGACCTATTTAGATTTGTCATTACAAATTATGAACCCAACTTGGACCCAAGCCCATTAGTCATTCCAATAATTAAATTAAGGAGAATTAGTTTATTATAACTAGTTAGAGACTTCCAAAAATACCCATCCTTAATTATTCCTCATAATACATCATGTAGTGGTATTTGGGACTTTAACATGTAGCTTGGGGAAGGAGTAAGGGGCCGGCCACTTGAAGAGGGGCTCTCCTTCTCTCTCCTCCCTATTTGTATTTTATTTTGTTTCCAAATTCTAGATCCCCAATTTTCTATTTTCTCTCCATTGATTTTCTATATAATTCACCACTAATTCCTTCTCAAATTTATCACTCTTGGAGCCTTGGAGCTTGGAGAAGCAAGGAGCACAAGGAAAATGAGCTTTGGAGCTAGAGATCGTGTCCAAATCGTGTCCAATTATATTTTTATTGGGAATCCATCTCCTAATTGATAATTCCTGAATTTTTCTTTTATTATAGCTTCTTAATCATTCATTTGACCATTAGGAATGACCCAATAACATATGGCTACCTATAGGAACAAGTTCTAGGCTATTTGGCTATGTAATATGAGTTCTATGTAGTGATTTATGAGTATTTTGGGGGAATTATGAATTTGACACATTAATTGTGTGTCATGAGACCAATTAGATCTAATTAGACTTAGATCGGGGTTATGAGACTAGGTACGTGTCCACAAATGGATACATGTGTGCCGTATCACGGTATTTTATGATACGGTGTCATTATCTGCACCCGGATATTCGGGCATGAGTATGTGGGTACATCCAGCCTACGCCGTAGCATCGGCGGTAGAACGCTGTCTGAGTTAGCTCTAACTAAATAAATATCTCAATAATAAATATATGGAACCTGTCAATCTTCTCAACTCCAAAAGAAGGAACAATATGGTATCTCGCAAATGTAACTATATTAAATCATAATGCAAACTAAGGAAGATATAACAGGAATGGAATAACGAAGAAAAGAATCAAGATACAATCCACAAGTCTAAAATAATATACATGCCATGTATCTCAATAACAGTCTAATACAAATGTACCAAAAATAAACTAAACCTCCTCAGGCTCTGAAACTAAGTCCTCCTGGTCTATAGGAGTATCCTCTAATGGTATACTCTCCTGCGGCCCGTAGAATGTAGGACACTGATCTATGAGCCAATCATCTAGAAAAATATATCTAGTCAGGATTGGAGTGAAGTACATACCTCTGAAAGCAGTTTCAAATATATAATCGAGCATATAAAACAGATAATAGAAAAGAATACAAGATAACTAAACAACAGAATAAAATAAACTAGAGTGAACAGGTAATGTACTGGAAAGAAGAATAAGCAATATGAATATCTGCAATGTAAAGGAATAACTAAAATCTAACTAACGTGCCTTGGAATACAAGTTTATTTTGTGGTCAGTTTAGGTTGAACACGAATACAATATGGTAACTCGATTACAAGTGTGGTATTTAATCGACATGTACACGAATACACTGGGGCTTTGATCATATAATCAACTCCTACTCTCCCATCCCCAACCAATACCAATGGATCCAATCACGACACGTTACGAACACAAATATGGGCACACTGAACACGAGCAGTGTGTGAACACGAAATACAATAAATCATTACCCGATACACACGATGAAATACATGTTAAGGAGTACCCGCGGAACACGATAGGGGATAACATCTCCTGACAGGATCCATGTAGTACCAGTCCATGAAACCACTTTGTCCGAATCAAGTATACAGTTCTAGAACATGAGATATATACACTATTATGAAATAAAAAATAACAGAGAAATATACTCGCCTGAGGTCCTGAGCAAGGTGTGTCTTTCGATGGCCAAGCTGGTGTCACACAAACCTATATATGGTATATTGCATCAATACAAGGTTTTGGAATGAAAATAAGTTAAACTAGTTCAATTCTAGGTCATAAAGCCATTTTAAAGTCAAAACAGTCAAACTAGGTCAACTCTAGGTCAAACTTGGTCAAACTAGCTATTTCTAGGTTGTATGATTCCATCTCTAGGATATTAGGTCCATACACTATGTAACTAAGCCATACTAGCTATGCTAAGATACTAGGATACCAACAAGTACCGTATCCTAAGATACTCAAGTTATTAGATAGGAAAATACTAATATATATATATATATATATATATATATATATATATATATATATATATACTATTAGCTAACTAATGCTAAGTGGATACATTGGTTTTGAACCAATGCGGTATCACTCCACCTACACACCCATCTTGAAATACAACTCAATACCTTGAGTATAAACCAATATCTTGACATTACCTTGGTATCATAAGGTAATTCAAATTCTAATATGTAATTAACTACCCATACACCTAACTACATACTAACATGCATTTAATTTATACAATACTTTACTAACTAATGCTAACTATTGCTCATCTACATACATACCTCTCATCTGTATATGTTTAACTTACTATATATATATATATATATATATATATATATATAACTAACTAGTAATTCAAATTCAATACCTTGAGTATAAACCAATACCTTGACATTACCTTGGTATCACAAGGTAATTCAAATTCTAATATGTAATTAACTACTCATACACCTAACTATATACTAACATGCATTTAATTTATATAATACTTTACTAACTAATGCTAACTATTGCTCATCTACATATATCTCTCTCATCTGTATATGTTTAACTTACTAACCACCAATATATATATATATATATATATATATATATATATATATATATATATATATATATATATATATATATATATATATACACACACACACACACACATACATATAACTAACTAGAAATCAATATGTATATGTATAACTACTAGTTATCAATATGAATATGTATATAACTAACTAGCTAATAATAAAACTAACTGACTAGACTATCAATAAACTAACTACCACTTGCTACTGCTCTACATCCCCCTAGCTGTTACATATGCTGCTGCCCTTCTTGTGGCTGCAACAACTGCTGCTCTTGCTGTCAATTACTACTGCAGTGGCTACTGAAGGCTGCAGCTAGCTGATCCTCTTGCTATTCTGAATGCTGCAGTTGTTGAAGGTAGCTGTTCTTCCTGCTAATGCTGAAGGTTGTTGTTCTTGCTGCTAATATTAAAGGTTTCTATTCTTGCTGCTAATGCAGAAGGTTGCTGCAGTTGCTCTTGCTACAGTTGCTGCTTGGTACTGAATGCTTGCTGCTATAGTTGGTTGTTCTGTTGTTGTTGTAGTCCATGCTACTGAAGTTGCAGCTAGCTACTGCCCAACCCCCTCTTCTCACTGCACACATATGAAACACGTTGTGCACTCCCTCCAATGCAGGTGGCAAGTCTAGTCTGTAAGCAACTGCACCGATCCTATCGAGAATACTAAAAGGTCCGATGAATCGCGGTCTATGCTTTCTGCCTCCAACAAAATGAATCATGCCACGTGTCAGAGAAATCCTCAAGAAAACCAGATTGCCACATGGAATAAAACACAACCTTAATACTCCAACTAAAACAAGCAATCACAAACAATACAAACAAAAATCTATACCTCAAACACCAATAGTCTCCGATGGCTATCGGCCTAATGTTGCTGTCTGTCCTACGCCACCCGAAGTCTATCCGTGATGAGCTTTACCTTCTCAGCTGCATTCACTACCATCTCTGGTCCCAATAAAGCTCTCTCACCAATATTATCTCATGATAACGGAGTGTGGCATCTCCGTCCATACAATGCCTCAAATGGTGACATCTCTATACTGGCCTGGTAGCTATTATTGTAAGAAAACTTTACCAGGTGAAGATGATCCTCCCAAGAATCTCCAAAATCCAAAACACAAGTGCGTAGCATATTCTCGAGAGTCTGGATATTCCTCTTCGACTGTCCATTTGTCTGAGGGTGATATGCGGTACTGAACTTGAGCTGAGTGCCCATGCTAGCCTGCAAGCTCCTCCAGAAGTAGGATGTGAAGTAACTATCTTGGTCCGAGACTATGCTCATAGGAACACCATGCAATGTGACTATCTGACGAACATACATCTCCGTGAGCTTCTCCGTAGATGTACCCACTTTGAATGGCAGAAAGTGGGATGATTTGGTTAACCTGTCTATGATGACCCAAATCGCATCTTTAACTCCTAGAGAACGCGGAAGCCCTGAAACAAAATCCATCGTCACATGCTCCCATTTCCACTCTGGAATGGGTAAAGGCCGAAGTAATCCACCTGGCCTCTGTCTCTCCGCCTTTACCTGCTGGCAAACCAAACAACTAGATACGAAGCTAGCTACCTTCCGCTTCATACCATACCACCAAACATGCTCTCTCATGTCCCGATACATCTTGTTGGCACCTGGATGCATAGAGTACTAAGATCGATGTGCATCTTGAAGAATCTTCTCGTACAATGCTCCACTCGGCACACACAATCTGGTACCGTGCCGCAATGATCCATCATCTGCAATACTGAAGTCCTCTGCCAACCCTATCTGGACTTGTGCTTTGATTCTCCTCAGAGACTCATCCTCGAACTGTGCGGCTCTGATCCGGTCCATCAACTCTGAATGTACCTGAAGTACCCACATCTATGCTACAACTCTAAGAACTAATACCCCAATGCCCAAGCTGTCAAGATCGACCAACAAATGTCTGTCCCTTGTCAAATACATAGCCACTGGATACCTGCTCAAAACATCCACGACTATGTTGGCCTTCCCAGGATGATACTGCAAAGAAATGTCGAAGTCCTTCATCAACTCCAACCATCGCCGATGCCTCATGTTGGGCTCTTTTTTGTGTAAACACATACTTTGAGCTCTTGTGATATGTAAAGATCTCTACCTGCTCTCCATACAAGTATTACTTCCACAGTTTAAGAGCAAAAATAACTGCTGCTAACTCCAAGTCATGGGTAGGATAATTCTTCTCATGCGGGCATAATTGCCTGGAAGCATAGGCAATCACCATCCCATTCTGCTGCAACACACAACCCAAACCCTTACCCAATGCATCACTATATATAAAAAATCCTCCTGTCTCTGATGGCAATGTCAATATTGGAGCTGTAGTCAACCTCTTCTTTAGCTCCTCAAAAGCAGACTGACAATCCTCAGTCCAGACGAACTCCACATCCTTCCTGGTTAGTCTAGTCATCGGCTCCACAATCCTGAAAAAATCTTGAACAAAACTCCGATAATAGCTTGCCAATCCAAGAAAACTCCTGATCTCCGCTACTGAACTCGGGGTAAATCACGACTCAACTGCTGAAATCTTCTTCGGGTCCACTAAGATCCCGTCTCCTGTAATCACATGCCCGAGGAATTTAACCTTATCAAGGAAGAACTCACACTTCAAAAGCTTGCCATATAGGTTCTCCTTCCTGAGGGTCTCCAGAACTATCCTCAGGTGCTTCTTATGCTCCTCCGGGGCCTTCGAATATATCAATATATCATCAATGAATACCACAACAAACTAATCCAAGTATTGATGAAACACCTTATTCATCAGGTTCATGAATACCGACGGGGCATTGGTCAACCCAAAGGGCATCACCAAGAACTCAAACTGCCCATACCGAGTCCTGAAAGTTGTCTTCGGAATGTCTTCCTTCTTCACTTTCACCTGGTGGTACCCCGACCTCAAATCTATCTTCGAGAATACCTTCGCTCCACTCAACTGATCAAATAAATCATCAATCCATGGTAACGGGTATTTGTTATTGATAGTGAGGTTATTGAGTGCCCTGTAGTCGATACACATGCGTACCGACCCATCCTTCTTTGGTACAAAAAGTTTCGGATCACCTGATGGTGATGAACTAGAGCGGATGAAACCCTCGTCCTGCAACTCATCCACCTGTTTCTTCAACTCCTCCAGTTTACTGTTGTTTACTCTATAGACGTGTTGTGATATTGGCTCTGCGCCTGGCACCAAATCTATAGAGAACTCCACATCTCTGTCTGGTGGCAACCCCGATAACTCCTCCAAAAAAATGTCTATATACTCAACAATCAATGGATGTGGCAGCTCCTGCTCTTCTAGCAAAACTCCACAGAAGTCTCATTCATTTTTCTCTGCTGCTCCTCTGACAAACTCAAACTCTGGCTCTCCTGGCATCTAAAAAAAATTCTGTCTCCTCGACAATCGATATTAGCATAATACCTACTAAACTAATCCATCCCGAGTACTATATCGTAGCTTGGATGTGGCATTACGAGTAGACATATGCTCAATTCTCGGCCTCCCAAAGAAACTCTTCGGTCCTTACAAACATCACTGACTAGGATAATGCCACCCCCGGTCGTGATCTTACAAGTCTTCGCCAACGGTTCAGACTCAAGATATTATTTCAGAGCAAAAGATACATATACAAAACTATGTGAAGCACCGAAATCAAATAAAGCATGAGCTGAAAAAGAATCAAGATAGACTGAACTTGAGATAACATCACCGACTGGCTCCTCCTCCTCGAGAATCAAGGCAAAAGCTCGCCCCTGTCGCTGGGCACCTCTCTACTGCTGCTGGTGCTTAGCGAACTACTATTGTTGTGGTGGTAGAGGAGGTCATCTATGCTATCCCGCTGGTGGTCTCGTGGGTTCTCTCTATGCCTTAGCTCTGTCCTGAGCTGGACGAGATAGAACTTTAGGACAAGCCCTCAACTGATGGTCTCCTGATCCGTAAAATAAGTACTGGCCCAATATCATCCTACATGCCTCACATCCATGTCCTTGCTTCTTACAGAAAGTCCAAGGAATAGCTGCCCTCTGAATCTGGTACATCTGCTGTGCCGACGCTCTAGCTGGTCCATGATACTGCTACCTAGGATGCTGGAAGTACCTCTGGTGCTGCTGCTAAAAATGAGGCCACTTCATTGGACCCGTGTTGGTACTGGATCCTCCTATGTCTCTCGGCCTCTTAGAGCCAAGCTCTAGATCATCCTCTACCCGCTGTGCCTGCCTCAGAATCTCTTCGAAAGTAGCGGTAGGATCTCCTTTTGTATGTGATTTGACCTCCCTGTTCAGGCCTTTCTTAAACTTCCTGGCTCTTCCTTTGGGATTTTGCCCCTCCACAAAGTGGCCTAATCTATAATACTCCACCGCTTACTCATCCACCATCACACCACCCTGAATAAGGTACTGGAACTGGCTCTCTAGAGATGTTAGAGCCACATCTGGAAAGAACTTTTCCTTGAAGAGCTTTTTCAAAGCTTCCCAAGTAAGTCCAAGTGATGAGATCCTGGGGTCCGTCCTGAACCAAGTCAACGCAATGTCGAACATCATGCTCCCCGCGGCCTCTATCTACAACCTCTCTGGAATCTACGCCAGCCGTAGGTTTTGCTCAATGTCTTCTATCCAATCATTAGCATAAATGATCCCTTCAGTGCCTTTAAAGTCCTTCGGCCCCATCCTTATGAAGTCTATGATGGTCCCCGGCCTCGGCTGCTGCAGGGTAAACTGAGGTGATGCCTTCTGTGGCTGGACTAAGGCGACTCTCTCAACTGCTGCTAGCACAATCTGGTGAGCATTCTCAATGCTCTGTCGCATAACCTCTGACTAACGCTGCTGTGTCTCCATCATCTATTGAAATACCACAAATATCTACGTATGATCAACTGCGGATGGTAGGGGTAGAAAATCTCCTGAAACTATCGGTGCTGGCCTTTGTACCGGAGGTGGAGCACCTCCGAAAGCTGCTACAGAAATGCCCATCTGGATCGGTGAAGCTAACCTCTGGAATATAGCTACTAGAATAGCGTCTGCTGGTGTTGCCCTCATAGGAGATAAAGTGACTGACCGCGCTGACATGGCACCTGAGCGCTGGGAACGCATCTTCGGCGGCATCCTGAAGATAGATGAAACAAAGGAATCAATATTGAGTAAGATACGATATCATCAAAGAAGGACATAATTTATTCAAAGTAAAGCAAACATTCAATAGATAAGGATAGAAAACTGATAATGGAAGTATTTACTAGTTGTGATTGAGTATACTCTCAGCCTAAATCCTATTTTGTAAACAGACTCGTAGCAGTACTCTAGGTGAGCGCTACTACGATATCGCTTTAGTTGTGACTCCTGACCAGCATGGGCCACCACTAAAAATGTGTCATGACCCACACCCGGATATTCGGGCACGAGTACGTGGGTACGTCCAGCCTACGATGCAGCATCGGCGGTAGAACACTGTCTGGGTCAACTCTAACTAACTAAATATCTCAACAATAAATATATGGAACCTGTCAATCATCTTAACTCCAAAAGGAGGAACAATATGGTATCTCACAAATGTAACTATACTCAATCACAATACAAACTAAGGAAGATAGAGCACGAATGGAATAACGAAGAAAAGAATCAAGATACAATCCACAATTCTGAAATAATATACATGCCATGTATCTCAATAACAGTCTAATAAAAATCTACCAGAAATAAACTAAACCTCCTCAGGCTCTAGAACTAAGTCCTCCTGGTCTATAGGAGTATCATCTAATGGTATGCCCTCATGCGGGCCGTAGAATGTAGGACACTGATCTATGAGCCAATCATCTGAAAAAATATATCCAGTCAGGATTGGAGCGAAGTACATACCTCTGAAAGCAGTTTCAAACACATAATCGAGCATATAAAACAGATAAAAGAAAAGAATACAAGATAACTAAACAATAGAATGAAATAAACTAGAGTGAACATGTAATGTACTAGAAAGAAGAACAAGCAATATGAATATCTGCAATGTAAACAAATAACTGAAATATAACTAATGTGTCTTGGAATACAAGTTCATTATGTGATTGGTTTAGGTTGAACATGAATACAATATGGTAACTTGATTACAAGTATGGTATATAATTGACATGTACCCAAATACACTGGGGCTTTGATCACATAATCAACTCCTACTTCTCTATCCCCAACCAATACCAATGGATCCAATCATGACATGTTAAGAACACGAATATAAGCACACTAAACACGAGCAGTGTATGTACACGAATATAAACACAATGAACATGAACAGTGTATGAACACAAAATACAATAAATTAATATCCGATACACACAATAAAATACATGTGAAGGAGTACCCACTGAACACGGTAGGAGATAATATCTCCTGACAAGATCCATGTAGTACCAGTCCATGTAACTACTGTGTCAGAATCAAGTATACAATTCTAGAACATGAGATATATACACTATTATGAAATAAAAACTAAGAGAGAAATATACTCGTCTGAGGTCCTGAGCAAGGTGTGTCTTTTGATACCCAAGCTAGTGTCACACAGACCTCTATATGGTATATTATATCAATACAAGGTTTTAGAATGAAAATAAGTTAAACTAGTTCAATTCTTGGTCATAAAGCCATTTCTAAGTCAAAATAGTCAAACTAGGTCAACTCTAGGTTAAACTAGTCAAACTTGGTCAAACTAGCTATTTCTAGGTTGTATGAGTCCATCTCTTAGATATTAGGTCCATACACTATGTAACTAGGCCATACTAGCTATGCTAAGATACTAGGATACCAACAAGTACCGTATCCTAAGATACGCAAGTTATTAGATAGAAAAATACTAATATATATATATATATACAAGACAATATATATATTACTCTTAGCTAACTAATGCTAAGTGGATACCTTAGTTTTGAACCAATGCAGTATCACACTACCTACACACCCATCTTGAAATACAACTCAATACCTTGAGTATAAACCAATACCTTGACATTACCTTAGTAACACAAGGTAATTCATATTCTAATATGTAATTAACTATCCATACACCTAATTACATACTAACATGCATTTAATTTATACAATACTCTACTACCTAATGCTAACTAGTGCTCATCTACATATATATCTCTCATCTATATATGTTTAACTTACTAACCACCAATATATATATATATATATATATATATATATATATATATATATATATAGCTAACTAGTAATCAATATGTATATGTATAACTACTAGTTATCAATATGAATATGTATATAACTAACTAGGTAACAATAAGACTAACTGACTAGACTATCAATAAACTAACTACCCCTTACTACTGCTGTTCATCCCCCTAGCTGCTGCACATGCTACTGCCCTTGCTGTGGCTGCAGCAGCTGCTGCTCTTGCTGTCGATTACTGCTGTAGTGGCTACTGAAGGCTGCAGCTAGCTGATCCTCTTGTTGTTGCTGAATGCTGCAGTTGCTGAAGTTAGCTTTTCTTGCTGCTAATGCCGAAGGTTGTTGTTCTTGCTGCTAATGCTGAAGGTTGCTGTTCTTGCTGCTAATGTCGAAGGTTGTTGTAGTTGCTCTTGCTACAATTGTTACTTGGTACTGAATGCTTGCTGTTGTAGTTGGTTGTTCTGTTGTTGCTGCAGTCCATGCTACTGAAGTTGCAGCTAGATGCTGCCCTACCTCCTCTTCTCACTGCACACACACAATACTCACACTCTCACTCACTCACTCACTCACTCACTCACTCACTCACTCACTCACTCACTCACTCACTCACTCACTCATTCACTCATTCACTGAACTAATGCACCACACTAAGACACACACACACACACACATACAAGTAAATATATAAATATATCTCTCTATACATACATATATACATATAGGTAACTCTATATGTATATAACCACATACATGTATAAATATAACCACTAACCAACACATACATACATATATATATATATATATATATATATATATATATATATATATACCACACACACCTATCTATGTCTACATATATATATATACATATATATCATACAACCATATAATTATAACATTCTAATAGCTATTACCATGACAAATTGAATCTAAAATGCAATGGAACAAATACGTGGAGTGCACCGCACCCGTATCACACTCATTCTATGATAAGCTTGTGATATGGCTCCACCACACAATCAAACGTATCCCGAATGGCACGAACAAGTCTAAAATCATAATTATGAACAACACGAAGAGCAAGCTACTCAACTACATGTCCGTGTCAAAAAGTGACATGCTCAAACCCCCCGTGTCGGAAGAAAACTACCAAATTAACCCGTATCGCCAAATTATCGGGATACGGCCTACTCGTATCCAATTATGGACACGACACTACTCACACATAATCAAACATATGTCAATTTGGTCTAATTGACCTATTAACAAACAAAATATGTGCCAATCTCGAAATTCTCCCAAAATTGACACAAAATACCACATAACTTTCTCCAAAGGCCTCCTATGAATCTAATTCCAATTCCTATGGGTAGCCTTAGCATATAGGGTGGTTCCAAATGATTAAATTACTGATTTAAAGTCTAATTAAAGAGGGAAAACTGAATTTCCTATTGGAAGATGGATTCTTAATAAAATCCTCAAATTGGGTGAAAAGAGCCTCCAACTTGTCGATCCTTGCTCCTCCTTGTAGATCCTTGCTTCATTCTTGTAGATCCTTGTTCTAATAGCCTCCAATGAAGAATAGGGAAGAAATTGGAAAGAAATTTGAGTAGGAATTGGTGTGGGAATGAAGAAATTGGAAGAGGGAAAATTTTAGATCTAGATTTGGAATGACAAATGAGAGGAGAGAGAGTCTCTCTCCATTCCTATGGTGGCAGCCCCTTGCCCCTCCTCCAAGCTACTATGGAAAGTCCAAAATATCCCTTGGGGCTTGTCATGAAGAAATAATTAAGGAAGGAAGGTTCTAGTCTAATTGTTTCCACTAATTAATTCATCATCCTAATGAATGGGCTTACTATTGGGCTCAATTCTAACTATAATTAAATGTTGGTCCATGGATCTAATCTAAACTAGTTAGGCCTACTAACACAAGTCCAAAATAAATCTAACATCTAACAATAAATAAATAATACAATAAATAAATATTTACAATATGCACAATATTTAATATAATAATCCAAAAATAAAAATACTCATGCCCAATTACCAAACTACCCTTAGATGGAAAAGTGAGGGTCACATACGGTGCGATACGGGGCCCAAATTTGGATGTTTTGCATAATTCTCTTCAATTTCTTTTGTAGCAAGTTACATTGGTTATATATAGATGTTATATATGTGTAGGATTGATTAATTATGGAGAATTTGGGTTTTGGCCTTTCACTTGGACACGTATCATGAATATCACAAGTACACACTCTAAGTGTTTGATTAATTGACACTAGAATATATTTATATAAGTATATAATATATACGTGTCATGTATGTATATATATGTATATATATATGTATATGCTAGTCAATACTAGACTTATATATCTATAATCCCTTGTGTGTTCTTTTGGGTGTGGGAGATGAGAGAGCAGTTGCAGCAGCATGCTCGAGTAGTGGCAACAGCATGCTCGAGCAGTGGCAGAAGCAGCATGCTCGAGCAGTGGCAGCAGCATGCTCGAGCAGTGGCAGCAGCTTGCTCGAGCAGTGGTAGCAGCAGCATGCTTGAGCAGTGGCAGCAGTAGCAAGCCGAGCAGTTGCAGCAGCAGCATGCTCAAGCAGTAGGAGCTCACAACAATGGGAGGTTCCAGGTATAAGTCTAATGCCAAGTGCACGTGGGTGAGTAAAGGTTAATACATGTGTACAATTTTTAGGGTGTGCATTAAGAATTAAGGAGAGTGTCAAGTGTGCTTTAGTGTAAGAGTATCATAGAGGGTATGCATAATAAAGGGGGAGTTGGTGATGTAATTGTTGATGTGGGTTTTAGGTTTCAGTTTTAGATTGAGGAGAGGTCACAGTTGGGTGATGGTGTTGGTAATATACATGACTGAGATACAAGCATGGGTATGGCCATTTATAATTATTGATGTAGGTGAGATGAGGTATCAAGATACCTTGAGTCATGATACTCAAATGCCTAGTAGGTAAGGTATGTATTTGAGTTAAGGTAAGTTGAGAGTGTGGTGTAGGTTTCGCATAACACTTCGAGTTTGAGTAATAGAGTATCTCAAGATACGATGAGGATTAGGTATTGGTTATTAAGAGAATTTTGGGTTGTAGGGTGGATTAGTGATATTTGAGGGGTTGGTCTAGATGCCAAGATACCAAGGTATTTATAGTATCAAGGTATAGGCTAAGCGAAGGTATTACTAATAGTAGTATGTGTTAAGTATAAGATATTAGAAGTACTCATAGAGATAGATGAGTATAAGGTATTCTAGATACTAAAGGTAGTAGTATTATTAGCTAGTATATATATGTGTTAAATGTTGATATATATATGTATTAACTAGTTATGTATATAAGTTATAGAGATTGATATTGGTATATAAGGTATCCTAGTACCTAGTTTTAGGTAGTATAGCTTTTATCATCTAGATACCAACCTAGAAGCTTAGATATAAGATCATACAACTTAGAAGTAGCTATGTTGACCTAGTTTGACTAGCATAGCCTATAAACGGCCTAGAAAGCATATTTTAACTCATTTAGTATGATTATCACTTCATTCTAGCCAAGTAAGTTAATTTTTCTATATAGGGTTGTGTGACACCAGCTCGGACACCGAGTTACCTCCTTTGCTCAGGACCAGAGGTGAGTACATTTCTCTGTTAATTTTTATTTTATGATAGTGTATATATCACATGTTCTAGAACTGTATACTTGATTCCGACATAGTGGTTTCACGGACTGGTACTATATGTATCCTGTCAGGAGATGTTATCCCTTATCGTATTCAATGAATACTCCTTCACATGTATTTCATCGTGTGTATCGGGTATTGATTTCAGTGTACTTTGTGTTCACACACTGCTCATGTTCAGTATGCCCGTATTCGTGTTCGTAACGTGTCGTGATTGGATCCATTGGTATTGGTTGGGGATAGGGGAATAAGAGTTGGTTATGTGATCAAGCCCAAGTGTATTCGTGTACATATCGATTACATATCACACGTGTAATCGAGTTACCATATTGTATTTGTGTTCAACCTAAACCGATCACATAATGAACTTGTATTCCATGGCACATTAGCTAGTTTTATTTATTTCTATTATATTGCAGTTATTCTATTGAATATCCTTCATTCCAATGCATTACTTTTTCACTTTAGTGTATTTTATTCTGATATTTAGTTATCTTGAATTCTTTTCTATTAACTGTTATATATGCTCGATTATGTATTTGAAACTGCTTTCAGAGATATGTACTTCGCTCCAATCCTGACTGAATATATTTTTCAGCTAATTGGCTCGAAGACCAGTGCTCCACATACTACGGACCGTAGGACGACATACCATTAAAGGATACTCCTTTAGAGCAGGAGGACTTAGTACAAGAGTCTGAGGATGTTTAGATTTATATTGAGGCTTTTGGCATGTATATATTATTTTGCACTTGTGGTTGTATTATGACTCTTTTCCTTCATTATTCCTTATCGTGCTTATCTTCCTTAGTTTGCTTTATGATTGAGTATTGTTTACCATTTATCATATACCATATTGTTCCTCCATTTGGAGTTGAGATGATTGACAGGTACCATGTTTATATTATATGAGATGTTTAAATAGTAGAGTTGACCCAGACAGCGTTCTACCGCCGATGCTGTAGCGTAGGCTGAACGTACCCATATACTCGTACACGAATATCCGGGTGCGGGTCGTGACACATCTTTAGTGGTGGCCCATGCAGGTCCAGAGTCGCATTTATAGTGATATCGTAGTAGTTCTCACCTAGAGTACTACTATGAGCCTGCTTTAGGATATAGGATATAGGCTGAGAGTATACTCAATCATAACTAGGAAACAATTTCAAATATCTGTTTGCTATGCTTATCTATTGAATGTTGCCTTACTTTGAATAATTCCGCCATTCCTTGATGATATCGTATCTTACCCAATATTGATTCCTTTGTTCAATCTATCTTCAGGATGCCGTCGAAGATGCGTTCCTAGCGCTCAGGCGTAATATCGGCGAGGTCGGTCACTGCATCATCTATGAGGGCAGCACCAGCAGACGTTGTTCCACCAGCTATATTTCAGAGGTTTGCTTCACCTATCCAGGTTTGTGTTTTTTCAGCAGCTTTTGGAGGTACTCCACCTCCGGTACAAAGAATAGCGTCGACAGTTTCAGGGGATCTTTTACCCCCACCATCCACAATCAATCAGACGCAGATGTTTGCGCTCTTTCAGCAGATGATAGAGGTGCAACAGTGCCAGTCCGAGGTTATGAGGCAGGCAATGAGAATGTCTACCAGATTGCGCTCGCAGCAGTCGAAAGAGTAGCCTTAGTCCAGCCACAGACGGCACCACCTTAGTTTACCCCATAACAGCCGAGGCCGGGGACTATCATAGATTTTTAGAGGATGGGGGTGAAGGACTTTAAGGGCACTAAAGGGATTATTTATGCTGATGATTGGATAGAAGACATTGAGCGAAACCTACTGCTGGCGCAGATTCCAGAGAGGTTGCTGGTAGAGGCCGCAAGAAGTTTGATGTTTGACATCGCAATGACTTAGTTCAGGACGGACCCCAATATCTCATCATCGGGACTTACTTGGAAAGCTTTCAAGGAGCTCTTCAAGGAAAAATTCTTTCCAGATGTGGCTCTGACATCTCTAAAGAGCCAGTTTCAGTACCTCTTTCAGGGAGGTATAACGGTGGATGAGTATGCGACAGCGTATTGCAGATTAGGCCACTTTATGGAGGGGCATAACCCCAGAGAAAGGGCCATAAAGTTTAGGAAGGGCCTGAACAAGGAGATCAAATCCTATACGAATGGAGACCCCACCGCTACTTTTTAGGTGATTCTGAGGAAGGCACAATGGGTAGATGATGATCTAGAGCTTGGCTCTAGGATACCGAGGGACATAGGAGGATCCAGTAAGAATACGGGACCAATGAAGCGGCCTCGCTTTCAGCAGCAGCATCAGAGGCACTTCCAACAACCAAGGCAGCAATACCCGGGACCAGCTAGAGCGCCAGTGCAGCAGACGCACCATATCCAGAGGCCAGCTATTCCTTGCCTATTCTGTAAGAAGCAAGAACATGGATGGGATGTGTGCAAGATAAGATTGGGCCAGTTTTTATTCTACAGATCAAGAGACTATCAGTTGAGGGCTTGTCCTAAAGCTCCAGCTCGTCCAGCTCAGGGCGGAGCACAGGCACAGAGAGCACCTACGATACCATCAGTGGGACAGCAGAGATGACCTCCTATACCACCACAACAGTAGCAGTTCGCTCAGCACCAGCAGCAGCAGAGAGGTGCCCAGCGACAGGGGCGAGCTTTCGCTTTGACCTTCGAGGAGGAGGAGGCAGTCGGTGATGTTATCTCAGGTTTCGTCTATCTTGATTCTTTTTCAGCTCATGCTTTATTTAATTTTGGTGCTACCCATAGTTTTGTACCTGTATCTTTTGCTCTGAAACATCACCTTGAGACTGAACCGTTGGCAAGGACTTACAAGATCATGACCGGGGTGGCATTATCCTCGTTAGTGATGTTTGCAAGGATCAGAGAGTTTTTTTGGGAGGCCGAGAGTTGAGCGTGTGTCTACTCATAATGCTACTTCCGAGCTACGATATAGTACTTGGGATGGATTGGTTGAGTAGGAACCATACTAGTATTGATTATCGTGGAGGCAGAGTTTTATTTCAGGCGCCAGGAGAGCCAGAGTTTGAGTTAATCAGAGGAGCAGCAGAACAAAGCGAGGGAGATTTATGTCAAACTATGGTAGACGAACAATAGCTGCCACATCCATTGATTACTGATTTTAGGGACGTCTTTCCCGAGGAGTTGCCGGGGATGCCACCGGACAGAGATGTTGAGTTCTCTAAAGACTTAGTGCCAGCCGCAGAGCCGATATCACAGCAAGTCTATGGAGTGAAAAATAGTGAACTAGTAGAGTTGAAGAAGCAGGTGGATGAGTTGTAGGACATGGGCTTCATCCGCTCCAGTTTATCACCGTGGGGTGCTCCGGTATTATTTGTACCGAAGAAGATGGGTTGGTATGCATGTGTATCTACTACAGGGCACTCAACAACATCACTATCAAGAATAAATACCCGTTGTCGCGGATTGACGATTTATTTGATCAGTTGAGTGGAGCGAAGGTATTCTCAAAGATAGACTTGAGTTCGGGGTACCACCAGGTGAAAGTGAAGAAGAAAGACATTCCGAAGACAGATTTCAGGACTTGCTATGGGCAGTTTGAGTTCTTAGTAATATTGTTTGGGTCGACCAAGGCCCCGACGGTATTCATGAATCTGATGAATAAGGTATTTTATCAGTACTTGGATCAGTTTGTGGTAGTATTCATTGATGATATACTGATTTATTCGAAGACCCTGGAGGAGCATGAGAAACACTTGAGGATAGTTCTAGAGACCCTCAGAAAGGAGAAGCTTTATGTTAAGCTTTCAAAGTGTGAGTTCTTCCTTAATAAGGTTGAATTTCTTGGGCATATGATTACTAGAGACGAGATCTCAGTAGACCAAAAGAAGATTTTAGCAGTTGAGTCATGGTCTACCCCGAGTTCAGTGGCGAAGATCAGGAGTTTTCTTGGATTGGAAGGCTATTATCAGAGATTTGTTCAGGATTTTCCCAGTTTTGCGGAGCCAATGACTAGACTAACCAGGAAGGACGTAGAGTTTGTCTAGACTGATGATTGTCAGTCTGCTTTTAAGGACCTAAAAAAAGGTTGACTACAACTCTAATATTAACATTGCCATCAGGGACAGGAGAATTTTCTATATGTAGTGATGCATTAGGTAAGGGTTTGGGTTATGTATTACAGCAGAACGGGAAGGTGATTGCCTATGCTTCCAAGCAATTACATCCGCATGAGAAGATTTACCCTACCCATGACTTGGAGTTGGCAGGAGTTATTTTTACTTTTAAACTGTGGAAGCACTACTTGTATGGAGAGCGGGTAAAGATCTTTACAGATCACAAGAGCTTAAAGTATATGTTTACACAAAAAGAGCTCAACATGAGGCAGAGGCAGTGGTTGGAGTTGATGAAGGACTTCGATATTTCCTTGCAGTACCATCCAAGAAAGGCCAACATAGTCGTTGATGCCTTGAGCAGGTATCCAGTGGCTATGTACTTGAGAAGGGACAGACATTTATTGGCCGATATTGATAGCTTGGGTATTGAGGTATTAGTTCCTGGAGTTGCAGCATAAATATGGGGATTTCAGGTACAGTCAGAGTTGATGGACCCGATCAGTGCTGCACAGTTCGAGGATGAGTCACTGAGGAGCATCAGAGCACAGGTCCATATGGGATTGGCAGAGGACTTTAATATTACAGAAGATGGATCATTACGACACGGTACCAGATTGTGTGTGCAGAGTGGAGCTTTGAGCGAGGAGGTACCCCATGAGGTGCATCGATATCAGTACTCTATGTATCCAGGTGCCAACAAGATGTATAAGGATATGAGAGAGCATGTTTGGTGGTATGGTATAAAGCGGGAGGTAGCTATCTTCATATCCAGATGTTTGGTATGTCAGCAGGTAAAGGCAGAGAGGCAGAGGCCAGGTAGATTGCTTCAGCCTTTACCCATTCTAGAGTAGAAGTGGGATCATGTGACGATGGATTTTGTATCGCGGCTTCCACGTTCTTCAGGAGGTAAAGATACGATTTGGGTCATCATAGACAGGTTGACCAAATCAGCCCACTTTCTGTCATTCAAAGTGGGTACGACTACGGAGAAGATCGCAGAGATGTATGTGCGTCAGATAGTCAGATTGCATGGAGTTCCTGTGAGCATAGTCTCAGATCGGGATAGTTACTTCATGTCCCACTTCTGGAGGAATTTGTAGGCTAGCTTGGGCACTCAGCTCAAGTTCAATACCGTATATCACCCTCAGACAGACGAAAAGTCAAAGAGGACTATCCAGACTCTCGAGGATATGCTAGCACATGTGTTATGAATTTTGGAGGCTCTTGGGAGGATCATCTTCACTTAGTAGATTTTTCTTACAACAACAGCTACCGGGCTAGTATCGAGATATCACCATTTAAGGCGTGTATGCACAGAGATGCCGCACTCCGTTATCATTGGATGATGTTGGTGAGAGAGCCTTATTGGGACCAGAGATGGTTGTAGATGCATCTCAGAAGGTGAATCTCATCAGGGATAGACTTCGGGTAGCGCAGGACAGACAGCGGCATTGGGCTGATAGCAACCAGAGGCCATTGTAGTTTGAGGTATAGATTTTATTTTGCATTGCTTGTGATTGCTTGTTTTAGTTAGAGTGCTAAGGCTATTTTTCGTGCTAGGTTGGCGATCTGGTATTCTTGAGGATTTCTTCGACATAGGGCACGATTCGCTTTGGTGGAGGCGAAAAGCTTAGTCCACGGTACATCTGATCCTTCAGTGTTCTTGAGAGGGTCGGTGCAGTGGCCTACAAACTAGACTTGCCGCCTGTATTAAAGAAAGTGCACAATGTGTTCCATGTGGCGCAGCTGATATGGTACATGGCAGATCCTATCCATGTACTAGATCACTCAGAGATCGAGGTTAATCCGACTCTCAGCTACCCGGAGCAGCCTGTGGAGATTCTGGATCGCTGGAATAAGGTACTACGGAACCAGACGATTCCTTTGGTATATATCACGTAGAGGCATCACTCACCAGAAAAGAGTACCTGAGAGCGAGAGGCCAAGATGCACGAACGATATCCTTATCTGTTTGAGCCGTGATGTATAATTATTTCTTGCTTGTATTGATTTCTTTTGGTAGTTAGTTTTCTCCTTAATTTCGAGGACAAAATTTTTCTAAGGTGGGTAGGATTGTCACGCTCACTTTTCCATCTAGGAATAGTTTAGTAATTTGCCATGGGTATTATTTTTAGGAATAAATATTGAATATTAATATGATTATTATATTAATTATTTAATTATATTGAGTTATAATTATTTGTGACTAGTATTAGTTATTTAATTAGAGACTTGTGTTATTTAATTTAGTTAGAGAGTCTAGACAATATTTATACTTGTCACATATAGACCTATTTAGATTTGTCATGATAAATAGTGAACCCAACTTGGACCCAAGCCCATTAGTCATTCCACTAATTAAATTAAGGAGAATTAGTTTAATTATAATTAGTTAGAGACTTCCAAAAATTCTCACCCTTAGTTATTCCTCATAATATATAATGTAGGGGTATTTGGGACTTTAGTATGTAGCTTGGGAAGGAGTAAGGGGCCGGCCACTTGAAGAGGGGCTCTCCTTCTCTCTTCTCCCCATTTGCATTTTATTTCGTTTCCAAATTCTAGATGCCCAATTTCTCATTTTCCCTTCATTGATTTTCTACACAATTCACCACCAATTCCTTCTTAAATTTATCACTTTTAGAGCCTTGGACCTTGGAGAAGCAAGGACCACAAGTAGAAGGAGCTTTGGAGCTAGAGATCGTGTCCAGATCGTGTTCAATTGTATTTTCATTGGAAATCCATCTCCCAGTTGGTAATTTCTGAATTTTTCTTTCATTATAGCTACTTAATCATGTATTTGACCATTAAGAATGATTCCATGGCATAGGGCTACCTATAGGAACAAATTCTAGGCTATTTGGCTATATAATGTGAGTTCTATGTAGTGATTTGTGGGTATTTTGGCGAAATTATGAATTTGACAGATCAATTATGTATCATGAGACAAATTAGATCTAATTAGACTTAGATCAGAGTTTTGGGACTAGGTACGTTTCTACAAATGGATATGTGTGTGCTGTATCATGGTATTTTGTGATACGGTGCGACATGGGGCCCAATTTTGGGTGTTTTGCAAAATTCTCTCCAATTTCTTTTGTACCAAGTTACATTGGTTATATTTAGATGTTATATATGTGTAGGATTGATTAATTATGGAGAATTTGGGTTTTGGCCTTTCACTTGGACACGTATCATGAATATCACAAGTACACACTCTAAGTGTTTGATCGATTGATACTAAAATATATTTATATAAGTATAAAATATATACGTGTGATGTATGTGTATATATGTGTATATATATATATATATATATATATATATATATATATATATATATATATATATATGCTAGTCTATACTAGACTTATATATCTATAATCCCTTGTGTGTTGTTTTGGGTGTGGGAGATGAGAGAGCAGTTGTAGCAGCATGCTCGAGCAATGGCAGCAGCATTCTCGAGCAGTGGCAACGACAGCATGCTCGAGCAGTGGCAGCAAAAGCAAGAAGAGCAATTGCAGCAGTAGCAAGCCTAACATTTGCAGCAGCAGCCTGCTCAAGCAGTAGGAGCTCACAACAAGGGAAGGTTCCAAGTTTAAGTGTAATGCCAAGTGCACGTTGGTGAGTGAAGGTTAATACATGTATACAATTAAGAGGGTATGCATTAAGAATTGAGGAGAGTGTCAAGTGTGCTTTAGTGTGAGAGTATCATAGAGGGTATGTATAATTAAGGGGGAGCAGGTGGTGTAATTGTTGATGTGGGTTTTCGGTTTCAGTTTTGTTTTGAGGAGAGGTCACAGTTGGGTGATGGTGTTGGTAATATACATGACTGAGATACAAGCATGGGTATGGCCATTTATAATTGTTGATGTAGGTGAGATAAGGTATCAAAATACCTTGAGTCATAATACTCAAATACCTAGTAGATAAGGTATGTATGAGAGTTAAGATAAGTTAAGTGTGTGGTGTAGGTTTCTCATAATACTTCGAGTTTGAGTAATAGAGTATCTCAAGATAAGATGAGGACTAGGTATTGGTTATTAAGAGAATTTTGGGTTGTAGGGCGGATTAGTGATAGTTGAGGGATTGGTCTAGGTGCCAAGATACCAAGGTATTTATAGTATCAAGGTATAGGCTAAGCTAAGGTATTACTAATAGTAGTATGTGTTAAGTGTAACATATTAGAAGTACTCATAGAGATAGATGAGTGTAAGGTATTCTAGATACTAAAGGTAGTAGTATTATTAACTAGTATATATATAAGTTAAATGTTGATATATATGTATTAACTAGTTATGTATGTAAGTTATAGAGATTGATATTAGTATATAAGGTATCCTAGTACCTAGTTTTAGGTAGTATAGCTTTTATCATCTAGATACCAACCTAGAAGCTTAGATATAAGATCATACAACCTAGAAGTAGCTATGTTGACCTAGTTTGACTATCATAACCTAGAAACGACCTAGAAAGCATATTTGACTCATTTAGTATAATTATCACTTCAATTTACCCAAGTAACTTGATTTTTCTATATTGGGTTGTGTGACACCAGCTCAGACATCGAGTTACCTCCTTTGCTCAGGACCAGAGGCGAGTACATTTATCTGTTAATTTTTATTTCATGATAGTGTATATATCATATATTCTAGAACTGTATACTTGATTCTGACACAATGGTTTCACGGACTAGTACTATATAGATCCTGTCAGAAGATGTTATCCCTTACCCTAGTTTAGCGGGTACTCCTTCACATGTATTTCATCGTGTGTATCAGGTATTGATATCAGTGTACTTCATGTTCACACACTGCTCGTGTTCAGTGTGCCCATATTCGTGTTCATAACGTGTCATGATTGGATCCATTGGTATTTGTTGGGGATGGACGAATAAGAGTTGGTTATGTGATCAAGCCCAAGTGTATTCGTGTACATGTCGATTACGTATCACATATTTATTCATATTGAACCTAAATCGATCACATAATAAACTTGTATTCTATGGCACATTAGCTATTTTTATTTATTTCTATTATATTACAGTTATTCTATTACCTGTTTTTCATTCCAATACATTAATTGTTCACCCTAGTTCATTATATTCTGATGTTTAGTTATTTTGAATTCTTTTCTATTATCTATTATATATGCTCGATTATGTATTTAAAACTACTTTCAGAGGTATGTACTTCGCTCTAGTCCTGACTGGATATATTTTTTAAATGATTGACTCGTAGACCAGTGTCCCACAAACTACGGACTGCAGGACAGCGTACCATTAGAGGATACTCCTTTAGAGCAGGAGGACTTAGTATAAGAGTCTGAGAAGATTTAGATTATTTGTTTAGACTATTAGACTTTTTTTGAGGCTTATGGCATGTATATATTATTTCGGACTTGTGGATGTATTGTGACTCTTTTTCTTCGTTATTCCTTATCGTTCTTATCTTTCTTAGTTTGCTTTGTGATTTAGTATTATTTACCATTTATCATATACCATATTGTTCCTTCGTTTAGAGTTGATATGATTGACGGGTACCATGTTTATATTGTATGAGATGTTTAGATAGTAGAGTTGACCCAGACAACGTTCTACCGTCGATGCTGCGGCCTAGACTGGACGTACCAATGTACTCGTGCCCGAATATTCGGGTGCGGGTCGTGACATCAATCCTCAAGCAACATAATTTTGTTCAATCATTTACGTACATTCATATCATACTCTCAATTGCAATCTCCAAAATATCGATTCCCGTTTCATCGATTTCTCTAATTCATTATTTTGTCTTCTAAGCAACGATTCAATTCGTTCTTCCAACTATACTTGAGCATATCCAATTTTGATTCATAAGTATTCCATCCGACAAATCCTCGATACCGTCTCATTCCTCTCCATCGTACGACCTATCCAAACCAACAACTAACATTCAAGTCCTAATTGTAAGTCTTGCTACCCTAGTTCTATTGTCTACCAAAGCGATACTCTAAAGTATGTCACACCGGTTCACTCTCGTGGCATAGGATCATCTTTCTAACTGCTAGGTCCGCTCACAAGGTCATAGGTACAGTTCAAGTTCGTGATTCTTATCGCGCAAATTTGTTGCACGATGCTCGCCCCAATTCCTAAGGTCAAGCCATAGTCCGTTCATACGGAGTATTCTACATAAGCTCGCTCTACTCATATTTCTAAACATCTAGCATAGATCACCCTAACCGTATTCACAATATTCGTTTCACGGGGTCTGAGTCCGTTCAGCAAAGCCATCCTACGATAAGTCGGTTCAGCGAAATCCTTGATATATCCATGTCGTACGTCAAACCTAACGGTTCATATAGTCTATTTTCTCAAATATGATCGATAGAATCCACTTATCCATTCTTTTCTAAGTCTAGACTACCAAGTCATGATTAAATTTCTAAACCTTCGATCTAAATCATAAACTCCAAGTCGTCTAACACAATTCACGTATTCGTTCACAAAACCAGCATGCGTGTCTTACTTCACGTTCTAGACTAACTCATCCTTGAATCACTTTAGATTCACTTGTATCCTCAAACTCGTCTTATCGCGTCAAACGATAAGTCAAAATGATCCTCGAAATCACCAAGCCATTCATTGTTATGCATTCATGTCATCCGAGTCACAGATTATTTAAATATTCTCCCTAAACATCAATATTGTTGCATCTCTCCATGATCCATCCTCGAGCATTTTGTTACTTCCTCAAGTTGTATTCCTTTAATAACTGTTCATGCCAACATCAACATTCACCTAGCCAAATCGTCTGACTTCAACGTTATTGTTCGATCAATCTGTAGTCCGCATCTAGCATTCCTCAAAACAACCAAGTTTTAATTTTAATTCGATTAATCTACTCATCATTTGTTCAACTTGAATATCCTTGAGCTAAAGTCTGTCTATCTTTATTATGTTCTATTTCATCAAGTTCATTTTCATAACTATCAAAATCCATTCGAATACTAACTTCCGAACTAGATTCAAGATCGCTCATCCAACTTAATTTTAAATCCTGTTATCGCCTACCTTAAATCATCGAACCACAAAATTCCTTAACTTGTATCCATCCGTGCTACCTTCCAACTATCTATATCGTATCAACTTATTCAAATTTGAAACCACAACATCCATACTCAAGCTAAATTCTATCTAGATATATCCTTCTCAATCTAATTTTTTCATGTGCGCTCTCTTCCATCGCGCTAACTCCGATCGCATCTTGGAGTCTTCAATCAGAACTCTAGTTTTATTTTATTCGATTCAATTTGACACTGCACATACGATTTCCTATGTTTCCTCGACCAAGACATCCATTTTGTTATATTATATTGAATCCATACTCGATAGTGTTTTTGATTCATATAATTCATCCTCAAATCGTCCAAACGAACTTCACACGAGACATTCAAATTCATGATTATCTAAATAATATTTATTCTAATGCTTTTCTCTATCGCGCTCGTCTACTAATAGACTCATCGATACCCCATAATCCTCAAGCGTTCAAACATTTCTAAATTATCCCATACACCACTCAGGGTTCAAGACATTATTAAATCCTCAAAACTCACTCTTTCCTCAAATCACTTATTTGACTCCGAGACTATCGTATACACCACTCAGGGATTAAGTCATCTAATTAAGTCCTCTTTCACGTTCGCATCTCTCGCTCGTATATCT
The DNA here is from genome assembly GCA_036927795.1 of Iris macrosiphon. Taxonomy (NCBI): domain Eukaryota; kingdom Viridiplantae; phylum Streptophyta; class Magnoliopsida; order Asparagales; family Iridaceae; genus Iris; species Iris macrosiphon. The sequence continues at coordinate 487,457 of JAYESA010000046.1, read as the reverse complement.
ATCAAATTCGTTCCCTAAAACTCATCCACGATCCTCCTTGCGTCGCCTTAAAAATCTTAATATTATATATATATATCTCTATTGTTAGTCATTCTCATAAACCATATTTTTGATTTATAACTAATCGACACAAATAATCGACTAAACGATTACTCAAAATCTAAGCACGATTCTCTATGTTCGCCATAGCGATCATTCGATAACATCTATATTGATTGCTTTCTAAATTTGACTTATCCTTACCTGAACGATATCCAAATTTTGCTCGTAAACCCGCTAGCACCAAAGGGTCTAGGTGTGTGATACTCAACACGACTTAGCCAAAAGGCTATGTGCATAGCTATCCCGTTCAACCAATCATCTGCATGAATTTTTCAAAATATTTAGACTCATTGTTGGAACATCCCACGGGAACATCGAGAGATAGCATTTGTAACATAACCCAAGAACAAAGTTCAAAACTGAGAGACTCGATACGAAACCAAGGACGTAAAGCCGTGCTCTGATACAAATATGTCACACCCCCGGCCCCACTGGACCAGAACGTCCTCGCTTGGGCCTGATGCCACGCGAGCCTAAGTTGCACCCGAGTAAGGCAAACACCTAAAACGGCCGATTTATCTAATGCCACAGAGTCGTACAAATTGTCTAGAAGCTACAGAATAAGAATAAACACAAGTATGAAGTAAAAACAAGCTCTTTATTGATGATAAAGAAATATTACAAGCGACGCTAGGCCGAGATTACAAGTCGCTCAATCTCTCTCTCAAAATAATAAAATGTACCAATCGGCTTACAACTTTGGGGATGATACATAGACGTTGTTCTAATACATTATGTCCTGTATAGGGTTCTTTAGCTCCATCAGCAATTCTCCAAGGCTCTAGAATTTCTCCAAGGCTGTAGAATTATCTCCACGCCTTAGCGCACACGAGGAAAAGCTTCATACTGAACAAGGTTCTCCCGTACCCTGCAAGTAATCTGGTGGGCTATCAGTACATTGATTGCACTGGTGGAGAGGCTTCTCGTCCAACTCAACAAAACCAAACACGTTATATAAGATATGTGCACTATCTATTATGTTATCTTTCTACTCGTGCCTTAAGATCAGTTTCATAACATAAGACATAAAGCCTAACTCATGTTACAGTACGCCATGCGATACAAGAGTAACATGGCGAAACTTACCAACTTACCCTTCGTCCTTCTCTATTTAATATAAAACAAGCTAACATATATATATATATATATATATATATATATATATATATATATATATATATATATATATATATATACTACAAAAAAAAACACATGTTGAACTTAAGTGTCTTGAACGTATATTTTCCTTAGACATGCTACGCTTGAACTACATAGCTTATCGTGCATCCATATCTAAAGTATAATGTGTTATGCATCAAACTCTTAACATAGATATCAAGTGCCAGTTCATGAAAAGTACATCGTGCATCAGGCGAATGCGAGGATCAACGTTCACGCGGATTGCCGCTAGCATACCTAATTAATCTATATGAAAGGTCACTGGCAAACCCATAAAGGACAGAGTGTAGTATCTGGGCAGAGATGATGTGCAAGCGAGAAACACAGGACATTGCACCCATCCCTACCGAAATAACCGACAAACATGAGGTTTCGTCCTCTACGACCGTCTGCGAAACTAGATTCAATAATCTACCTTGTGCACAATTGTCCGTGACCATGCGTATCCTCAAGTCTTCCAGATCTTTTTTAATGCATTGTACTTGTTCAAATCTTGTTCATGTTAACAATCTTGCTGGCTCCCCGAGCCGTCAAGTACTTGTCCATAACGATTATTGTTCCCAGAGCAGTCTGATCATATTCTTGATTGACTTGTCATGATGCAGTCCCCTAGTTCAAGAACTTCCTTGGCGACCTAACAGCCCCGAATACTTTCGTGTTCAGACTTATACGGAACGACTATTTGATAGTATTTTGGCTAAACTAGATGGATCAAGACATTTATCATATTATCTATTTGTGGCATTAAACTACGTGACAAGCATGGCATACATGAAGGTGAAGCTCTATACTTGAACATGTAAAAGTTTACTTGAACAAAAGAAGTACGACTAGCATGAGCGTGAATGTGTGGTGCCAGAGTTTAGCTATGATTCCAAATTCAATTTTTATGTTTATGTTCTACACAAGTAATACCATTTGCTAGGTGCGTTAAGTTCTTCTTTTTTTAGCATGCAAGGGTTATCGCATAACGATCCAGTATGTATAATCAGTATTTTGGTTGTGAAGGTTGAGCAAAGACAGGTTCATCGGAGCCATCCACCTTAGCGATGAATCTCATCGGCCGACCGAGACTCTGAGTACCTCTTGAAAAGTCTAAGTCTAAACTCCTGAAGGGCCAAGTCTGAATGCCTTTGCATAAAGCGAGTCATCTCGCTGAGCAAGATAGGTCGAGTCGTTGCTCTTGTGCCATTTGTGTCACTACCACATTTTCTAGGAAAGGGTATTTTAGTAATTTCATATTTAATTAAATATTGTGCTTGATAAATTATTATTTGTTGTATTATTTAATTGTTATTAGATGTTAGTTATTTAATTTGGACTTGTGTTAGTGGACCTGACTAGTTTAGTTTGGACCCATGGAACAACATAAATTAATTAGTTAGACTTAGCCCAATTAGAAAGCCCATTATTAAGGAGATGGATTAAATTAATTAAATCATTAGACTAGAAGCTTCCTTCCTTAATTATTTCTTCATGAGAGTCCCCAAGGGGTATAATGGACATTACATGATATCTTGAGGGAGAGGAAAAGGGGCCAGCCTATTTAAAAAGAGGGGGAAATTTATCTCTCCTCTTTTTATTCCAAATCTAGATCTAGAATTTCCCTCTACCAAATTCCTTCATTCCAATTTTATTTTCCTACCAAATTTCATTCAAATTTCTTCCCAAATCACCATTAGAGACTTGAAGAGCAAAGATCTAGAAGGAGAAAGCAAGGATCTACAAAGAGGAGCAAGGATCTACAAGTTGGAGGTAATTTTATCTCAATTGGAGGTTTCATTGGGAATCCATCTCCCAATAGGTACAATTCAGTTTTTCCCCTTAAATTAAGTTCTAAATCTGAGATTTAACCATGGAAAATTAACCCATATGCATAGGCTACCCATAGGATTTGATTTTGTGTTCATAGGAGGCCTATTAAGAAAGTTATGGTGCTTTTTGTGTCAATTTTAGGGGAATTCCGAGATTGACATTTGTTGTGTGTGTCAATTGATCCTATAGATCAATTTGGCATGTGTTTATATGTTTAGGGCTAGTATCGTGTCCATAATTGGGTACGTGTAGGTCGTATCCCAATGATATGGTGATACGTGTTGTTTTGGGGGTTTTTTCTCCGACACGAAACTTTGTACATGTCATATTTTGACACGGACACGTAGATCTATATTTGACACTTTTTATTATTCATAAATAATATATGTGACTTTTTTGTGTCCTTTGGGGTGAAATTGGATGTGTGGTGGACTCGTGTCACATGCATATCCTAGATCTAGTGGGATACGGTGTGATACTCTCCATATGTTGTGTAATTATATGTAGATCTAATTCTTATACTCTTAATTCATGTGGATTGTATTTATGCATATATATAGATATTATATATATTATAGTATATATAATTGTGTTCTTGTATCATAGATCTATGTATTATATATGTACTAAGAGAATATATATATTATGTAGCCTTTCTTCTACATGCATTAATATATATGTTATAGTATATAGTATGGGTATATATGTATATGTTGTTATAAAATATATATGTATGTTTAATTGGCTAATTATATTATATATAGTTGTTATATGATTATTTATATATATATATGTATAGATGTATAATTATAATATATTTATGTATGTGTGGGTTTGTGGCTATGTCATAATATGTACATAATAATAGGGGGGTATAATTATAGTTTATTGGTAATTATATATATAGATATATATATATATATAGTTATTATGAGTTTCATATATATATATATATATATTTGTTATATATATATGTTATATATATATGTTATATATATATATTTTCTGTGTTTTAGCGACGGGTGGTTAATGACAGCCAATGTCATTAATAACAGTAGGAAAAATAGCAGCAGCCGCTGTCATTAATTAGCAGCAGCAGCGACGAGAAAAAGCAGCAGCAGCGACACTTAAATCGATGAGGGTTACAAACCGTCACCAAAGCAGCAGCAGCAGTGCAGGAAACCAACATCAGCAGCGACGGCGGTTTCAGTGACAGACAAAACTGTCACTAACAAGCCAGCGTATCAGAATATCTATTTTCTGCACAGTTTTTAGCGACAATAGGCAGTTTATATAATTATATGTTTATATACTTATATATATATTTATATATATATTAGTATTAATATTAATGTAATGTATGCTAATTTCTTTATATGTATAATATTTATTATATATATTATATATATAAGGGTAATTAATATAACAAGGTATTGGGAATTACCTTGAGGAAACCAAGGTAATTGGGGATACCCAAGGTATTGGGTTTGGGTGTCAAGTTTGTGATTATTGTTGAGGTACCAAGTTGGTTCAAAACCACGGTACCTATTTGATGTTGTAATTGTGATTCTATATATTTAATAATTAATTGTTTGGTATATATTATTGATGTTTTAACTTGGGAATTACGTATCCGGAGATACGGTATCCTAACTTTTTAGATGAGGTTTCTATGGCTTAGACTCTAGTATCTTGACCCATATTTTTGTGATAGGCTTGTGCAACCTAGAAATACTTAGTTGACCATAGCTGACCATAGTTTGACCTTAGTTGACTTAGAGTTGACCATAGTTGACTTTTGACTTAGAATTGACTTTTTGGCCTAGAAGTTGACTAGTTTAACTTATTCTCTTTTCGGAACCTTGTATTGATGGTGTATTCCATATCTAGGTCTTCGAGGCACCGTGTCAGACATCCGTGAGACTATTCTTTAGACTTCAGGCGAGTACATTCTCTGATAGTTTCTCATTTATGATATCCTCTATGTTCATTATATCTAGTGTAGATATCCATGTTCTCTTGACACTATGGTTACACGGATTGGTATATCCGGATCTCGTCATGAGATATTATTCCTTGGTATATGGTGTATATGGTGCAAGTATTGTTTCATTGGTTATCTTGTATATGTACAGACACTGATTCTCGGGAAGACTAGCTATCTTCTTGGGAAATCTCGTGCCATAGCATACCGTGGTTGGATCTATTATACCAGTCGAGGGTGGAGAGTATTAGTATAGATATGTGATCAATACCCCTATTGTATCAAGTACTGATTACTGACTAGTGTTGATCATACACCGCACGTATGATTAGCCAGGCCGTATTGCATCTTGCCTAAGCCGATCACATGTTAAGATAGTACTCACACACTTAGTCATTAGTATTCTTGTTTATTGGCATATTGTTCCTTATTGTATTTATTCTAGTATTTCCTTATTGTATGTATCTCTCGTATCTATTGTGCATCTTGTATATTCACATCTATTTACTGCTATATAGTTTTTATCATTGATTAGAACTGCTGTTAGAGATGTACTCTGCTCATTTCCTGACTGGATATATTTTTCCAGATGACACTGTGGAGTGGTACCCTACCTATTATGGACCTCAGGATATTGTGGGTTTAGAGTCTGAGACCCTGGCTCATGAGGGACTTATCCCAACTGAGACAGTTGACCCGGGTGTAGTAGCTTCTTAGTATTCTTTGTACTGGATTTGTCTCCAGCTTATTTTGTTATTCTTTCAGACTCATTGATGTATTATTTTAGACTCATGAGTTGTATTGTGACTATTCTATTCTTTATCTGATTCATGTTCATTTCCATCTTAGTTCTGTGAATGAGTATATTATCATTATTGGTGGTTCATTATATTGTTAAATAGATTACCCAGACAGCGTTCTACCGCCGTTTCTGCGGCGTAGGCTGGGCGTTATTAGATTAGAAGCTTCCTAATATAGCCCTCCTAATTAAACCTCATAATTAACTATTAGGGGTATAGTGGACATTACTTGTTGCTTGGAAGAGGGGCTAGAGGGGGCCGTCCACTATTAGAGGGGTATCTTTCTCTCCTCCCAATAATTTATTTCATTTATATCCCCAAATTAGTTCTTCCCCAATTCACTTTACCCCTCCATCAAATTTACCTAATTCACTCGAATTTTATTTTATTTACATCATCTAAGGAGCATTGGAGCTTGGATTGCAAGGAGCACCTGGATAAGGAGCTATTGGATAGAAGCTTGTGTCCTAATTGTGTTTATTTGGGTTTTGTATTGGAAATCCATCTCCCAAAAGGTAAATTATGAATTTTCTCCATAATTAGACTCTAATTCATGCATTTGACCATTAAAAAACCTTTCTTGGCTTAGTGCTACCAATAAGAAGAAGAACTAGGTCCAATTGGCCTATATTGTGACTTCTACATAGGTTTTTGTGCCTAATTTAGAAAAATTACGAGATTGATGTATCAAGTGTGTGTCATAGGGCCAATTTAGTCTAATTAGACTTAGATCGGGATTGTGGGACTAGCTACTTATCCACAATTGGATACGAGTAGGCCGTATCACGATACAGTATGATACTTTGCGATACGAGATTTATTTTGGGTGATTTGTGTTGATTCCCTTCAAAAAATTTCCTAACTAGTTGTATTAGTTGTTTATAAGTGTATTTGATATGTATGAATGATTATTATGGAGAATTAGGGGTTTTGGCATTTTATTTGTTTGCGTATCATAGAGTATCGCATTTGCATGCCAAGTATTTGGTTGAATGCTTATAGTTTGTGTGTGTGTGTGTTATATGTATATGATATATATGTATATATATATCTAGCTATCTATGTGTTGATGATTTATTCATGGGGATTATGTGATATGGATGCGAGTGTTGTGACTGTGATCAGTGACATGTGAGTGACTGTGTAGTGTTAGCTATAGTGTGTGCAGTGTGCATATCAGGTTGGAGAGATGTGCTGTTCACATGATAGTGCACTGATGTGGTATGGATATTCTGAACAGAGATATAGTAGCAGCCATAGCATTTGTGAAGAAATACACTGATGTGTGTAACAAGTAGTGAACTACAGTAAATATGATAGCATTTAGCAAGGGAGATTAAGGTATCATGGATACCTGGAGTTGGGGTATTGGGTTAATGAGGAAAAGAAGTGGTAACAGTGATTGACAGTGGGTTAAAGGGGGAATAACCACAGTAGTAGTTGCTGCTGTGCTTAACATAGCAGCATTGATGCAGATATGGGACTCGGGTTGTTGGACAACATGGTAGAGGTAGCTGCTGCCTGGGCAGCAAGAGCACTAAGGGGGGTTCTTGTTAGAGGGCAGCAACTGCTAGTGTGATGTTGGTGTAAGATTGGTGGTGTTTATGCCAATGTGGATTTGAGTTGGAGTGTTGGGTATTAAGAGAAGTGGATCACATTTATGTGGTGTTAGTGTATAGGGGCTTAAGGGTGTAGGAAGGGTAGAATATAGTAGAAATAGAGGTAGAGTGAAGCTCTGATACTTGGTATCAGTTAGCATGGTACAGGTAATTAGGGGCTTGGATAGTTTGATAGTGAATGGGATATGCAGGTGACACTAACTTAGGCCTGACAAAAACAAAAAGTTGGTTTCAGGTGAGTGGACTGGGATAAACTCTTAGGTTGGGAGGTACCAGGCAAGTGATTATGGTGTAAACAACTAACATGAGTTCAGATACCACTGACAGTTGGTGTTTAAGATATGGAAGGTTTAAGAGAGGTAATATTTAGGTTGATGCTTGATGTGGAAATGAGGAGATAGTTAGTATCATGTGTAGCATTGGTCTAGCACCTTGAGTTTACTATTACGATACTAATACACGATCTAAAATTCCAAGTTTCATGCTTTTGAAGATTGAGTGGATGAAGCCCAGAGAAAGCGGGAGATCTCTTGCATTGAAGTCCTTAGAGCCCCCTTGATCGTGGTTGAAAGATTTTGGGTCTGCATAGCCATTCTTTATTTGCATCTTCGACATACTTAGTAGTATATATATATATAAGTTATGTATATATGGATAAATATAGTATCATACTATCTAGTGTATAGATGTACGTATTAGTGCTATTAGCTAATATAGCTATTATTGGCTAGTATTAGTTAGTTAGTGATTAGCATAGACTAATTACCTTAGTAATAACCCTAGAAGCTAGTTATGGACCTAGAAATCTAGATAACACCTAGTTTGACTAGTATGACCTAAAAATGGCCTAGAATATCATATTTAGTGCATTTTTGCCTGTTTGTCATTTTATTACACCCATTGACATAATTATTCATATATAGGATTGTGTGATACCAGCTTAAGCACCGAGTTACATCACTTGCTCCGGACCAGAGGCGAGTACATTCTCTAACAGTTTCCTATTTATGATATCTTATATGTTTCTTGTAATTAGTGTAGATATCCTTGACTTCTTGACACGTGGTTACACAAATTGGTATTTTTGGATCCGGTCATGAGACGTTATTCCCGGTTGTTCCTGGCATATCCTGTACATGCCATATTGCTCTTATACATGTATGGATAATGATTCCTAGGTAGACCTGCTACCTTCTCGGAGAATCCTATCGTCGTAATGTGCCATGGTTGGATCCACTATACCAGTCGGGGTTGGGGAGTGTTAGTTAGATATGTGATCATACCCACCCTTTACAAGTATTTCTGTACAAGTATTATGTTAGTGTTAATCATATACCTCACGTATGATTAGCCAGGCCATAATTCCTGTACAAGTTTCCAAGCCAATCACATGTCGAAGCTAGTACTCACTCACTTAGTTAGTTATATTCCTGACTCTTATATATGATGCTCATCTCTCTTGTACTATTTACTGTACTTTAATATTCTGTATATTTTCTGTTCATGCTCTATTTATCTTGTATATTCTCTCTATTTACTGTTACATAGTCTTTATCATTTATTTGGAACTGCTGTTAGAGGTGTGCTTCGCTCCAATCCTGACTGGATATTTTTTTTTGATGATTTAGATGACTGGTATCCTACACACTATGGACCTCAGGACATAGTAGGAGTAGAGTTAGAGACGGTGGCTCAAGAGGAGCCGATACCCGGGGATGATCAGTTAGTTACAGATATTTAGATTATTGTATTGGTTATGCCTCAGTTTAGATATTTTGACATGTATTATATTTGAGACTATCGTGCTAGTCTTTTAGACTTAGATATGAGTTATATTTGTGATTGTGATTCATTTTTTTTCTTCTATTCCATATTGTGCTACATCTTCTCCTAGTTTTATTATGATTGAGTATTGATTATTATTTAGTCTCCATTTAGAGTTGAGATATCTTGACAGGTACATATATGTTATGTTAGATATTTAGATAGTATTGTTGACCTAGAAAGAGTTCTACCACCGATAGTGTAGAGTAGGATGGACGTACCCATGTTCTCGTACCCATACACCAGGTGTGTGTCGTGACATATTTTTATGGTGGTCCATGCAGGTCAAAGTAGTAGTACACAGACTTGAAGTACTACTATAAGCCTGCTATAGAATATATGATATAGGATGAGAGGATACTCAATCACAACTAGGAATATTTCCAATCTATTGAACTTAATTGCTTTCTTGGAAATAATTGCTTTCTTTGAAATAACTGCTTTGTTTGAAATATAACTATCCTTCCTTGATGCTATCGTATCTTGCATAATATTGATTCCTTTGTTCCACCGAAGACCCGATCCTAGCGCTCTGGCAAAGTTTAATCGAGGTCGACTACTTCACCCTCTCCGAGGAGGGCAGTTACTTCACCTTCTCCAGCTCAGAGGATTTCCTCACCGATTCAGTTGGGGGCTTCAGCAACTTTTGGGGGTGCACCACCACCAGTTTTGAGGGTTGTTCCAGCAGTCATGGAGGACCTTCCACCCCTACCAACCATGCCAGCAGACGGGATGCAGATGTTTGCCATGTTCCACAAGATAATGGTAGCACATCAAAGGCAGACATATATTCTATGTCGATAGTGCTCACCAGTTAGCACTAACAGCTGTGGAGAAGGTAACACTTGTTCAGCCGTAGATCGTACCGCCTTATCCCGTCCTGCACTCACCGAGGCCTGGTAATATTATTTATTTTAAGAGGATGTAGCCCAAGGACTTCTAGGGCACAAAAGGAATCTTGTACGCTGATGATTGGATCGAGGACATAGAGAGGAACTTGCGACGGACGCAGATTTGAAGATTCTATAGGTGGGAGTAGGCAGTTAGATGTTTAATATTGCCCTGACATGGTTTCGTACGGATTCGGGAGATTTTAAAGAGCTTTTCAAGGTGAAGTTCTTTTTGGACATGGCTGTGAGTGCCCTAGAGAGCAAGTTCCAGGACCTTGTCTTGGGGAGCATGACGGTGGACGAGTATGCCACATAGTTATGTAGATTGGACAGATTTATAGAGGTACATGACCCACTTACAAGACCGAGAAAGTTTCGAAAAGGATTGATCAAAGAGGTCAAATCTCCCACCAGGGGTCATCGCACTGTAACATTTGAGGAGATGCTGATGGATTCTCAGAGGGCGGAGGATGACTTGGAGCTCAAGTCTAAGAGGGAATAGACGTATTCGGAGGAGCTAGCAGTAGTGCGAGTCCAGCTAAGCGACCCCATTTCTAGCAGCAAAGAGATTTCCAACAGTTGTAGGCTCCAGTTCGAGCACCAGTTTAACAGGTGCCACAGCAATACCAGTAGCAGAGACTGGTCTAGCAGACTCCCACCTGTCACTTCTGTAAGAAGAGATGCCATATCTGGGAGGTCTGTAGGATGAGGTTCGGAGTGTGCTTGTATTATGGCATAGAGGGACATCAAATGAGGGATTGTCCCATATCTCCTCGTCATGCAGCTCAGAGAGAAGTCCTAGTTTAGAGAGCACCAGCGAGGCCACCTGCGGGTCAGTAGAGAGGACCTCCATTGCAGACATAGCAGTAGAGGTTTGTACAGCACTAGAATCAAAAGAGAGGTGCACAACAGGGGCGAGAATTCTCTATGACGGTTGAGGAGAGCGACCCAGTAGGAGATGTTATATCAAGTTCAGTTCTTCTTGATTTTATTCCAGCTTATGCTTTATTTGATACCGGTGCTTCCCATAGTTTTTTTCTGTATCTTTTGCTCTTAAGCATCGTTTAGAGGCTGAACCTTTGGCTAAGACTTACAAGATCACGACTGGGGGTGGCATTATCCTGGTTAGGGATGTTTACAAGGATCGGAGGTTACACTGGGAGGCCGGGAGTTGAGTACGTGTTTACTCGTAATGCTACTTCCGAGCTACGACATAGTACTCGGGATGGATTGGTTGAGTAGACACCATGCTAGTATAGATTATCGTGGAGGCAGGGTGTTATTTAGACCGCTAGGAGAGCCAAATTTTGAGATTGCCAAAGGAGCTCCGGATCAAAGTGAGTATGCCATCTGTGGAGCCATAGTGAAGAGAAGAAGTTATCACATCCATTGATAGCAGAATTTATGAATATTTTTCTCGAGGAGTTGCTAGGTTTGCCTCCAGACCTAGATGTGGAGTTCTCTATAGACTTAGTGCCAGGCATAGAGCCAATATCTCAGCACGTCTATAGAGTTAACAACAGCGAACTGGTGGAGTTAAAGAAGCAGGTAGATGAGTTACAGGATAAAGGCTTCATCAGGTCCAGTTCATCACCGTGGGGGGCTCCGGTATTGTTTGTACCGAAGAATGATGGGTCGATATGAATGTATATCTACTATAGGGCTCTAAACAACCTCAATATCAAGAACAAATAATCGCTGCCGAGGATAGATGATATCTTCGATCAGTTGAGCGAAGTGAAGGTACTTTCAAAGATAGACTTGAGGTCAGGTTACCACCAGGTGAAAGTGAAGAAGGAGGATATTCTGAAGACAGCTTTTTAGACTCTGTATGGAAAGTTTGAGTTCTTGGTGATGTCGTTTGGATTGACCAATGCCCCGACGATATTCATAAATCTAATGAACAAGGTGTTACAGTAGTATTTTGATAAGTTTGTGGTGTTATTTATTGATGATATTTTGGTGTATTCGAAGACCCCGGAGGAGCATGAGGAGCACATGAGGATAGTTTTGGAGACTCTCAGGAAGGAGAAGATTTATGGCAAGCTTTCAAAGTGTGAGTTCTTCCATGACAAGGTTGAATTCCTTGGACATATGGTGACTGGAGACAGGATCTCAGTAGACCCGAAGAAGATTTTAGCAGTGGAGTCATGGACTACTCCGAGTTAAGTGGCAGAGATCAGGAGCTTTCTGGGTTAGGAGGTTATTACATGAGATTTGTACAGGACTTCTCCAGAATTGTAGAGCCGATGACTAGGCTGACTCGAAAGGATATAGATTTTGTTTGGATAGAGGAATGTCAGGCCGTTTTTGATGAGTTGAAGATGAGATTGACAACAGCTCCAGTATTGACGTTGCCATCAGGATCATGTGGATTCACTACTTATAGTGATGCTTCAGGGAAGGGTTTGGGTTGTGTTCTGCAGCAGAATTGGAAGGTGATTGCCTATGCTTCTAGGCAATTATGTCCTTATTAGAAGAACTACCCTACCAATGATTTAGAGCTGGAAGCGGTCATCTTTGCTTTAAAGCTGTGGAAATACTATTTGTACGAAGAGCGTATGGATATCTTTACAGACCACAAGATCTTGAAGTACGTATTTACACAGAAAGAGCAGAATATGAGACAACAACGGTGGTTGGAGTTGATGAAGGACTTCAACATATCATTGTAGTATAATCCCAGGAAGGCCAACGTAGTCGCTGATGCCTTGAGCATGTATCCAATGGCTATGTACTTGACAACATATAAATATTTATTGACCGATCTTGAGAGCTTGGGTATTGAGGTGTTGGTTCCTGGTGTCAAGATAAAGATGTGGGGAATACAGATACAATCTAAGATAATGGATATGATTAGAGCTACCTAGTATGATGATGAGACTCTGAGGAGCATCAGAGCACAGGTTCCGATGGAATTATCAGAGGACTTCACTATTGTCGATGATGGATCATTGTGGTAAGGTACCATACTATGTGTACCGAGTAGAGAATTGTATGAGAAGGTTCTCCAGGAGGCGCATCAATCTCAGTACTCTATTCATCTAGGTACCAACAAGATGTATATAGATCAAAAGGATCATGTGTGGTGGTATGGTATGAAGCGGGAGGTGGCGCACTTCGTATCCAGGTGTTTAGTGTGCCAGCTGGTAAAGGCAAAGAGACAGAGGCCAGGTGGTTTACTTCAGCCTTTACCCATTCTAGAGTGGAAGTAGGAGCATGTTACCATGGATTTTTTTTTGGGTCTTCCGCGATCTCCAGGACGAAAAGAAGCAATTTGGGTCATCATAGACAGGTTGACCAAATCGGCCCACTTCTTGCCATTCAAAGTGGTTATATCTACGGAGAAGCTAGCGGAGATGTATATACGACAGATTATCAGATTGTATGGAGTTCCTGTGAGCATAGTCTCAGATTGGGATAGTCGCTTTATTTTCCACTTATGGAGGAGTTTGTAGGCTAGCTTGGACACCCAGTTCAAGTTCAGTACCGCATATCACCCCCAAATAGTTGGGTAGTCAGAAAGGACTATTCAAACTCTCGAGGATATGCTTCACACTTCTGTTTTAGATTTCAGAGGATTTTGGGAGGACCATCTTCTCCTGGTAGAGTTTGCTTACAATAATAGTTACTAGACCAGTATTGAGATATCACCATTCGAGGCTTTATATAGACGGAGATGGCACACTACTTTATCTTGTGATGATGTTGGTGAGAGGGCCTTGTTAGGACCAGAGATGATTGTGGATGCAGCTGAGAAGGTGAAGCTCATTAGAGATAGACTTTAGGTAGAATAATATAAACTTAGGTATTGGGCCGATAGCCGTCGGAGACCTTTGGAGTTTGAGGCATAGGTTTTGTTTGTATTGCTTGTAATTATTTTGTTTAGGTTGAGTGTTAAGGCTGTGTTTTGTTCTAGGTTGGTGATCTAATGTTCTTGCGAATTTCTCCAAAATGGGACAAAATTTGCTTTAGTGGAGACGGAAAGCTTAATCCATGATATATCGGACCCTTTAGTGTTCTTACGAGAGTCAGTGCAATGGCTTACTGACTAGACTTGCCGCCTGCACTGGAGGGAGTGCATGATGTGTTCTATGTGTCACAGTTGAGACGGTACGTGGATGATCCTAGTCACGTATTGGATTACTCGGAGATCAAAGTGGGTCCGATTCTCAGCTACACAGAGAAGCCAGTGGAGATTCTGGATCACTGGGAGAATGTGTTGCGGAACCAGACGATTCCTTTGGTATGCGTCGCGTAGAGGAATCACTCTCCGGGAGAGTCTACCTGGGAGAGGAAAGCCGAGATGCACTAGCGATACCCTTATCTATTTGAGCCGTGAGGTATCGTTCTTCCTTCTTGTGTGATTACTTGTGGTAGTATTAGTTCTTTCCTTAAATTTTGAGAACAAATTTTTTTAAGGAGGGTAGACTTGTCACTACCATATTTCTAGATGAAGGTATTTTTGTCATTTAGCATATTCATATTTAGTGACTAATTATTTATTTTATGTTGAGCTATTTATTTACTACTTAGTGGACTAGCCTAAATTTTTGGACTTGTCATTAATATACCCAATTAGATTATCAAGACACATTAAGCCCAACATTGGGTTAGGTCCATTAGACTCATACCCTTAGTTAATTAAAGAGATTAGATTAATTTTTTTTAAAGGTTAGAAGATTCCTAATATAGACCTCCTAATTAAACCTCATAATTAACTAGTAGAGGTATAGTGGATATTACTTGTTTCTTGGAAGAGAGGTTAGAGGGGCCCGACCACTATTAGAGGGGTCTCTTTCTTTCTCTCTCCTCCCCATAATTCATTTCATTTAGATCCCCAAATTAGTTCTTCCACAATTCACTTCATCCCTCCACCAAATTCATCCAATTCAGTCTCATTCCCTTTCATTTACATCATCTAAGGAGCATTAGAGCTGGGATTGCAAGGAGTACTTGTAGAAGGAACCATTGGATATGAGCTTGTGTCCTAATTGTGTTCATTTAGTTTTTGTATTAGGAATCCATCTTTTAATAGGTAAATTCTGAATTCCCTCCATAATTAGACTCTAATTCATGTATTTGACTATTAGAAAATCTTTATTAGCTTAAGGATACTCATAGGAAGAAGAACTAGGTCCAATTGACCTATATTGTGACTTCTACACAGGTTTTTGTGTCCAATTTAGGAGAATTATGAGATTGATGCATAAGTGTGTGTCATGAGACCAATTTGGACTAATTAGGCTTAGATAGGGGCTCTGGGACTAGCTACGTATCTATAATTGGATATGAGTAGGCCGTATCACGATACTATGTGATACTTTGCGATACGGGATTATTTTTGGGTGATTTGTGTTATTTTTTCAAATTCATTGTCACTACCACATTTCTAGAATAGGAGCATTTTTGTCATTTATAATATTATATACATATTGTGTTTATAGTTATATAATGTGTATTATATATATTATAATTATTAATAATATGGGTTAGTGGACTAGACTTGATGTGACCTTTGGACTCAACATTAGACTAGTCATTTGGACCCAACTAGTCATTTTTCTTCATTAGTTAGGAACTAGTTAAACCCCTCATTAGAATATGAAAACCCCACTAATCAAATAACTCTTCATGATAATCCTAGGGGCATATTAGATATTATGCATTAGTTAGACCTAGGTCACTTGGCCGACCCTATATAGGAGAGGGGGAGCCACCCTCAAGTGCATTTATTGTTAATGAAACCCTAAGTTGAGCATCGTCTCGGATCGGGATAGTCATTTCACTTTCTACTTCTTGAGGAGTTTACAGGCTAGCTTGGGCACTCAGCTCAAGTTCAGTACCGCATATCATCCCCAAACAGATGGGCAGTCGGAGAGGACTATTAAGACTCTTGAGGATATGCTTCATACTTGTATTCTGGATCTCAGAGGTTTTTGGGAGGATCATCTGCACCTGGAAGAGTTTACTTACAACAACAGTTACCAGACCAGCATTGAGATGTCACCATTCAAGGCTTTATATTGACGGAGATATCGTACTCCGTTATCTTGGGATGATGTCAGTGAGAGAGCCTTATTGGGACCAGAGATGGTCGTGGATGCAGCTAAGAAGGTGAAGCTCATCAGAGATAGACTTCGAGTGGCGCAGGACAGACAGCGGCATTGGGATGACAGCCACCGGAGACCCTTGGAGTTTGAGGTATAGGTTTTATTGTAATTGCTTATAATTTTTTATTTTAGATTGCGTGTTAAGGCTGTATTTTGTTCTAGGTTGGCGATTTGGTGTTATTGCAGATTTCTTCGATACGGGGCACAATTTGCTTTGGTAGAGGCGGGAAGCTTAGTCTATGATATATCGGACCTTTTGGTATTCTTGAGAGGGTCGGTACAGTGGCCTACAGAGTAGACTAGCCGCCTGCGCTAGAGGGAGTACATGACGTGTTCCACGTGTCGCAGATAAGACAATACTTGGAAGACCCTAGTCACGTACTAGATCACTCGGAGATCGAGGTTGGTCTGACTCTCAGCTATCCATAGCAGCCAGTAGAGATTTTGGATCGCAGGGAAAAGGTATTGCGGAACCAGACTATTCCTTTGGTTCGTGTCGCGTGGAGACATCACTCTCCAAGTGTGTCAACCTGGGAGAGGAAGATTGAAATGTACGGGCAGTACCCATATCTCTTCTAGCCTTGAGGTATTGTTCTTTTGTTTTGTTGTGTTCTTGTGCTCGTTTAGTTTAATTTCGAGTACAAAATTATTTTTAAGGAGGGTAGACTTGTCACTACATATTTCTAGAATAGGGATATTTTTGTCATTTGTAATATTATATACATATTTTGTTTATAGTAATATAATATGTATTATATATATTATAATTATTAATAATATGGGCTAGTGTACTAGACTTGATGTGACCATTGGACTCAATATTAGATTATTCATTTGGACCCAAACAAGTCATTTTCCTTCATTCATTAGAAACTAGTTAAACACCTCATTAGAATATGAAAACCCCACTAATCAAACAAATCTTCATGACAATCCTAGGGGGCATATTGGATATTATGTATTATCTAGACCTAGGTCACTTGGCCGGCCCTACATAGGAGGGGGGAGCCTCCCTCAAGTGCAATTATTGTTCATGAAACCCTAAGTTGAGTTCTTCCTCAAACCCCTTCATTCCTCAACCAAATTTTAATAAATTAATCCCAAATATCTCTCATTTCCCTCATCTAATAAGCCTAGAAGCTTAGGTTTCAAGGAGCATTGGAGAAGAAGACGTTTGCATAGGGAATCCTTGGCTTTGTATTGGGAATACATTTCCCAATAGGTGAAATTCTAAAAAAATTCTTTTAAATTTTGTTTTCATTATTTTGTTGGCCATTAGGAGCCCACCCATGGTTTAGGAATACCCACAAGGGGAGAGAATGAGTCTCTATTGGTTTCTATAGTATTTTCTAACATGAAGTTGTGTTCTATTTGGGGTTTTGGTATTTATGGTTATTTTCCCCCTATTTTTTTCATAACAACTAATCATATTATATATATATAATTATATTTGATATGTATATATGTTATTAGTTGTATATTGGGGAATTTGCATGTTAGTTGATAGAGTGTATCATGACTTGTACATTAAGTGTTTGAAAAAATGGCAATATTAGTGTGTATTGTAAAGTGCTTGTCTGTGTATGTGTACCCCTTGAAAGGTCTGTTAGTTTTCAGTTAGTTGTAGCTTGGTGTTTGAGTGTGGGAGTAGGTAAACTATAGTTGTTAGAGTGTGTGCTTGTGTCAGTTGTAGATGGGGTTTGAAGGCACTAATTTAAGAGGTAGAGTAGCAGTTGCAATGGTAGTAACAACAACATTACCAGGCAATAGGAATGCCTGTGCATACTCGGGCTGGGTAAGCACTGATACCCTGTATCAGTGTAGGGTTAGGTAGTATGTATTTTGGGGCACGAGTACAGAGGAGATAAGGAAATACAGTAGTTGTTCATGTAGTTGCTGTGTACTTTTGCACATAGGCTCGGGTTCAGTCCATTGGTAGTGGGTTGGACTGTAGGTTAGTATCAGGTGTAGGAAATGCACTGATGTGCACTATTGTGTGTTGGTTCATGAGGGTTGCTATGCACAACTATGCAAGGAGGTTTGGTTAGTGTGTGTGATATATAGTTTTAGGTAAGGAGTAGTAGTGTAGTCAGTGACTTTGAAGCCTAAACTTAGGTGTCAAGACTGGATGCAAGGCTCGGGTAAGTGTCCAGAGTGGTTAGGAAGTATTAGAGAAGTACTGGTTAGGATGTGGCTTGTCTGTATGTAAATAGGTGTGTGGGGACTGGTACTTAAGTATCAATCCAGTATCAGTGAACTGCAAGCATACTATATGTTGTTGGTTACATTTATGGTGAAAGGGGTGGGAGTGTTCGCTTATGTGCAGTTTCATACAATAGATAGGAAGTTATGCTCGAGTATTAGAGGGAGAACCAATATTGTGTTCAGTTTTCTTTGGGTGTTAATTTTGATGCAACGAACAGCAATGTAGGTGAGCATGGGGAGTAAGGTTGCTTACCTGTGTATATAAGAGTAAACTTTTGACTGCTAGTATTGAATGGCAGTTGGAGTGACTGCAACCCTTCGGTAGATGGTTGTCACCAGATCATAAATGTATCATGAGGGATGTAAGGTTTGGTGTTGAGTGAGTGGTAACAGTTATAAGAGATCTTGATACACTATAGTGTCAAGTTATATGTTGAGGTGCAAGTTATTACTGCAAGAAGGTTTAAGGGTAGTTAGGTTATATGGGGAGTGCAGTTCAGTAATATAGGTAGGAAGTTAGGGTGTTCCAGTAAGTAATAGATTCAGGGGGGCCTGGCAAGAGGTGTGTTCTAGGTGTCTTAAGTGTGTGTCTGCATTTCAGGTTGCAGCAACCTGTGTGGGTTTATAACTGCAGCAGGCAGTAATCAAAGTCCTATAGTATCCTTACCTATGAGAGTGATTGGTAGATGAGTGCAAGTATTAGAGGTTCATGACAAAGAATAGGATACTAGAGTATTAGTTGACTGTAGATGAAAGTATGAGGCTAGTGCCCTGTGATACATGAGTACCCATGACTTAGATAAGTATGATGAGTGTCATGTGTGGAAAGTTTAAAGAGAAGTAAGTACTAGGGTAAGGTATTAGATATGAGTTATGGCACTAAAGTGATGGTTAGATACACCAAGGTAATACTATAGTAGTTAGGGTAATAGCTAAATAGTTAAGGTATCAACTTGACACTCAAGTGTGTGTGTGTGTGTGTGTGTGTGTGTGTGTGTGTGTGTGTGTGTGTGTATACTAACTAGTATAGACTAATATTGACTAGATTAATCTAGTGTGGACCTAGAAGTGGCCTAGAAACATCATCTTTAGCTAATTACGCATGATCATCATCTCATATCACTCATCGACATTATTATTTCATATATAAGTCTTTTTGATTCTGTTTTGGACATCGATCATCATTCGTTGCTCAGGACCACAAGGGTGTACATTCTCTGTAGATTCCATTATTTTTAATCATTATTATGATTCTAGTTGTAGTGTATACTAGATTCTGACACAGTGGATACATGGACTAGTATCATAGATACCTGTCATGAGGAGTCATGATTGGATCCATCGTATTAGTTGGGAACGGGAAAACATTAGCAAGTTATGTGATCATACCCCACCTTACATGCATCATAGCTGACCCCACATATCACGTAGGGTATAGCCTGACCATTTACATGCCTCATAGCATGTTATATATGATTATCCTGACTCTTGCTTGCATCATAGCTAACCAGATGGTTAGCCTGATCTCACATGTATCATAGCTAATTATATATAATAAGCATGATCTAGTCCCAAGTCGATCACATAGTAAACTAATATTTTACGGCACTTAGCTAGTATTTCTATTCTTTTATTCGAGTTTATTCATTGCTAGTATTCACATATATCTATTTTACTGCTAGATATTTCTCTATGATGATTATACGTCTCCCTAGTTTTTCCTTATATTCCAGTATCTTATTCCATCATGTATTTTCTTACATTGATTTATAGTTTTTATCAATATAATTGGAATTGATGTTAGTGTTTGTGCTTCGCTTTAATCTTTACTGGATAACTTTTTTCAGAGAAACTTGAGGACTTCTATCCCACTCATTATGGTCTAGGAGTAGATGGTGATTATATCCAGGAGCTTCCAGAGGAGCCACTCCATATAAAGGAGACACCACCTGCAGTTGTTTAGTTTAGCACCCAGTTTATTTATGTATTGGATTATTCCAAACTTGATACTTGAGTTGTATTAAGTTGAGACTTATATTGTGTTGAGATAGCTAGACTCTTAGACTCTAACTCTTAGACTCTAACTTATATTGTGTTTCTTTACATCTTTATCGTGCTATTTACCTTCCTCATAGTCATTGTAATTGAGTACATTGTGAGTTGATGATTATATATATATATATATATATATATATATATATATTCATTCATTCTCCTCCGTTGGAGTTGAGATATGTTGACAGGTTATGATATCATTGATAGATAGCTTTTTGACGTAGACAACGTTCTACCATCGATGGTGCGGTGTAGGCTGGACGTACCCATGAATCAATCCTAATTTTTGGGTACAGGTCATGACATTCCTTCCTAACTAGTTGTATTAGATGTATATAAGTGTATTAGATATGTGTGAATGATTATTTTGAAGAATTGGGGGTTTTGGCTTCATACACTACCAGAATAACACATATTAGTGATGCCTAAAAATGTCGCTAATAGGTAAAGTAACGTCGCTAAAATAATTTAGTGACGTAATTAGCGACATTTTTATGGTGTCGAGTATTTCATGGTCGCTGACAACAAGTCGTCGTTGTAGTGACGTATATTTACGACGAAACGACGTCGCAAAATATATGACGATTAGGGACGTGTCGTCATTAACTGGCGATAAAATATTTGGTCACAAAACATTGCTACATTAGCGACATTATGAGCAACGTTTTGATACAACAATGCTGACATGGCAAGTTTTGCCATATTAGCATGTTAGCGACGTTTTAAGACATACTAGAGACATCCTTGGTATCAGGTAGCTACGTTCTGATACTTTTTAACAACGTAAATATACGTTGCGGAACATCACAATACGTCGCAACACGTCGTTAAATTTAAAAAAACAAAAAAGTAGAATACAGTTTTTAAAATATTTCTCAATAAAACTCTACCTGTAGTTATAAAATCACAGTTTATATAAATAGACCCGGAGCAACATTCCGTTGAATTTCCTGGGTTCGCCGACACCTTCGGTGGAACACTCAACACCGAGAAATTTTGGTGTACAGTTAATATGAATAATAAACTAAACTCATAGAAAGAAATCTACAAAGTTTATACATTACACTAAATATGTCCCAAGAAGTAGATAAATGAATTTAAAATAAGTGTCACATGCATCTCAAAATGTAATGAAAAGCTAGTATAAAATAAATAGATCAAAGACCCAAGAATGGGCCAATCCACAAACACACTAAAACCTGTCCAAACAAGGACTACTACTGATCAGGAGGAGCACCGTCGTGCATCTGGGATTGAAGGAACTCATACTGTGGTAACTGATGCTGATGGAGGAGGCAGTGATGGAGACGATGTCGATACCGACGCACCAAGAGGACGTATCTGCTCCAATGCTAGCAGTCGAGCATTATGTGAATCCATGGTAGATACCACCTTCGAAGTGTTCTCCGCTACCGACCGCCTCAACAAATCCTGTGCTGCATGGATCCTCGCAAATGAGTCACTCTTAGCCGTATGTGATCCCTCCAGCTCCGTCTGTTTTCACTCCGTAGACACAGCCAGAGTTGCCAAGCTGTGAACTGTCGTCTGGTCCAAAGTCCTGAGCTCCATAAGGCTATGCTCGAGCGAATCAAAACGTACGGTGATCGTTGCATCATCCGTCTACGGTACAAACTGTGGCCGCTCCGTAATCCTTCGTAGCAACTCGTCATGCAGGTCAACAATCTGACTGTCAATGCTCTCCTGGGCTCGTGCCGACGCTTGCGAAGGCTGCGAGGAATGCACACTGACCGAGGAGGACCTGGATGACTATATCACAATATAGGTGCCGTAGGATCCCGTACCATAGTACGTACCCCTCTGAAGACCACCAACGACGGTCATCCAGAGCTCGTCCGTCGACGGAGCTGTAGAGGGCTACGAGGAAGTACCAGCCCCTCCCTCTGCAGGTGCACTAGCAGTTGCACGCTCACGTAGTTTAAGATATTCGTCCTAGAAAAGTGGTTGCTAACGTCTAAGTTACTTTTTACTAACTATATAGATATCTATTTTCAAATTTTTTAAGTTATATTAAAACTAACATAGGTTAGTAAAACGTACATAAGTTTGCATGGCCTTCTCATCAATAAGCTTTCCGCCCTTCTGATGGGTGGTCAGGAAGAATGTCACCATATTGGCGTCCTCACCCCTCTGTACCTGTTAAAAATTATATTATTTGTTATTAAAATTAAATATCTTATCCTACTTTCATTAAAATAATATATATTCAATAGAATACATACCAGACGACAAAAATGTTCCGTCATGGGAATCGAGCCACCACACCACTTTTCTGCCTTCGACCTAGCCTCCTTTGCCTTCTCCAACCATTCTTTGTACTTGCGTTCGTCGAATCTCGCCTTCATCATAGTCCACTAATCAAGCATGATCCAACCGTGGATCGGTTCTCCGTTACGATCACGGACCTTCTGGTCATTGATCGCATCACGGATAAGCTTGGCGGCGATGACAAAAAATTGTTCCTCGATCTTCTAAGCCCGGTGTGGTGGATAGAAATATGTTTTCTACAAGAAGTAAAATAGAGAGTTACATAATATGCATAAATGATTATTTATATTAAAAGTAAATATATTTTTACCTTGAAGTAGGAAAACCAAAATGCTTTCCTATCTTCAGGAGCATCTGAGTAGTTGATCCAAGGCCCACTATAGTTCTGCCTCAGAAAGTGTCCCAGTGCTCTTTGTACCGCCGATGGACGATATCTATACAATGATAATTAAATTCACGAATATATAGATATAATTATTTGGAAAATGTTAACTATTTAACTTACTTGCATACATCCCACCAGTCCGACCTCCTTATTTTCCGTTTAGGATAAGTTGTAAAGTACATGACCTGAGCCTGACTTGATATGATAAATGGTTCATAGCCTTGATATCGACGCCGGTAGTTTATATCCACAAGACCATGCGTGTCTATTTTCTAACCACGATCTTCGATCGGATCGAACCAATCACACCTGAATAACACGATCTTAACAGACTTTGTTACATTATTATATGTCAACTCCACAATCTCCCGTAAGACGCTATAAAAATCATTGCTTGGATCGACATCTTTGTAGCTCGAAGATCTGATACACAAACAACTATTTTTCGTAGAATCAAGATCCAAGAAGCTGTCTCTTATCAGGGCTTTTGTTGACTTGAACCTAAACCCCTTCACACAGTAGCTTGGCCAGATTTTGACAGCATAAATTGGTCCCTTGGCTAGATTTATAATAGACTCATTCATGTATGTTGTGTGGGGACGATCGACCTAAATACCAAGAAAACGATATTAATTTTAACGTTATGTTAATTATTGTGCATAGTGCATACACAAAAAGATCCTTACATATGCACTCAACCAAGAAGAGAAATCATCGACCTCACCTCATCATTAAATGTGCTGAAAAATAACAAAACATAGCCCGATTAGTGTAACAATATTAGCGTATACTATTACAATAATATGACTTAAACATTGACGTATTAATTACTTACCCCTCTAGCTTCTTCACTTCATTCTCGTCGCAGTTGAGTGCATATGTAAGGATCTACCCCTCGAGCTAAGGGCTGCTCAGTGTGTCAGTTAGAAAGTAAATGATATCTGTGTGATATATGATATCAGATGTGTAGATTAGGGGGGATGAGGTAGAAGGGGTATCATGGATAAACTGATGTGCAGTGTGTAGGTTGTTAAGTTATCAGTAGAGCATTACCTCTTGTATACTCGAGCACTTGGCTCAGGCAACAGGGATTGAACTGCACCTGTCTAAGTGCAGTGACTGGGTTAGTCCAGGGAGCAGTGGGTCTTGTGTCAATTGTTTAAAGGAAGAGGGGTGTTTAGTGTTGATTGAGAGATGTGTTTCAAACATGATTGTGCACTGTGTGTAGATATTAATATTGGTGTGTATGAGACAGTGAGAGAATGAATATTGATACCAGGTAAGTTGTGTACAGATAAAGTGGCTCTGGTACCTGGGTAGCAAGTTTAGTAGTAGAAGCATTAAGTAGAAGGGGGGCTCGAGTGGATGTTGTAATTGCAGGAATACCAACTGTAGTAACAGTATGAGGAAGAGGGGGAAAGGAATATGTTATGTTACTTAAGAGTATCAGTTCTCAAAGGAACTTGATATCAGTTATGAGTAAGTTAGGATGTAAGCTAAGTTAGCTTAGTTATTCAAGTGACTATGGTATGATACAATTTAGTGTGTATCAATTAGTTAGAGTATCAATGTTAGTTAGTGTTAGTATCAGTAATGTGGGTCAGTGAGTTATCAAATAGTATTGGTTAGATGTTAGTTTAGGTTGGTAAATGTTAGAGTTACTAGTTAAGTTAGTTTCAGTCTTTAACTATATATATATATATATATATATATATATATATATATATATATATATATATATATATATATATATATATTAGATGATTGGTAGTTAAGTGTATATATATTATATGTTAGTGTCTGATATTGGTTATAACAGGTAATTAGTACATATTAGGGTTAGTGGTTAATACTATAGACACACTTACCCCTATATGACAGTTGTATATATACGTCATATAGGGGTAAGTTGTATATATACGTCATATAGGATCTACCCCTCGAGTAAGTTGTATATATACGTGGTTAATACTATAGGGGTTAGTGGTTAATACTATAGACATACTTACCCCTATATAACAGTTGTATATATACGTCATATAGGGGTAAGTTGTATATATACTGACACACTTACCCCTATATGACGTATATATACAACTGAGCAGCCCTTAGCTCGTCGTCATTCAGATATCGCTTATTCATTTTTCCCGAAGGCTTACCGAACAGTATTGCATCATTAGATTCCTGATATTCGTCGTCATTTCTGGGAACTCTTGTTCTATTAGTAGCAACATGCGGCTTGAAATACATCGATCAAAGGTTTGTAATCTTCTCAAGAACACAGGCTTCACAAATAGAACCCTCGACCCGTGCCTTGTTGTTTACCTTTCTCATTAGGTGGTTCAGTTGACGCTCGAATGGGTACATCCACCGATAACCGACGGGCCCACCAACACGTTTCTCATAAGAAAGATGAATTGGCAAATGCTCTATAGAGTCAAAGAATCCAGGAGGGAACACACTTTCAAGCTTGCACAGTGTTACTGCAATATCCTTCTCTTGCTTTTTTAGACGATCGACGATCAACTTTATAGAACAAAGATCCCTGATGAATATGCTAAGCTCAGTCAATGAATCCCAAACTACCTACGGTAAGAATTCCTAAAATGTTATTGGAATTAACCTCTCCATGAATATGTGACATTCATGGATCTTCATACCCGTCAGTTTGTTCTCCTTCGGGTCAACACATCTTCTCAGATTCGACAAGTACACGTCTGAAAATTTTAGCCCCTGAATCCACCTACAAAGTCTCCCTTTATCCTCCTTATCCAGTAAGAAAACTGTCTTAGGCTGCTTATACATCCCATTCCCTTCCTCTATCAAATTCAACGCAGGTCGTCTGCATATTTCTTCCAAGTCCAACCTGACCTTGGGATTGTCTTTCTTCTTCCCCTTTACGTCCATCACAGTATTAATTATGTTGTCAAACACATTCTTCTCGATATGCATGACATCAAGGTTATGTCTGATCATATTGGTACTCTAATATGGAATATCCCAGAATCTGCTCCTCTTCGTTCAGTTATGAGTGTGACCAAATCCATCGCACTTGTACCCCTTAGTAGGATCTTCGATAGCACTTGGTAAATCTTTAACCTCTTTTCATTCTCTAGGCCACCTTAGAGGTCGATTTGCCTTCTCTATAATGTTGACATGATATGTATTCTTGTTCCTCCGGAACGAATGATCAGACGGCAAAAATTTTTGATGACAATCGAAGAAGCACGATTTCCTTCGTGTTTTAAATGAAAACCCTTAGTATGGTCCATACAATACAGACATGAGAGACGACCATGAGTGCTCCATCCATATAACCTGTCATAAGTCGAAAAGTCATTGATAGTCAACATAAGTGCTGCCCACATCTGAAATTTTTGTTTTATTGAAACATCGTACATATTGGCGCCTACTTCCCATACTAGTGCAAGTGAATATCCGTATGAACAAGTATAACGACTTGTATAAGTTTGCCTCAGCCTTAGATCGTTATTTACGTTGGATCATAACGTACCCCGCGTTAAGCGATATATGTTCCACGCTAAGGCGCAATAGAGAACCGAGTCAAAACTAGAATTAAATGATAGAGTCATTCAATGAGACTGACCCAGCTTACACGCGACACTGTAATAAGGAACAAGTAAGAAAATGTGTTCAAACGGATCTAGTGGTACCGATTGCTACGCTTGGAATAGATTCGATAATGTGATAGAACGGACTGCGCTCAGGAAGTCTCGAGGGTGAGACTTTTTTTGAGTGGTGTATAATGTAACGACCTGTTCCGCTCAAGCGGACAACTGATTCAAATGGCAAAAGTGCAATGACCCGACCTGCTTTGCTCAGCGAGAAAATTTGTTTGAGGCAAAAGGATTTTCCGACTTGGCCCTTCAGGAGTTCCGGCTTAGGCTTTCAGAGGCTCGCTCGGAGTATCGCTCGACCGAGGCAAATCATCACTAAGGTGGGTGGCTACGATGAACTTGTCTTTGCTTAGCCAACACACTTAAAATATTAACGATACATGCTAGTCGCTAGGTGGATCACCCCATGCATGCTAATAAAGAATACAACGCACCTACCTAAGGGAATAATCCCAACTTATATATTGCTTGTGCTAGAACGTGGAAATAAAACTTTGCTTATATATGGACCCTCGCATGCTCCCTTTGCCTTATGCAACTAAACCCCGCTATGCCTCGAGAAGAACATTATACTCTTCGTAGTGCACTGTTCACATGTTTACACTGTACGCCCATAAATTATGTCGCTCGGTATTTTCTCTTACCGTTTCACTCCTCGGCTTACCCTCAGACCGTGCAAAATATAAATGCTTAAGTTTTCTTATGAATGCAATGCTTGCCTGCTTATATGTTAACTTGTACTCGTTGCCTCGATTAAATACTTTTCACTTATATGCATGCCACAAATTCAACGCACTTCACTATTTGTGATCCACTCAGTTGAGGCAGGAAGACTATCAAAATAGTCGTTTCGAGCCAAGTAAAGAATATTGAAGTATTCGGGACCGTTAGGTCGCCGAAGCATTATTTGAACTAGGGGACTGCATCAATGGACAGTTAAGCAAGATAACATCACAACACCTCAAAAAAATTGATACTCGTCTTGTACTCAATCTAACGGCTCAGGAAGACTATGCAAAGATAGACCATGCTATGTGATTATCTCATGCTCGAATTGCCTTAGATCGCATGAAGTCAAGTTGAACAATGAACGAGAATCGTGTTAAGTAAAGCAATAAATCACAGCTCGTGGAGCAATGCTCGTTCAAAAAAAGAATCAAGAATTATTGTTATGAATCTGGAAGAACTTGAGGATACGCATGATCACGCACAACTTGTGCACAAGGTGGATTTTCGAATCCAGTTCCGCGGACGGTCGTCGGGGCACTGGGGCCGATCCGATATAGACGGAACTTCAGGTAGTCGTCCTTTATCGGTGGGATGAGTGCAATGCCCATCGTATTATATTTGCTTGCACTCCATCCTCGTCCTTGAGCCTATACCGTCCACTATGGAAGTCATGCCAGTGACCTTCTGTTCATATAGATTAAGTTGGCTCGATTGTGACAACCCGCGTGCGAGTCATTGCATTATAGGTAAATGCTTTTTTTAACACATATGTACCTATAACTGCTTCTGCATCATGCCTAAACAATCCGTGTAACTCGTGCACCCGAAGCATAATCTCGTTCACTACACTTGTGTTTGCTTATGCTATCGCCCCTAAACTTCATATATATGCTCGTACTTAATTTAACTTGGTTTGCCTTGGACAGGGAAGGGCGGATGGTAAGTTGGTAAGTCTCGCTGTGTCCCCTTCATATCGTACGATGCACTGCCACACGAGTTAGACTTTTCATAAATGCCACAAAACTGATTCTAAGGCAAGATTAGAAAGATAACTAAATAGATGGTGCACGAAACCTATATAACGTGTTTGGATTTGTCGAGCGGGCGAGAAGCCTCCCCGCCAGTGCATTCATGTACTGATAACCCACCAGATTGCTTGCAGGGTACATGAGAACCTTGTTCGATGCGGATGCCTCCATCGTGCGTGCTAATGCGTGGAGTTCACTCTGAAGTCTTGGAGCGTTGCGTCCGGAACTGAAGCACATATACAAGACATAATATTGGAACATCGCCTATACATCATTCCATAAATGTAGCCACTTGGCACGCTTTTACTGTTCAGAGAGAGAAGCATGAGCGACTTGTAATCCCGGCCTAGCACCGCCTGTAATATTTGTTCAATATCAATAAAGATTTTGCTTTACTTAAATACTTGTGTTATTCAATGCTTCCGCTATTGATGACTCTTTGAACTTGTTACCAATCTCCTATGCATTTATTATTTTGCTGCACTCGGACAATCTGTGCGACTCTATGGCTTAGACCTTTTATCGCCTGTATAGACCACGGACTTGCATGGGCTCGACTTACGCTCGTACGGCATCACGTCCAGATGGGTCAAGCGGTCATCCCGTGGGAGCGCTGGCGCGGTGATTCGCACCTAGCAGGGACGGCCGATTAGCCTGCGGGAGATCGGGGTGTGATAGAAGATCTTCGAGATGGATCTCCATTTTCTTACGGTACATGTCAGTCTTGAAGTTGATCTAGCCTGGAGGAAGCTTGGTGACTATAGCCCCTACCATGAACTTGTCTTCCTGCTTAATGTCTTCTTCCTCCAGTTTTTACTGTATCTTCAGAAGTTTCTTGACTTGTGGTAGCATTACCTTCTCGTCTTCAAATTGCATAGTGAAAATTTTCTCGACGAGATAGATTTTTGACATTTTTTCGTCAGTTTTGTAATGTTTCTCAAGAGATTCCTAGACATCTCTTGCCTTCCCTTTATTATTATAGGACTCTGCCATCGAGTCATCCATTGCATTAAGGATCAACAGCCTGCAAAGGTTATTGTCCTCCTTCCACTTGGAGTGCGCGTACTGCGCCACACCAACTTCGATCTCTCCTCTATCTTCAGGTATGGTAGGTTCAGGATCAACCAACACATAAGCATCTTTGACAAGACGAAGATTCAGGGAGATATTTCTCTTCCAAATGTTGTAGTGTTTGCCATCAAACTTCTCAAGCTTGTGAAAGCTGATATCGAGAAGGTTTGATCGGTTCTCCATCTAACTCAGATCTTGCTTTGAGATTGTTATTCCCGAGGCTTAACTAAAGATGGAAGAACGCGTGGTCGAGATTAGAGGTTCACACAAAAGTTTCCACTCTGATTATTCTCGATTTCCACGAAGAACTATATAATGATCCTGATTACAACTTGCTCTCAAGATTACAAAGGAATCAGAGAAAACGAACTTCATGTTCTTCTTTGCACTCGCAGTTGCAGACGGACAGAATGAAATTACAACTAGCAAAAGAGAAGAGAAAGGAGAAGAAGGAAATCTGCTTGCTGGGGTGATGAAGATCACCGTTGCTCAAAGCAAGATTCGTCCCCACACGATCTGTTTCCAGGAACCAGCAAGTTCACGTAGAACTTCTGGAACGCTCGCTGTCAACTTTTTTCCGGACTCGCACGAACTTCCTGGACTCCAATGGCGGCGACAGCAGCAACTCTCTTCCTCTCCTGATTTTCGAAGTAAGTTCTCAAAAAGGCACGAAGAGAGTATTTATAGAGAGAGGATGGAAACTCTAGCTGCCCATTAGTTACGAAAAGATAGGAACAAATTAACTGCGAATTCCTAAAAGATAGGCACGAATTATTTTCAAATCCCGCAAAAAACGGATCTGAATAACTGTCCATATCTTTCCATAACCGTTCAAATATATCTGAAAGCAGCGTCTACGTAAGCAACCTCACATGCGGCCGCTCACGCAGCAGCAGCACATGCGGCCAGCTCGCAAAGCTGACGTACTAAGTTCAAAGTGCGTCAATAAAGCGCCACTTTGCGTCCTTGAGCCCGAGTCGCGGGCTTAGCTCCTATAGAAATAATTCCAAGAGCATGACAAAAAGCATAAATGCTTTCATAAGACGTTAATCCTTTTTTTCTCCTAGAAAAATACCCCCACATGGCAAACATGTGCCCCACTACATCTCATGTGCACACCTCAACTCATACAAAGTATTATATTGAGATACCCACTTGGTGATGTAGTCAATGTAGAACTATCTTTACTAGTCCAAAGAAAACAACATCAATATATATATATATATAAATCGTCATCTGATGAACCAATATCCAGCCATATATATATAAATCTTGCCGGATGATTCTCGTCGCGGCTCGGCTATTCAAAAAGCAGCCTCAATTAATTGACTCTTCTCCTACTGATGCCACAATATCCAGCCATAGAGCAGCCTCGATTGACTTTGGAGATCGACGTTGAAGGTTTCCTACCAATAGGCCAACATCAACCATGACTTGGAAACTTCAAGTTCTTGTAATGATGCCAAGTTGCGCTCGTCATTTCTTGCACTCAAACCGCTAAGGAAGCTATGTGTAATGTTTCCCTCTTCCTCAAACCTCATAGTCTAGATGGAACACAACATGACCGTGTACAAACATACATACGAAAATTTAGGATAGAGTTGAATAATGGAAACCATTAAAAGAGGCAATCGAAAAATTAGAACAAACAGTGAATATGACGTGGTTCAGCCTATGTCTATGTCCACGAGAAAAAGAATGATCGGCCTAGGTTTCCAGGGTTAAGGGATAATATATTTATTTAATCACAAGAATTTTTTTTCAAGACTTATGCAAACAAATAGTCTTGCAAAACTCACTTGTGAGATCTCTGACTAGCTTGTTCCTTTTCTTTCTAGATTTTCTTAGAATTTTCAAGCACATCAGCAACGTCTTCCTAGTTACATAGCCTCCAAACACAAATAGGATTATAAAACATCTTAATATAGCTTTTCTAAGCATTTCATAAGTTATGATAAATATGAATCGACGTTCGAAAGCAGCCTTTAAATCTGATATGCGAACCAATTCTAAACTGAGCGAGCGGCATAGCAACGTTTTTCCAACACCAATATTTTTATTTTTTTGAAAATTATGGTAATTTTTCGGTATAACGGTGGTCTGTAATTGTTGCTACAAATTAACTTGCACGTATTTGAGTGTCGTTTTTTGTTTCGACCCCTCCCTAGTTGATCGTATCAAAAGATGACGTTTATTCCATCATTAAACATGGACCATTTAATGAATAACATATGACCACTCAACCGAAGAACAAAACTGCTTGTGACAAATAACGTCTTGTTAAATAAAACATATAAAATTTGAGTAATCCAACGAAAGTTGGCTTACTTTTAATATAGCTCTCATAAATGTTTCATAAGTTATGCTGTCGAAAGCCGCCTTTAAATCTCACCTGCATACCAATATCAGATTGAGCGGCCTAACAACGTTATTCCAATTCCATTTTTTTTTTTGAAAAATATGGTGATTGTTCGGTATACTGATCTGTAGTTGTTGTCAAAAACTTGTACATATCTGAATGTTGTTTGTTTTTTCGACTCCTCTCGAGCTTCTCGATCAAAGAACGACATCTATTGCACTCCGACATTAAACTTGAGCCATTTTATGAATAACATATGACCACTCAACCGAAAAATAGAACTACTTGTAACAAATAACATCTTATCTTGTTACATAAAACATATAAAAATTTGAGTGATCCGATGAAAGTTGACTTAATTTTAAATTAAGTCGTTGAATAATGAAAAAAAATTATATCATGAAATGCTAAGATTATTGTTGAATATGTAGTAGTATATCCATAATGTAAAAGAGATTTTTGTATATATATATATATATATATATATATATATATATATATATATATATATATATCACCATTATGTACAATAATCATTAAAAAAAGAAGGGAGTAATTAAGCATTGAATATGTTATACATGTCATGAGCTAGAACTTTGTCTTGTCGATTTGAACGGTGTAACTCTTCACCTTTTTTGATATTGGGACACTTTTTAAAGGGGGTAATTTAGTAATAAGATTTTGTATATATATGAAAATTAGAATTTGGTTCTCCATATTTATATAATTAATATTTGGATCTCAAAAGTATCACCAAAAACAATTATTGACACTTTTGATAACACTTTTGGTGACATTTTTGAGACATTAGTGATACTTTTGAAATCCAAATACTAATTATCTAAATATAAAAATTTAAACTATAATTTTCATATACATACGATATCCTATTACTAAATAATTCTTTTTAAAAACAATAAATAGTGTTGAAAAAGGAATCTTCTGCTAACATGACCGAACACAGCAACACTAGTGGGTTCGTTGGTTTTGCTTCTGTTTTTTCAAAAAGCGGCCTCCATTTCCTACTTCCATAAAAAGTCCATAAGTGCTTCTGCCTCTGCCTCGCCTCTGCCTCTGTATAAATGCAAGGGAAATGAGTATGAGAGTATAATCAATCAATCAGATATATATTCCCATACCATACCATAGCTGCGCGCACGCAGCAATGTGCTCCTCCTTCCTTTTATTGTGTCCTAAAGTAGCATCTTCTTCTTCCATTCAAATTATACTGTTTCTTGTCTTCTTCGTCAATATCCCACACCATCTCCATGTCCATGTCCATGGGATGTCTGCTCCAGCTGCTATACTAGCACCAAAACACAACAATGTAACCGACCGATCTTCTCTCCTCGTCTTCAAGTCCAAGATCTCCCTCGATCCCCATGGAGTCTTTGCTACGTGGAATGACACCCTTCCTTTTTGCCATTGGCAAGGTGTCGCCTGTGGCCATAGGCATCCAGAAAGAGTCGTTTCGTTGAACCTGACGTCCCTCGACCTGGTCGGAACCATACCACCTCACCTAGCCAATCTTACCTTCCTCAGGACGATCGACCTCTCCTCCAATCACTTCCATGGGCCGATCGCAGTAGAACTCTCTCGACTGTCTCGTCTTCAGAATCTTGACCTTAGTACTAATTCGCTCAACGGGATGATACCGTCGGAACTCAGCCATTGTTTAGACCTCCAAACCATAAATATGTCTTACAACATGCTTGAAGGATATGTCCCCGCTGAGTTTGGTTCTCTTCCCTCCCTCAACACTCTCCATCTAACAAAGAATAGTATTAATGGGCAAATACCGGCCTCTCTTTTCAACGCGTCCTCTCTTAATTTTTTAGGACTATCATACAATCCATTTTCAGGAGGAATTCCACCATCCATTGGAGAAGTCTCTGTACTGAAAGTTCTCAGTTTGGGAGTCAACAATCTGGAGGGATCCATCCCTCCTTCGCTATGGAACCTCTCCTCACTTGAGTATCTTTATTTGGGCTTCAACCAACTGCAAGGATCACTTCCACAAGATTTGGGTCAGGCACTTCCACACCTTAAATATATATATGTCTTCTCTAACAGAATGCATGGCTCCATACCTATATCTTTGTCGAATGCTTCGCAGCTTAGTGATATTGATCTTAGCGACAACAATTTCAGTGGAAGGATTCCTCCAAACCTAGGAAGCTTACAACATTTACGCTTCTTGATTCTATCTGATAATCCGTTGGAAGCTAGGGAGCCCCTTGATTGGAGATTCTTTACTTCTTTAAGCAATTGCACCATCTTAGAGTGTCTGGAAATACAGCAGAACAATCTTGGAGGCTTGCTACCAAAATCAATTGCAAACTTCTCCGCTACTCTACGACGGCTATCAATGGGGGGCAATTTTATAAAAGGAAGCATCCCTCCGGAGATCGAAAACCTTGTCAGCCTAGAGTTTTTTAGTCTCGGCTCAAACTTTCTTTCAGGTCGTATTCCTGCCTCCATCGGATTGCTGAAGAACTTGCATATATTAGACTTGTCATTCAACAAATTTTCTGGAGAAATCCCATCCACTATGGGCAATCTCTCGCAGTTAAACCAGCTTTTAATAGATGTTAATAGCTTTAGCGGAAGTATCCCAGCCACCCTTGGCAATTGCAAGTCTTTGGAATTACTTAACCTTAGATACAATAAGCTAACAGGCACAATACCTAAAGAAGTTTTCAGTATCTCTAGCATCAGCAGAGAGCTTTCATTTGATGAAAATCAGTTAACAGGTAGGATACCTCCGGAAATAGGGAGCTTGATAAATACAGAAGAGATATGGTTGTCTGGGAACAAATTGTCAGGGGAAATACCCAATAGTCTTGGCAAATGTCAGGTTTTGCAAATCCTTGGTCTTGGTAGAAACTTCTTTGAAGGAAGCATCCCTACATCATTAAGTGCATTAACAGGCCTTCACGAGCTCGATCTTTCACAAAATAATTTATCGGGTAAAATACCGACATTCCTAGAGGACTTTTCCGATCTACATGATCTGAACCTATCTTTCAATAACTTCGAAGGAGAAGTGCCAAGAAAAGGGGTCTTCAGAAATAAGAGTGCAATTTCAGTCCTTGGCAACGATAAGCTCTGCGGGGGTGATCCGATTTTGCATCTACCTATTTGTGCATTTTCAGGTCCTAAGAAGAATCATAAGTCTCCTAAACTTGCAGTGATCGTTTCAATTTTTAGCGGAATTTTGTGCTTGTTCTTTCTCTTCCTTTTTGTTGCTTCTCGTCATTGGATACGTCAAAGATCAAGAAGGAAACCTATAGAAAACTATACCATCAAGGAGCAACATATAAGTATCTCATATGCTGAACTTGCCAAAGCAACAAATGGATTTTCGGATGAAAGCCTAATAAGTTCTGGTAATTTTGGTTCTGTATATCGAGGAATGCTAGTCGACGATCGTGAGAATGATGCTAAAGTTATTGCAGTCAAAGTATTTAACCTTCGACAACATGGAGCTTTGAAGAGCTTTGTAGCTGAGTGTGACGCTTTTAGAAATATCCGACACCAGAACCTTATCAAGATACTGACTATATGTTCAAGTGTGGATTTCAAAGGCAACAACTTCAAGGCAATGGTTTTCGAGTTCAAGCCAAATGGCAGTTTAGAAAGTTGGTTGCATTCAGAAGGAAATGATCCTTTCAGAAAAAAGACTTTGAATCTTATGCAGCGGATAAATATAGCGATAGACGTGGCATCTGCATTGGAGTATCTCCACCACCATTGCCAGGTTCCTATTATTCATTGCGATTTGAAGCCAAACAATATTCTTCTTGATGATGACATGACAGCCCTTGTAAGTGACTTCGGGCTAGCCAAATTTATCAACAAGTCCCCAACATGTTCTACTAGCTCCTTTGGAATTAAAGGAACTATTGGGTATATTGCTCCAGGTTAGTCAGTCATCAAGACAATTTTTTTTTTCTTTTTTGTGATAAATAAAACTTTTGTGTTATTTTTGAATTTTTCTTTCAGATTTAGCAAATTCTTGACAGCAGAATTTAATTTAACTCAATGTCATGTCGATAAGAACTTAACGAGAGTCAAATGACAATTACTCTAAACTGATCCAGGTTTGAGATAGTCTTTTTATTTATCCTTATTCCTTGAATAAAATGAAGACATTAAATGAATCCATTTTATGTCATCGTTGGCTTTGTTGTGCAAATACTCCTACAAAGGACTATATCTTTGTCAGTATCCTTTCCAGACTTGTATTCAACATGACACTTTCTCGACACTAATATTAGAGATGTCTCGCTCAATTCGAGCCTCTAAAGAGACTAAAATAATGGTTTGAAGTCAATTTTGTATGGTTTTGATCGACCTAAACATATTAGAGATATGAGAAAGTGCGTAAAACATGTATACATATCGTATTGTTTCCTGAATCATAGAACATTTTGAAACCTAGCATCTACCAGGAACATACATAAACAATAAATAGATAGGTATTATTAAGACCTTGTCAGTAAAATATGTATTTAGATATATTTTTATGCATTCTAAATATAACATATATCCATCTATCTTAAAATTTCTAACAATGTAGAAATCCAAAAGTATATCATATGTGTATCGGATCTACTTGCATGCCTTTGCAACCTATTTCTTAGGAGAAGTTAAGAATCATTTTAATATTTACTCTTTTTATTGTGTTGTGATTAATATCCTATCTTGTAAAGGTCAGTCCAAATATGGAGAAAGGAAGAATTACATTAGGTAGAAGACATCCAACACAAACCATTGTAGGATCTCTATGAAAATTAAAATTGTAGAAATTAGTTGATTATTTTATTGATTGTCTCATTGGCATTATATAGCCTTACAGTCATTAATACAATGATCTCAATCATTATGACAATAATCTCATAATGGAATATCCTGTGACATATTCTGGCATCCCAAATATGTCCTCAGGATATTCTCATGTGCTTATACTATACTTAAATATGACACCCAACATACCATATCAACAAAAATAGTCGACACAAAATTTTGGAATAATGGATTTGTTCTTCTTGTTGTTGTCTACTCTATTCGCAGAAGTCTAACTAAGTATTATTGTTTGGTTCAAATGAAGAGTGTGGAATGACCAATAAAAGTTCTACTCATGGAGATATCTATAGCTACGGGATACTTTTGATGGAGCTATTTACTGGGAAGAGGCCTACAAATGGTGCTTTTAAAGAAGGCCTAACGCTTCGTATGTTCGTCAAGGATGGATTGTCTGAAGGGCTCATGAGCATCATGGATGAGTGCTTGCTAGCAAATGGAGTTCAAGCTACTGACCATTCTAAAACTATAAATCATGCAAAAACATTTGAATGTGTTTCTTTGGTGCTTAGAATTGGTCTCCTATGCACAAATGATTTGCCAACTGAGCGAATGGAGATTAAAAGGGTAAGGAATGAACTAAATAAGATCAAGAACAGATTCTTTGAGAGAGATAATGTTGCAGAAAATTGCAACAAGGTCAATTCCACTAGCATATAATGCCACAACCAAATGAAAGTGATATGCCTTGACAACGAATGTGAAAAGTTATTTCTGATTTCAGCATGTATCACTCTTGTATTAGACTTGTTGTATATATATTAATAAAACTTTATATTTATGGCACTATATTTATCATTCTTTTGCTTTACTTCTATTAACATGGTCAATTCTAGTGACATATATTGCTAAAAAACTTGTACTTGGTTGTTTGTTATTATCTTCTAAAGAAAGGAGCACCTTTTGAAAGTGGCATCATGGCTTCTTCCATAAGCTACCGAACTTATGCAACAAAGACATCTTAGGGATGTGAAGGTCTTTTACTGATGCCAAATGGCCAAAATCAACATTGACTTGGAGATTTGAAAGTCTTGTAATGAAACTAATTGGGTCCCCATCTGAATTAATTTTGGGATATGTCTTCTAGTGTTGCCATTTTTTGGCGATAAATTAAATTTTCTTATGTTGTTTTTCTAAACATTGTTGTTCAGATTTAGCTTATTTTTGACATTTATAATTTGATTAACTGAATGCTTTGAAGAGAAGAACATAAGGGGAGTCATAAGACAATAACTCTGATATCTTGGCTTACTCTGATATCCATGGCTGAAGTAGTTATTTCATTTACCTTTGTTCCTTCTATAAAAATGAAGATAATAACTGATTCCCTTTTACTTCATCTTAGACTTTGTTGTACAGATACTCCTCGAATATGTGCCTGATACGTTTGCATCCGTACGTGACATATTCGACATGATACTTTTCTTGACTCTCATGTTAGATATGGCTTTATTATGTTTAGGCTCCAAACAGAGACAAAAGATGGCTGAAAGTCATTTTGTAATATGGAAGTACGAAAATGTATAAAAACATGAAAATGTATCATATCAATATATCCTAAATTTTTAGAATTTCTTGGAACCTAGCTACTATCAAGGGCATATGTAAAAATAGATATTATTAAGATTAATTGTGTAAAATGTTTATATAGACATATTTTCATGCTTATATACAACAAATATCGTATCAAATTTTGTATCCCTTACTTCCTAAGGATATCTTTCTCTAAATCCGTATCTGTATATCTGTATCCTTGTTTCTGCAATCTAGCTTTTAGGAGAGGTTTAGATTCAGTTTTAGGGTCTACTCTTTTCACTGTGTTGTTTTTAATGTCTTATCTTTTACATGTTAATTTAAATCTGGATAAAGGAGGAGGGTTTGAATTAGGTAGTCGACATTCAACACAAAACATTGTTGGATCTCTATGAAAATTAAATCAATTAACAAATTTTTTTGACATAAACTCTTTGTTGTTGTTGTCTACACAACTCGTAGAAGTCAAATAACTTTTAGAGTTTTGTTGAAATTTAATGTACCAAAGGAACAACAAAGTCTCCACTTGTGGAGATGTCTATAGCTATGGAATACTTCTATTGGATCTGTTCTCAGGGTTGAGACCTACGGATGTTGTTTTTAAGAGTAACTATGCAACAATAGCCAGTTAAGAGTAACATTCCCTACTTATGGATATTACAATCCTTCCACCATGAAATTAAGAGTGGCTATGCAGCACTAGCTAGTTATTGTACCTGTTGACTCTGTATTGACACTAAATTCAATGACAGGTTGGGAGACAGGTTGGGTAACAAATTAGTTGAAGACAAATCATTTGAAGTCATGGAAGTAATGGGGAGAAGTTACAGAGTAGGGGGTTGTACAAAGATGTAGTTATTAACTGTAAAGGGAATACAATTATTACTGACGAAGAAAATTACTGACCTATTGTAGTTGCCTATCACCGGTGGCCATATATATATATATATATATATATATATATATGAAGCAAAATCCACAGATTTATGTCATTCAACTATGTGCTATAGAGTTTAATATCATCATGAAGGAGGAGGGTCCAGCAATCAAGCTATTATTGGACAAGTATGAGTACATATTTGAAGAGCTACAGGGTCTACCACCAAAGAGAAATTATGATCATACATTTCTCTCATTGCAAGAGCCCAGCCTGTGTGTAGTAGTCCTTATAGGCATCCATATCTGCACAAAAATGGGTGTGAAAAACAGGCACAGGAGATATTGAACACATGGTTATCCGGCCTAGCACAGTACCTATTCTTCTCTAGTAATTTTAGTCAAAAAATCAATATGAAAGTTGGAGGATGTGTATAGATTATAGAGCCTTAAATCAGAACACAATGAAGGACAAGTTCCCTAAACCCTTCATTGAGGAATTAATTGATGAATTAAATAGGGATAATTTTTTCTCCAAGCGAGATTTAAGGGAAGAATATCATCAAGTATGGATGCCTGAAGAAGATGTACCTAAAACTGCTTTCAGAACTCTTAAAGGGCACTATGAATTCCTAATTATGCCCTTTGGACTCACTAATGCTCCTTCCACCTTCCAAGCTATGATGAACTCAGATTTTAAAGACTACCTAAGGAGGTTTGTGCTTATATTCTTTGATGATATACTGGTATACATTGTTATTAAGGACACACACTGCTATCATTTAGAAAAAGTTCTGTAGAAATTGACAGAGTATCAGCTTAAAGTGAAAAGGAGTAAATGTTATTTTCGTAAGCAACAAATTGGCTATTTAGGGCATGTGATTCTGATAAAGGAGTAGAGGTTGACAATGACAAAATTCAAGCTGTTATCCAGTGCTATCAAGGATTTGAGAGATTTTTTTGGTATGACTAGCTACTGCATGAGGTTTATAAAAGATTGTGGGACTATAGTAGGACCAATGACTGTAGTACTTAAGAAGAATGTTTTTCATGGGGACCATTGGCATAGAAGTCTTTTGAATAATTGAAAATTGCCTTAACCAATCCACCAATGCTTAGAATGCATGATTTTAAGAAAGAGTTCATCCTGGAAAGTGATACATCAGGTAAAGGAATAGGAGCAGTGCTTATGCAGCATGGCAGGCCCATTGCTTTCTGAGTTAAGGACTTAATGGTAGAGCTAGGACCCTTTCTACCTATGAAAAGGAAATGTTAGACATTCTCCTTGTAGTAAAAAAAATGGAGCCAGTACTTGTGGGGAACCCAATTTACCATAAGGCCTGATCATAAGTCATTGACGTACCTGTTGGAACAAAAAGTATATATTGATGTTCAATACAAATGGGTAGTTAAATTGCATGGTTACAATTATAGTGGAATACAAGAAGGGAAGAGACAACAAAACAGCTAATAGTTTATCAAGAAGAGGAGAAACTGAGTTAGCAGCAATCACATGGCTTTCTTAATTCCAGGATCAAATGCAAGGATCTGGTTATTATCAAAGAGGTAACTGATAGATGCATTGAGGGCTATTTGAGGTGCTTCTGCAGTCGCAGACCAAAGAAATGGAGTAAAAAAATTGTCATGGATAGAATATTGGTTTAATACCAATTGGCATTTTGCTACTAAACTAACTCCATTTGAATCAATGTATGGAAGAACCCCTCCATATATCCTTATGCAACTAATATTATTCAGCATACTAGGGTTGATGAGACATTGGTCCCAGGGGGATAATTCGCTTTAGTTACTAAGAGATAATTTGTTATTGGCTCAAGACAGTATGAAAAAAATTACAAACACTCACATAACTGAGAGAATTCAGTGTGGGAGATTGGGTTTACTTGAAACTTCAACCTAATAAATAGGTGTCTGTAACAAAAAGGAGACCCCAGAAGTTGGCCACAAAATATTATGGTCCTTGTGCAATCTCAGAAAGGATAGGTTCAGTGGCATATAGAATGAATTTACATGATGCTGTCCAGATACATCTTGTCTTCCATGTGTCCCAACCAAAAACGATCGTGGGCACGAGAGTTACCATTCAAGGAGGTACTCCTAGTTACATAGAGGAGATTTTATAAGAGCCAGATTGGAATTTAGAAAGAAGGTTAGTCCAGAGGAAGGGCAAGGCTGTAATAGACTTGTTAGTTCAATGGAAGGATGGTGATCCTGTGGATGCAACTTAGGAGGCCTATGAGAAATTATCCCTACTTTCACCTTGAGACAAGGTCAAAATAAGGGGAGGGTATTGATGCTTGTCCACTAGTTACTAATGAGTAACATACATTAGTTAAACAAGCTCAAAGGAAGCTTTCATTGAAGAGTATCAGACATTAGTCAAGCTCAAGGAAAGCTTAGGCTCAGTGGAAGCTTTGTCTGAAAGCTTATCCTTGGAGTATCAGAGTATCAGAAGATCAGCTTTGTCAATCTCTCAGTCACTCTATATCTCGAGGAATGACCAAGAGAATTCTAGCACTACCAGACTCAGTAAAGTGGAGGAAAAGTTATCAAGATCAGTGACAGTTAGTCATCACTGTTAGCAGTTAGCTATAGGTTAGGTAGGTAGTTAGGCTAGGCAGTTAGGCCTTGGCTATAACTAAACAGGCCACTAAGGAGAGGGGTGGATTGTTTATACTTTTTTACTTTTTTTTGTGAACATTTTTTCAGTTCTTGAATCAATGAATAAACCCTAGTTCTTTCTTCCTCAATATATGCTATCAATTTGTGTTCTTCTCGTGAATTCATGGCCAATTATGCTCAATCCCTTCTTAATCCCAAACAATTAGGAAAGGGTTCTATCAGTCAAGGAGATGATACGAGAATTTTTTTAGAGAAAGTGGGTGTGTTTGTCTGGTAAGCTTATTGAAAAAGGACGATAATTTGTGTTGTCATTGCAGCTGATGGCAATGGTTGTGGATTTATTGGGTGACGGAGCCCAATATGTTGGAGTGTCCATGTCAATAACATTCTGAAACATTTCTTGTGCAACTAACGGATGAATTGTAAACCCCCTCACCCAAAATTAGGCCTACTTGGCTTAGATAGTGAAACTAGGGCTAGTTGAATCCAATTAGAAATAGAACACGACACTTTATTTAATTTTACAATATTTATATCACTTAGTGCACCTTACCGTTGCTTCGATAATTGGAGCACTACACTAGCCATTGCCTTCCTACAAATTTCACACCCTTGTCCTAGACGTGCCCGTCTTCTATTCTGACATTTGTGTAACTTATAATTATGCTCTCTTGTGCTACATTTTAGTCGCACAATATTCGTCGCAGACGTTATTTCTTAATTCTAAATAATTTTAACTTTGTATCATTGTGCGTTCCAATCGAAATTGGA
Source organism: Iris macrosiphon (assembly GCA_036927795.1). Classification (NCBI taxonomy): domain Eukaryota; kingdom Viridiplantae; phylum Streptophyta; class Magnoliopsida; order Asparagales; family Iridaceae; genus Iris; species Iris macrosiphon. The sequence continues at coordinate 444,686 of JAYESA010000046.1, read as the reverse complement.
GACACAATCTTGACCCTTTTTGTGCAACCCAATTTATGATAATATTCTATTCTGAGTCCTCTATGTCTATGACACTTGTGTCCCACCTAATTTTAGCCCCATGTACTTCTAATTAATTCAAGAACACTTTGTGCATTAATTTTAATTAATTTAATCCAATTTCTATCTTTGTACAATTTTCCAATTGTTGGGCACTTTTATGCAAAAGTGCATTGAGGTATCCACACCATTGGATACAACCCATGAAGAAACCCATTTTTTATTCATATGAATTTTTTCCATGATTTTTGGAATATGCAACGCACAACATCGCCCCCTCATCTAACCCTAGTCTTGCATTTTAAACAATGTAAATTATAGCCCTCCAAACATCCCCATGTCAAGCCAAGGCCCACTCCAAGAGGATGTTGACCAAGCCCACCTACCTAGGTCAACACCCAACCCAAATTCCACATGTATAAATATAACTTTTCCTACTTTTTCATCCACCTCACAAATACCCAAACCAATACCTAGCTGAATACTCCCTCCCATACTGTTCATCTCCTCCTCCCCAAAGTCGACCCTGCAGACCACCCCGGAGTTCTCGCCGGAGCCGCCAGCACCACCTCTCCCTCTCTTCTCCCCCAGCTCCTCCGGCCATTCACCGCAGGGACAGCCGCCTGAGAACAATCTCCACCCGACTCCCTGAGCCGCAGGGCAGCAAACCACCCTGTCATCCTCTTCTCCGCTGCCGGAGCCCGAGATCCCGCTGACCGCCTGAGCCGCCGCAACAACCTACACCATTGCCTCCGCTCCTCGACCTCCACTTCATCTTCTTCTCCGATCTTCTCCGCCGCACCTCCCTCTGCAATAACACCCCCTCGCCCGACGTCCCCCGCTCCTTGCCATCCACCAGCAGCGCAGCAGCCTTATCCCCGATCGACCCCCGGCCTTCTCCGCCGCCGGAACATCCGACTTCCTCCTTCGCTCCTCGACCTTCTCCGCCAGCAGCAACTCCTCCCCGACTTCTTCTCCTTCCCGGCCATCATCCCTCGACAGCAACCTCCCATCATGACCCTCACCATCCTCCTGAACCAGCACCACCACTGCCCACCGTCTCCTCTCCACTCTCCTCCGCCACTCGCCACCACCTGCCACGACCACCACTTCTTCCATGATCCTCCTCCCGTTTCTCCTTGTCACCCGAGCAGAACAGCCCGTCGACGACTACACCTTAACCATCACCACCACAACCACCACCACCATTAACACCTCAACTCCTTCTTTCTCCTCCCTGCTCCCTGTCCTCCTTCTCCTCCTTGGCCGGACCTCCCCTGGCCGGAGCAGCCTCACCCCCTTCTATCGTCATCATCATCCTGACCTACATTATTATCATCATCACCATTTGTAATCAAACCATCACCATTAATCATCCCTTAATCACATCTTCATCATCCTTAATCATCATCACCATCATCCCTACCATATCATCATCAACACCATAACCTAATTATCCTCATTATCTCATCATTATTATATCATCATTACCTTCATCAACATCGTTAACATCGATATCATCGTCATCCCCGTAGGCGCACCCAGAGGTTCGAACCTGTCCCCCTCCTTTCATATTGTACATGTGTGCTTGTGTGAATAGTGTAAGGTTTTAGCATATTGGTTCAGTTTAGATTGGTTATTTTCAGACCGTGTCGGGGAACCTAATGACTTGTATGCGTACACGTAGTATTATAATTAAATTAATATATATATATATATATATATATATATATATATATGGATGTATTATATAATTAAATATATGTTAGTAATAGTTATGACTATGTATGTATTGTACGACCCTAGGACACCGTGGATTTTGCCCGCATATTTACCTTGACCTTGTGACCTGAATATTAGGGAATTATCTGCCTTGCGTACACTGACGTACTGGCCTAGACATGATAGGGAGTTGACTGTTTAATTTTATACAACAGTAAGGACATGACACCCGCATAATTAGACGCGCATTTGACCATGTTAGTTGACCAGTATCACCCCTAGCGTACCCCCTGAGTCCAGTGTAATTAAGGTTGTGTATGTGCTAGCGTAATGGCTGATGTGTATTGTGTTATATTATATGTATTTAGGACTATTGGATTGATCTGCGCGACTTCAGGAGCAGGTTATTGGTACCACGCAGCTTTCTTGCCAGTCAAGTATACCTTGCCATTGTACTGTTATTCATATTCTATATATTGCATGCATCTTTATTTCCGTCATTTAGTTTATGTATTTTAACTGTTATATATAAACTGCGCGTCCAAGGAAACTTGGGTGCAAACGACGGTGTCGTGATCTATTTTTATTATGTATATGCATTGACCTTATTTATGAGACCGCCCCATTATCATGAAGCATCATTAGGTTTCATTGGCCGTGACATATTTCTTATACGAGTGTGAGTCTCATATAGATCACGGACTTGCGTGCAGGGTTTGGCCTCATGTACGTATGGGCCGTGCATTAGGAATAACTATTGTTAGAAACTTTGTATGCTAGTAGACTTGGCAGTTATTAGAGGTATTATCGTGTCATGGATGTGACATGCTTAGAGCATGGGGTGGGGAGAACAACAAGTATGGTATTTGGGCTCCTTTGTACTTTCCTTTTTATGTAACCCGTACGCTCCGCCGGAGATACGCTGTCGTGATTACCCCGAAATCTTCCTTTAAGTCAATCAACGTTATAAGTACCTCTAGACCACTTCAACTCTTGCATATGGACTTGTTTGGACCTAGTAGAGTCGTCAGTCTTGGCGGTAAGCTCTATGATTATGTCATTGTTGATGATTTTTCTAGATACACATGAATTTATTTTCTTGCAAATAAAAATGAAGCATTTTCTGAATTTGTTACTTTTTGCAAAAAAGGTTCAAAATAAAAAAAGTTTAATGATTGCTCGTATCCGAAGTGATCATGGAGGCAAATTCAAAAATAGTGATTTCAAAAGATTTTGTAATGAAAATGGTTTTTCTCATAAACTTTATTGTCCTAGAACTCCACAACAAAATGGTGTTGTGGAGTGGAAGAATATAAATCTTAGCGATATAACTAGAGTAATGTTAAATCAGTATAACCTTGCAAAATATTTTTGGGCTGAAGCTGTAAGTACAGTATGCCATATTTTGAATAGGGCACTTATTTGACCTATCTCGAAGAAAACCCCTTATGAACTTTTGTTTGGTAGAATCCCCACTATTGGTGACTTTAAAGTTTTTGGCTGCCAATGCTTTATTCTCAATACTAGAGATAACCTAGGAAAGTTTGACTCCAAGGCCGATGAAGATATTTTTCTAGGGTAAGCTGCCAAAAGAAAATAATTCAGAGTATTCAAAAAGCAATCAATGATTGTTGAAGAATCAATCAATGTTACATTCGATGAACTCAACACTCAAGTACCAAACGACAACGACAATGAAGATATTCAATCCACAACCAACAAGACTCCTGAAGATACAACCGGTACAAGTTATCTGGAAAGTTTTGCCAAGAGATTGAGATTCCCTATAGATCATCCAAAGGACTTGGTAATAGGTGATGTATCGAAAGGTGTAAGTACATATTCTTCAAATAGAGATACCATTACAAATGTTGCTTTTATTTCTTAAATAGAACCAAAGAATATAGGAGAAGCTTTTTTTGATGAATTTTAGATTTCTGCTATGCAAGAGGAACTCAACCAATTTGAACGTAATTACGTTTGGGAACTTGTTCCCAGACATAATAATTATCTGATCATTGGTACTAAATGGGTTTTTCAAAATAAATTAAATAAGGATGGTTCAATTACACGCAACAAAGCACATCTCGTAGCTCAAGGTTACAACCAAGAGGAAGCATTGACTACGATGAGACCTATGTTCCTATTGCTAGACTCGAATCTATTCGAATGCTTTGCGCTTTTGCTAGTTTTCACAATTTCAAACTTTTTCAAATGGACGTTAAAAGTTATTTTCTAAATGGTTTTATAAAAGAAGAATTTTTTGTTAAACAACCCCCTACTTTTAAAGATTCCTAACACCCTAACCACTTATTCAAGCTACGTCAGGTTCTCTATGGACTCAAACAAGCCCCACGTATTTGGTATGAGCGCCTTAGTTCCTTTCTACTTGGAAATAGTTTTTCAAAAGAAAATTTTGATACTACCATTTTTATAAAATTTTATGCTGACTCTTTGTTATTAGTGAAAATATACGTAGATGATATCATATTTGGATCTACAAATGAGATGCTATGTAACGAGTTTGCTAAGTTTATATAGAATGAATTTGAGATGAGAATGATGGAAGAACTAACATTCTTTTTAGTATTGCAAATCAAGCAAGATTCACAAGGAACATTTATCAATCAGGCTAAGTACATGAAGGACTTGCTCAAAAAGTTTGACATGGACAATGCAAAGCCTATCGGAACTCCAATAGCAACATCCACCAAGCTTGACCTTAATAAAAGTGGCAAACCTATAGACATATATAAGTATCGAGGTATGATTGATAGTTTGTTATATCTAACTGCTAATCGTCCTGACATCATGTTTGTTGTATGTCTTTGTACTAGATATCAGGCTAATCCTAAGGAACATATTTCTGCGCAGTCAAGCGTATCTTTTGATACCTCAAAGAAACTTTGTCGACAGGCTTATGGTATCCCAAAACTACGTCCTTTGACCTTACTGGTCACTCGGATGCTGATTTTTCTAGATGCAAAGTCGATCAAAAAAGTACCAGCAGCACTTGTCATTTCCTGGGAAAGTCTCTAGTCTCCTGTTTTAGCAAGAAGCAAAATTATGTTACATTATCAACAACTGAGGCTGAGTATATCGTCGCAGGCCATTGTCATAAATTTTATGGATAAAGCAAACCCTAGAAGACTTTAATTTGCACTACAAGAACATTCATATTCTCTGTTATAACACTAGCACTATTAATCTAACTAAAAATCCAATATGCCATTCACGCACTAAGCACATAAAAATCAAACATCATTTTCTAAGGGATCATTAACAACATAGAGAGATTTGTTTGGAATATGTTGACACGGAACATCAATTAGCAAACATCTTTACTAAACCTTTAGCTGAAGATCGTTTTAACTTTATACGTCGAGAATTAGGTCTTTTAGATTCTGATAAAATATAAGAATCGTAAGATTCTTTAAATTCTTACTCAGTCTAAGTTATTCAAAGTTTGATAAATTTTGGATACAAGCTGAAATGGCCTTTCTGTCAACAAGGTATAAATAACCTTAAGCGACACAGTATTTAAGTATCTTCGGACCACCGCTAGCTGGGATCCGGCCCCTACAACTTCTCCGAGATAATCTAACCTCTTGAGAACTTATGATATGATAAAGCTCATTTATCACTTATTATTTTGTATTTATATCAAATCCAAAAAGGCAAAATATCGATTAAAGTTGCATTATGATTCTGGACATTAATGAAAACAGAATTCGGACCAAACTCGGGCCGAGCTCGGACCAAAGTTTGTTTGCATTATTCCAAAATACTCTAGTCATTTAATATCTTCCTAATTAAGGTTTTTGCTGGTCTATTTATACATCCTTTCGTGGTTAAACCTTCAGATCAACAAAAAACTACCTCCTCCACAAACAAAAACCTAGTTTTTTCTCATATTCTCTAAATCTTTTCCCTATGGTCCCAAAGAGAAAGTTAGAACCATTTTCTAATTCTCACTTCTGTCCCATTATGTCAAACATCAGAGAATTCGATGGTTTTGTCTTTATAAACCAAGAAAATACTATTGATTAGTCTAATGATTTATCCAAAAGAACCATCTGTCCCGGCCATCCTATTGATTTTCTCCACTATAATGACTATCTACCTACTTTTTAAAAACTCCAACTTGAAGATTCGTTGCAACCCGTTCTCGTATTTTTCTCAATGCTATCTAAATGTTCTATTGCAACTTAACATATGAAAATGACACTATCACTTCTAGAGTTCGTGGTATTCACATTGAATTCGATGTGAATGACTTGGGTGAAATCTTATGCATTCCTGATGAAGGTAGACCCCTCGTCAACATTACGAAAGTTTAATTTGCACACGACTTAACTCTACATTCTTTTAAAAACATCCTTTGTGCCCCTCATGAATGTCTACTGGCAAATTTTATGTTTGTTATCTAAATGGTCACTTTTTTGAAATGTACCGCATTATCTTTTCTATGTTTCTACCTAAGAGGACGTACTATGATGATGTCTCTTACTTAGAAATGTCATCCTTATACCATCTGTATTTTTCCATTCATTTTAATATTTTTCAGACCATCATCTCTCAAATATTTCAATGTCGTAGGAAAGAGCGTCCACTACTTTATGCCATGTATTTGCCAACCATTTTCAGCTACTTTGGTATTTCTTTGGATACTTGCCCTCATCTCGATGAAACTTTATCCCTTAATAGAGTTCATAGAATTGAGCCATCTTTACTCCTACCTTATAACTCGTCCTCAAACTCCAACACACATCCTGCTGATTCCTCTCCTACTGTTGTTGAGCCACCGCAAACTTTGGAATCTATCTTCAATCTGTTGCCTGATAGTTTCCATAAAGAAGACAAACACTATCGAATTTTTGATCACCGCCAAACTCTTCAGACTCAAGCCCTTGGAAACACTTTGATAGATATCTAGTACACCATCTCTCAGCACCCATCTGGAACATTTTTGATTCTCTGGAATCCCAACTAACTAGGATTTCGCATTGATCACTCCTATGTTCAGAGATATTTGGATCCAGCCAATACTTTTTATGATCCAAATAGAACAGCTGATCCTGATGATGAAGATAAAGAAAATAACTAGATGATATAATGTATTTGAATGTTTTAGACTTAGTTTGGTTGATCTACTATGTTGTTTCTAGTAAACAACTTTTATTGCATGTCTTTTATTTTTGAGAACTGATGATTAATAAAAAGCAATGAATTTCACTATTTGTTATTAAACTGTTGGTTCTTCTTATTATTGTTGTTATTCTATATATATGTTTCACTCTCTTATTTCCTTGTCATACGTAATGCCTCACTGATTTTAGGGGAGCGCACCATTTCGATCAAATGACAACGGAGGAGAAGTATAACATGATACTGTATTGGAAAAGAATAACAAGATGATACTTGACTCATAATCATGTGTTGACTTTAGTATATCAAATTGATCCATATACTGTGGGGGAGCCTTGCACACTCAAAGCTTGCAGTATCATTCATAGTTTATCAATTATCAAAATGGGGGAGATTGTTGGCCCATCCTGTCTCAGTCAACTTGATTTTGATTGTTAACTAAACCATCTATCGATATGTCGTAATTTGAAGACTCAACACTGCTGCTACATGCTGATTGCACTGCATCATTCTAATATAATTTTTACTTTATTTGAGTATAGAACTTGTGTACATCGAGTCGTACTGGCATGACCCAAAGTCCACTCAAATAAACCCTTGAACCTATCCACAATATCAACCTAAATTCAAACTCAAACCTTACTAGAATAGGCAATCGAACTCGGGTCGAATTTGTGCCAAACTCGGACCGAACTCGGTCACCTATATAGTATAAAATCAATCTATTTATTACACCCATGATTTCCTGGCCCAATATTCTAAAATTTGAATTAAAATCTACCCGAACTTTGGCCGAATTCTATTTGCCAATACCCTATAAATATGATTGAATTTAACACTCTCAATAACTCACTCAACTTTCATCTTTCAATCCTCTAGTGAAGCAATACCACTGAGCCTCAACTTTTCCATCTCCAAGAGCAACTCCCTAGCCTTTTAAGTGCCAAGTGCGATCTCGGTCTAGAAGTCTATAAGAGTTGTAAAGAGCTTGGCTCAACCAGTTTTCTCTCTCTCTCTCTCTCTCTCTCTCTCTCTTGTTGTGAAGTTGCGAGACTTCAGATCAAATCTCATGGTTGTAAAGAAGGGGTAAGCCTTCGGATCAAAGCTTGTGATTCACTATTGGTGATTATAGTGTATACAACTTCGAGTAAGACTTCTCGGGACTGGACTAGTCCTTTCAGAGAAAAACCAGTATACATCGCGGTATTTGCGTTTGCTTTCTTTTTTTTCTTATTACTTTATATTACTGTCTTGCATATACACTGTTAGTTGCTAGCTACCTTTACTCTAGTTAATTTTTAATTCGGTAGATTATTCTGCTACACTTTATTCACCCCCTCTAGAGTTGTCCAACGGTCCTTCAATAAGGAGTTAATAATCCACGAGATTCCTTTTATCCTCCCAACCGCTTTGAACTTTGTTCTTCCTCATGGTACTTATCTGTCCTCTACAGTTTAGAGTTTAATAAATCTCTTTCCAATTGATCACTCAATAGCTTAAACTTTGCAGTTGAAATCCATGTTCTTATCCGCTTAATTTTGTCATTCTTCTTTGAAGATAAAAAAGTTAATTTATTAATGTACCTTTTACTTTAGGTGGATTACGCTTCTAGGTTAAAATTTTTAAATGTTAGAACTAGTTAGTTATGAGCTTTGATTTCTTGATTTTTTTTTTTTACTTATGGAGGTTCATTGCAAAGTCATTAAGTTAGCATCCCTTTCTAGGGAGTGTCTGCATGATGAGTTCTGTCAAGATTTATTTTTATGCCAAACCGTAATTGTTTTCCATTTTAAGGGACTGTTTCTAGCGGAACCCTCCGAAGAGTTTTAGTTGTTAAGATATGTGCCAAAAACATTAATATCTAAGGGCCAAACTAGAATGGTAATTGAAGAAGTTCACTATATACCCTACAACTTTTATGAGAATTTCCAAAGGGGAGTCATTAGATATTCATATATAGCACCTATTCAAAAAATAATTTTTAAAGTGTATTTGAGAGGGTAATAAGGGGCCCCACACTCTTCCATTCCCAATTGCTCTTCCTCTTCTTTCTCCTTTCATGCACCTTATCTTGATGAAAAAATCAAGTCGTGCCAATCTTATAGCTATATATTGAAAGCGACAGACAGATCCTAGATATTGAAAATTGGCATTGGTTGTTAATCTACAAGTAAAAGTACACACAAGGAGTGTACTACATCAACTACATTTTAAAGTACATTTAATTTTTTTATTTAATTTTATTTTAATTGGAGATAAGAACAATAAACATGGTTACAAAGTTGAAAAAGTTAACCATGTTAATTTTATTGCACTTATCGCACCTGTAGCAATTATTAAAAAAAATATCATCTGTGACCCTACTGGACCTTCTCAATAGGGATGACTGGTGTTGCCAAAATTTTATCCCGGACAAAAGTGACACAAACCTACATCCAAAAAGATACAAATATAAAACAATTCTAAATTTTGGGGTTATCGTTTTTCCTGAAATTATGCTTCTCATATATACAGTTGTCATTTTTGCTAAGTAGGTGCAAATGTTATATATATGTTCTATAAATTCTATTATTTATGCATAATAGGTGCAAAATAACTAATGGCATTTTCAATCTCCTTGTTATGTATACCTTTTTCCTATTCTTCAACTATAGGTAAAACCAACATAGTAGTGTATCACACTTTTCATGAACTGTAACTGAAGCATAGTAATGCCATATGTAGTATTAAATTTTTTATATTTAATTTTAACAACCTAAATTTATAACAGGTTCTCTATCTCTAGTTAATAATTTATGCTTAACAGGAGATACATCTCCCGCTATTCAATATCTAACACCTTATACCATTGATTCAGATTTATTTAGTATAACCTTGAGAAAAGCTACCTGACAGAAAACTACATAAAGTCATACCTCCTGCCATAAAATATATATTGTCCTAACTGTCATGCCTCGGCCTCGCATGGGCCGAACATCCTTGCTGGGCATGATGCAGCGTGAATCAGAGTTGCGCCAGCACAAGGCAAGCACTGAAATGGCCAATGAAGCCACATTGTTGCATGATATTCCCCAAGAAAAAGAGTTGAATAAACACAAGTATGGAAAGAAACAAAACTCTTTATTGATATTGAAACAAAGGTTACAGTGGCGCCGCTTGGCCGAATAATACAAGTGGTTCAAGCTCTCTCTCTAAAAAATAATGAAACGTGCCAAGCGGCTTACTACTTTGGGGATGGTAGCATAGGCGATGTCCCAATACATTGCGTCATGTATAAAGTGCTTCAGCTCCAGCCACAATGCTCCAAGGTTTCAGAGCAAACTCTATACCTCAGCGTGCTCAAAGGAAACTCCACATTGAACGAGATACTCCCGCACCCTACAAGCAATCTGGTGGGATATCAGTATATTGAATGCACTGGTGGGGAGCCTTCTCGCCTACTCAACAAAACCAACACGTTTGATAGTTATATGCACCATTTATTATGTTGTCTTTCTAGTCTTGCCTTAGGATTAGTTATATGGCATGTGATATAAAGCCTACTAATATTGCAGAGTGGCATGCAATACAAAGCAACATGACACAACTTACCATTCGTCCTTCCCTGTCTAAGATAAATCAAGTTAACCAACATAAATGTATAACGAAACGAAGGGATGCATATACAAATTTAGTGTTACGAACGTGTCTTTGCCACAAACATGATAGCGCTTAATGTGCACCATGATTCCATTCTCTAAACATAGGGTGTGTCATGCATCCATAACTTGCCTTAATTCCAATGAACTCTCATGCGGATTGCCGCAAGCGAGCATACTCAAATCTATATGAAAAGTTCACTTGCACCACAAGCTATTTTGGACATTTGGTAAGTCGCTCTCAAGTATAGGTGTGAAGTACCAAGAGAAACGAATAATGGTATTACGATGCCCCATCAGGTAAGAATCACACCTCATCCCAATGGTCATCCAATACAATATTCCTCCTAGGCCGATGCAACCCCAGTGCCCCGGGTATCGATTGAGGAATCAAACCTTGTGCACAGGTAATCCATGACCATACATGTTCTTTTTTTTTTTCCTTTCTAAACTGCTTAATCCATTTTCTTTATCTCTTTCTATATCGGGCTCCCGAGCCATTTCTTCTCTTTCTTTATTCTTTCTTTTCTATGTTTCACTATCTCTATGTAGCTCCTGGTACGGGAACTGCCTTGGCGACCTAATAGTCCCAAAGCCTTTCCATGTTTATCTTCTGAAGTTATCTTTCGATCCATTTATAGTCTATCTTCCGAAAACTTTCCAAACCTATGAAACAACTAGTCATAATCTGAATATCTCACTTTGTATCACTCGATCACACTCTTCCGAACATGATCACAATCCCGATGACATCGTTCAAATCCAATCAAGCACTAGCTTGTCTTCGTTCAATCCTCAAGAGCCAATCATCAATCTATCTTTTCGCTTTGCACAGATCAACTTGTATCCATCTCGCGACCTCGGAAGTCGAGAAAGGCTGGCAAATAAAAATGATAACCACATTCACGATCTTCCGATAACACGAAGTTCGAACCACCAAAATACAATTTATTTTATCAACTATCTATCATTCTGAACAATCCTCAAGATGACACGATTCATTTTCCAATCATTCTTGTCTTATAAAATCATAATGATACCTCGAGCGAGGTCGATCAAAAATCTCAGCTAATTCAAATTTAATTGGAACCCAAGTGTTGCAGTATCATCGATTACGTCTTCCGAGCACACTATTTCTATTTATGATTCAATCTGTTATCACAACTTCTCTTTCAATTTTTACTTGCATATCATCAATCAAACACATTCGATAAATCCTCAACACCGTCTCATAATTTTACTTGTACGGTCCATTCCACTTCATAGTCTATCCCAATCGCATCAAACACTAAAGTATCCTAACCCTAAAACTTGCTGCCCCAACTCTATCATCTACCCAGAAAATATTTCTAAAGTCGATCACACCGGTTCTATCACTCGACATAGGGTCATCTTCCTAACAACTAGGTCATCTCACCAGGTCATAGTTAGGTAACACAATCACCATCCTCAACGTGCAATCAAAAGCACTGTGCTCACGCCAAATCTAAGGTCAAACCATTGTCCAATCGTACGAGATATTCTATCCTTGCTCGTCTCCCTCAGATTTTTAAACATCGAGCATAGACATCCTACTAGGATTCAATATATCCAGTTCAAGGGGTCTGAGTCCGTTCAATAAAGCCATTCCTAAGGTAAATTCATTCCAACAAAATTCTTGATATATCAAAATCGACATGCATCCATCCAAATACTACCTTACTCTATGTCCTCAAACCAATTCGATAGCGTCCACCAAATCATAAACCAAATCCTAAATCACCGATCATATCTCACATATTCTAAGTCGTTCGACCTAACTCACGTATTCGATTACAAAATCATCGAGCATGATTCACCTCAAATTTTGACTACTTGTCTTCGATACCCTCATTCGATTTCACTATAATCATAAAATCTACTTAGGCATCGAACTATAAGTCCTTGCCATCCTCAAAACCACCAATCATATGACCATTACCTATTTGTTTCATCCAAGTTATAAATTGATTTAAAAAATTTCTTTAAGTCTTTGTTCTCGTTACTTTGAATTAAAGATCAATCCTCAAAATTCTCATATTCACCAAGCTGGTTATACTAATATCTTATTCATGCCATGATCAAAATTTGCCTAGTCAATTCATCTGAAACATCGATGTTCTTTCATTCAATCCATAGTCCATATCTAGCATTCTTTAAAATTACCAAGTTCAAAGATCAAATCGATAGTCTACTCATTGTTCATCCAACTTAAAAATCCTGAAGCAAATTCTGGTTATCCTCGATACGTTTCCAAATTCTCAAGTATATTCGTGCATCCGTAAAATTCTTCCTTCGCATAACATCATTTTTATTTAATCCCGGCTATCTTCCTAACTAAATTCAAGATCGTTTATCCAAACTCAATACCACATTCCTTATCATTTACATTTGTTCCTCAAGCAATATGATTCTTTCATTGGCATCAATCTGTGCTATGTGCCAACCACTGATATTGAATTAACTTATCCAAGTCCAAGACTAAATCGTTCGCATGTAAACTCCATTCCATCGAGTGACATCTTCTTCTATCCTTAGAACCATTCTCATATCCTCCAATCAAATTTCCAATTGTTATCCCCCAATCGTGCTAACTTCAATCGCATCCTCGAGTCTCCAATTCCAATACTAAGTTTTGTTCCATTCGATTCAATCCGCAATATAACTCATAATCCAAATTGATTCCTTAATCAATTCATTCGTTCTGAATCCTTATCTGACATCATCTCAACTTTTTGCATAACTCACACTCAGTTGCCTGAACTAATCTTATACAAAGACATTAAAAATCAAGACAACTAGGGGATACACATTCTAAGGCCTTTTGATGTCATGTCGCTTGCTGATTGACTCGTTACTACCCCAAAATCCTTGATCCAATGAGCGTTCCTCAAGTTACCCCATACACCACTCAGGGTTCAAACCATTCCAAAAATCCTCAAATCTGCATTCGAATCACAAGTGATCCCATTGAATATTCGTTCAATCCCTTCCTTAAAATTGTTCACTTAAAAATCTGACCAACTCTTAACATTTGCATCATTCACTTAAAACTCCAATCGATTCATTCCTAAAAATTCGAGCACGATCCTTTTATTCGCATCAACAATATAATCTTTTCAAAATAACCTCTATCGATAGTTTTCCTAACATTCTATAAACCTATCCTAACTTATTCTCGTCCGAACATATTTTGATTTCCCATACAACTCACTAACACCACATGACTGTTTATGTAATTCTCATTTGATTTCCCAAACATAATGACTTTAGCACAGTGCGATGGTATAGTCTACTAGCTGATATGATCAAATCACAAGTTATGTACTACCCATTGAACAGTTATAGATGAATAAGTTCTAACTACAACTGAACACAAAATAGATACATGTATAGCGGACAAGCACGCAATAATATGATCGTATAAAAATTTAAGTGACAAGCATTAAGTGTTTCAAGTATATAGTTATACTCCCTCATACACACATATATATACATACAAACATACCCATATACATAGATATCCATATACACTTATATAAACACATAGACACATAGCTATATATACATCCCTATATAGTATAATATAGATACATACATAATACATATAGATATCATATATAATATATCATACTAATAGCTTTACACAAGTCAAGTTGAATCTACAATGCAATGAACCAAACACGTGGAGTGCACTACACCCGTATCACATTCATTCTATGATATGCTTGCGACACGGCTCTACCACACAACCCAGCGCATCCTGAAGGACACGAGAAAGTCTAAAATAGTATATATAAACAATACGAAGAGTCAATTACACAACTACGTGCCCGTGTCAAAATATGAAATGCTCAAAGCCCTGTGTAGGAGGAAAAACCCCCAAATTAACTCGTATCTCCAAATTATCGGGATACGACCTACACGTATCCAATTGTGGATACGACACTAGTCACACACAATCAAACACATATCAATTTGGCCGAGTTGACCAATTGACAAACATAACATGTGCCAATATCAAAATTTCCCCAAAATTGACACAAAAATAAACATAACTTTCTCCATAGGCCTCCTAAGAACCTAATTCTAATTCTTATGGATAGCCTATGCATATGGGATAGTTTCTTATGATTAATTCACAGATTTAAAACATAATTAAAGAGGAAAAACTGAATTATACTAATTGAGAGATGAATTTCCAATAAAATTTCCAAATTGGGTGAAAAGAGCCTCCAACTTGTAGATCCTTGCTCTTATTTATAGATCCATGCTCTAATAGCCTCCAACGATGATTTGGGAAGGAATTGGGAAGATATTTGGTAGAAATTTGATGTAATTTGGTTGAGAAAAATTCTATATCTAGATTTGGAATAAAAAATGAAGAGAGAGAAAGTTTTTACCCTTTATATAGGCCCCTTTGCCCCCTCCCTCAAGCTACTATGTAAAGTCTAAAATACCCCTTGGGGCCTCTCATAAAAAAACTAATTAAGGAGGGAAGGTTCTAGTCTAATGGGTTTAACTAATTAATTCATCCTCCTAATGAATGGGCTTACTATTGGGCTCAAATCTAACTAGAATTAAATGTTGGTACATGGTTCTAATCTAAACTAGTTAGGTCCACTAACACAAGTCCAAAAATAAATCTAACACTAATAATAAATAAATAATAATATAAATAAATATTCAATATTAATAATATTTAATTAATTACCAAATAACTAAAATACCATTTCCTAGAAAATGTGCTAGTGACAACTCTACCCCCCTTAGAAGAATTTTGTCCTCAAAATTAAAAAATCTCACCCCTCTCTCTTTGGCCAGTCATAACATATTCATACAAATTTTACTATAGTCAAACCCCCATCAATCACAGTCTAAAATAGTCTATCATATAACATACAATCCTACCATTCTAATAAAAGATGAACCATACTTGGATATAGTCTCTAACTATCATGAATTTCAGTCTCTGCCTTGCTGGGGTGTCTCCCTCTACTGGTGCGGGTAATCTGCTATGCCACCTGTGGCATATTCCATCACACACTAAGTATTCACTAATCGTCAACCTAGTCATAATATTCTTAATACTGAAGGTTACCAAATATTAGTGATATACTATAATTCTAGGTCATGGACATACTCACTAACTGGCACTTGCTACCTAGGATACTCTACCGCTAAGATACTACCTCTTTGTTCCGCTTGAGTTCTTGTAATCACTAAAATTTCTCAACCATTTTCTTACAAGGAACATTTATATACTTTTTCAATAATGCGTTCTATTAGCACACCCTTGTCCCACTTGAATATCTGCCAATAGGATGGCTACTCAAATCTTGTTACTGTCTACACAAGGCACTAGCTCTCATATGTATTTTAGATGACATCCTCATACCAAGTTACTCATGTCTCTCCTCTACTGCCTGGATTACTTGCACTATTACTTCCAAATAATTTTCTATCCTTATTAACTGATACACCAATCCAATATTATCACACAAGGTACTTACTGTTACTAGCTCATTACTCAACTAATCCCTGATATAGAAACACTAGCACTCTTGATATAGTAATACTAGCTTCCTAACAACATATCATATGCCCTTAAATTTTTAGGATACTAGCTTCATCATTAGATCACATCATCACATTCACTAGAACTCATGATCACTTGCACTAGTTATTAACTTCTATAATACACATATTTTACTTTACTCTCAAATGCAAGTACATAGTTCCATATCTCTATTGATGTATATGTATCTCTCTTTAAACCTTTTACAGACAGATACTGTAAAACCCATAATCCTAAAAACCGTATTAACCTATTTTAATTAATTATATAATTGAATTGTAGTAATTATTAGCTAATTAGGAGAAATAGATTTTATTTAATTTTTATTTTAGGTGTTTGTGAATTTAGGAGATTTATGGAGCCGATATAAATTTTTCCAAATTTATTTCATATAGGAGACCTTTTGGACAGTTGCTAGATTAATTGTATGCACTATTATAACTTCTAGATTTTTTATGTATATATATATATATATATATATATATATAGAATTAATAGAATAGAAAAAAAAAGGAAATGAAAAAGGATTAGAAAAGAAAAAGAAAAAAACAAATAGAAAACCTTAATGGATCTAACCCCCCCAACGAATTCTACCCAAACCACTATTTCTACCCGAACCCAATCCCTAACAAACCCGCACCCGCCTTTAAGAGCAAACAGCAGCAGCAGACTCCCAAACGCGACCGCGCGCTGGGATCTCCCCCGACCCGTTCTCTCTCTCTCTCTCTCTCTCTCTTCTATATATATACATAAGACAACCAAAACCCAAACCCTAACCCTAATCCTCCCTCTCCCCGACCGCGCGCGACCGCCACCGCCAGCCAGACCGCCGCCCAAAGTCGCCACCGCTAGCCATTTCCGCGACCGCGCGAGCACCGCGCACCCAACAGCAGAATTGAACTGCAACGAAGCCCTGTTCAGGCTCTGTTTTCCGAGCACTCGCTTGACCAAACTCAATCCCGTCTTCGCCGGTATGATCCTCACCTATCCCCCTTCAATATCTTTATGTTAGTTGACCTCGAACAACGTGCAAACCTAGGTAAAAATCGACGTCAAGTCGAAGAAAAATGACCACTTTTTAAATTCCAGAAATTTTATTGCGATGACCCATGTTCCCGGATTCGTATCTTCCACCACAGAGATCCGAATTTAATTTTTCTTTTTGGTATGTGGAGACCACTTGACCTAGTTTAATTTATGTTATTTACATTAATTTATTAACTGTTATGCGTAGAATTAAACCAGTTGAAAACCCCAAAAACCTACTTTTTCCAGATTTTCAGAAATTGTGATACGGAGCGCGCCCCGCCAAACGGGACCGCCCTGCCGTGTACCAAGTATACCAAAAGGTGCGCGCAGTATACCCGGACGTGTGGGCTTTCGCAAAAACTGATTCGGACGCATCTGCGCGTCGAAATCAGCCCGTATCCGCAACAAATCTCTCGTGTCGCAACTTTTGCAAAAGACCTGTGCATTTTGTGCACGCTCGTCAGATTGTGACGAAACTTATGCCACTGGACTCGTGGTATCGCGCTGGTCCTGTGACCCAATTTTTACGCAATTCTGAGATATTTGACCAAGTCGCCAATTGGTGGGCCCCACGGTTGACTTTTTGGGTGAAATTGTGTTCGGCTCACCGAAATCTATATTTGGATATACCATTGAGTTCGTACTAATATTTAGAGTTGGTTTGTCCTATAATTTGTCTTATTTAGAGTCTGTTACCCTTGGCACGCTTTTCGGTGCAAAGTGGGCCACATGTGGACCCCACTTTGACCCAAAATTACCGTTTTACCCCTGTGTCCAAATTGGACGAAAGGGAAGTACTTTTTAGATATTTCGCTTATTCTGGGAACGTTGGTGATGTCTATTTCAGCATCCGGAGACATTTGTTCTGAGGCCATAGCTTCTGATCCTTTGTGTTTGACATCTGGACGTTACATTTTGTAGCTTCTTGCCAGGCAAGTATACCTTGCCATTGTACTGTTATTCATATTCCATATGTTGCATGCATCTTTATTTTCTGTTTTTAGTTCATATATTTTAACTGTTATATAAAATGCGTGCGACGGCGTCGTCGTGATATATTTTTAATATGTATATGCATTGACCTTGTTTATGAGACTGCCCCATTATCATGAAGTATTATTAGGTTTCATTGGCCGTGACACAGTTGTTACACGAGTGTGAGTCTCATATAGATCACGGACTGCGTGACAAGTCTGGCCTCCTGTACATATGGGCCGTGCGTTAGGGATGACTGCTGATAGAAACTTTGTATGCTAGAAGACTTAGCAGTTATTAAAGGTCCATGGACATAGCCTATTATAGTACGGTGGTCTAATCCTTGTTCTTGTTTGGTTGCAGGATTGGGCTAGGGTACTAAAGATAGGCTATGAGCCAAATCGTGTCATGGATGTGACATGCTTAGAGCATGGGGTGGGAAGAACAACAAGTACCGTATTTGGGCTCCTTTGCACTTTTTCTATTGTGCGCCCGGATTCTCCGCCGAAGATACGGGTGGTGATGACCACTATATATTGTATATTATCAGGCGGCCTCTGGCGTTCAAAAGACGACATACTTTTTAGGCGCCTGGATCTCCAAGAGAACCATGCCAATCCCAGTTTTTAGCCAGATAGCCCACTTGTGGGGAAAGTTGTTCTTAAACTGCATTCACTTAGACGGTTAGGCGACCCATTGGATATTTATTTCAGTACTTTATTGGCATGCTTTTATGTATCTTGTTATGTCCCTCTGAGGACCTGGCCCCTTCCAGGTGTAGCTGTTCTTGAGTATTCGCAGGAGCGCAGATCCAGACTGGTTACTTATATTTCGAGGATGTCTTCTCTTCGGGCCTAGTGATTATTGGTGATGTACTTATTGTTGTGTTTGTTTTTACTTTCGAGTTGGTAGTGGATTTGTTTCCACCCGGCTGTCATCTTTAGATACTCATATTAAGATCTAGTTTTACAGATACTGGTTATTTATTTATATTTGATTTTCGTGGATGAGATTTAGATTATACCCGGTGACTTGTGATAGATTTATACCACTTGTGGATTTGATATTCATATTACAGCGTACGTATGGGTTTTGGTTTCCATAAATTGGAGTTGCCATATCCATGCGGCTGACATGCTTACGTGTCCTAGTCCTACCTATTTTTGGGACTGGGGCGTGACAGATACACTAATCAGTGATACACTAAATATCTTTTATGACCAATCTTGATATTTCTCAACCCATGACACACTATTAAAATTTCTAATACTCAGGCTTCCTCTTCTATGAACTTTTACATTGACACTTATCACCCACTGTACATTCTGCACAAAATTTCTAGACACTTCTTCCACCTATTGCTTCCAACACATCACTGGCCTCAATATTAGGTGATATACCCATCACTAGTCATATACTGGCATACTTCTATCTACTTACATCAATACTCTACTTCTAAGCTAAAGAATGATGGAACAAATCCTATAATAACAAGAGTGGATAAGTATTAAGATGATACTTTAAGAATCAATTTAAGATATAACCTGATAATCATACACGTCTGTCTGAAATCATGACACTGAGAATCCTCGCCATGCCAGTAAGCATAGCTGCGATAAACGATAGATTCCATAACTTAGGTATGCACCTCTATAATCATGTCATCTAGAATCCTCGGTGTGCCGACTAGTATAGCTGCGAGAAATTCTAAATTTTATAACTAAGATATGTACATCCGAAGTCAGGTTCCTACTTTTTCGCCACACCAGCTAATATGGCTGCGATAAACTTTAGGCTCCATAACCAAAGAAGATGTTTCATCTTTATCACTGTCCTCATAAACATATGTCATCAGATGATACCATAATTTAGTCCATAAAATTAATCTCGATATGAAATTAAACTCAACAACGACACCAAGAATTAAATTTAACAACTGATCACCAAGAATCAAATTCAATAATAACAAGTGAGATCAGACGGAAATAAAGAAAAAGATTTAAATTGGAAATTATAATAAGATTCTGAAGGGTCGTCCCAGGAATCTCTCAAGAAATTTATGATTGAGTATCCTCTCTCATCCTAGTGTCCTATATCCTATATCCTATCGCAGGCTCGCAGTAGTACAACTAAGTCGTCGCACTACCACGATATCATACAAATTTCGAAGTCTGGCCTGCATGAGCCACTAGTAAAAATGTGTCATGACCCACACCCGATGAAGGGGTACGAGTACGTGGGTACGTCCAGCCTACGCCGCAACATCGGCGGTAGAACGCTGTCTTGGTCAACTATACTATCTAATTATCTCACAATAATGTATAATCCTCTAATAATATCTCAACTCCAAGAAGAGAGTAATAAACTTAATTCAACACAATACTTAATCACAATTCTATAGCACGATAAGATATCAAGGAAGTCTAACATAACTATACAATCTAAACAAATATAACAACAATAATAGAAACAATAACCAAAATCTTAAATATAAGCCGAAAATAAATCTGGTACCAAAATACTAAAGAGAACTAACTATGCTAACAAGTGATTCCGGCTAGATCTTCCTGCAGTCACTCCAGAACTAGTGGGTCCAAGTCTGCACCATCTATAGGTCAGAGTCGATAGTATATCGGACAACAATCCCCGGGATCCTCTGAAAAATATTTTTTAGTCAGAAATGGAGCAAAGTACAACCCAATAGCAGTTCCAATTAATTGATAATGACTATAAACAAAAATAAAAAATATAATACAAGATAAAAAATAATGAATAATATCAACTATGGTAGAAGAAACAGGTAAACAAGAATAATATGGTATACACTGATCACGATGAAATAGAACAAGATAATAGAATAAGACAATGAACTAGAATATGATAAAGAACTGTAACTATGCTAAGTGATTGAAATACTAGTTAGATATGTGATCGGCTTGGGTGAACATTGTCTACTTTAACGTTGGATAAACATTGTCTAAGTTAAATATTGAATATTGTCTAGGATTTGATCACATATCTAGCTAACACTTCCCCTTTTCCCCGACTAGTACAATGGATCCAACCATGACACATTACGATATAAGATACTCAAGGCATTGTGAACAATAAACCTTAAACATTAAATATTGAACATTGAACATTGAACATTGTCTAAGTTAAACATTAAGAATACGAGGAATAATAAAATAATATATATATAACATCCCATGACTGATCCATGTGTATACTAGTCCGTGTACCAATGTGTCAAGAGTCATGTAAAACATTTTTAAATACATGCATTATAGTAATTATCAAATAATAGAAACTATCAGAGAATGTACTCGTCTGCCGTCCAGAGCAATAAATGTCAAACTATGTCCGAACTGGTGTCACACAGACCTATATATAGAATATTGCATTAATACAAGGTGTTGGAATAAAATTAAGTTAAACTAGTTCAATTCTAGGTCATGAAGCAATTTCTAAGTCAAAACAGTCAAACTAGGTCAACTCTATGCCAAACTAGTCAAACTTGGTCAAACTAGCTATTTCTAGGTTGTACGAGTCTATCTCTAGGATATTGGGTCCATACACTATGAACCTAGATCACACTAGCTAAGCTAAGACACTAAGAAACCAATAAGATACCGTATCCTAAGATACGTAAGTTTAAAGATACGAAAATAGTAATTCATATATATATACAAGACAATACATATAATACCTTAGCTAACTAATGCAATAGGATACCTTGGCCTTGCACCAATGCGGTATCGTACCACTACACACCCATCTTGATACTCAAACCCAATACCTTGAGTATTGACCAATACCTTGACATTACCTTGGTATCCCAAGGTAAGTCAAATCTAGTGCATATATAGTTAATACACAATACTAAACTATAACCATCATACTTAACTATTACATATTACTGAATACCTAATACTAACAACATATATATATATATATATATATATATATATATATATATATATATATATATATATATATATATATATATATATATATATATAATACTTATATATAATACTACATATAGCTACTTACCATTTACCCTTCTATTAATATCGAGTATCTTGATACCCAATATTACCTTAACATGTGTTCTAATACCATAGTATTCTAAACTTAATACATTGGTAATACTTCAATGTAATTAGAACCAATAGTAACTAATACTAATACCTAACTAACTAGTTATGATAATCTAACTAAATACTAACATATAGCTACTAATCTATTTAACACTAACATTGCATATCAATCTTACCTACTAACTTATTATAAATAATACTAATACATAGATACTAACTTAACATCACAACTTATCAATACAATACCACATAACTAACAAGTACTAATATATCTATCTAACTACTAGCTAGCAAGGTATATAACTAACTATCTAGGTATACTAACTACACTAATAATAACTACTAAACATCTTAACTAACTAACCTCTAAACTCACTGAGCTAAACCATTACCTCTTACTGAACCCCTGATCTCATACCCTTGTTGTTGCTGCACGCCGTAGCGCTCGCTGCGCGCCTGTACGAGGCTGCTGAGGTCGCTGCACATACACACACTCACGCTCACTCACTCAAACACTCACCACACTAAGACACACACACGACATAAACACTCATATGTATATACAACTATATATATATATATATATATATATATATATATATATATATATATATAACCATTCTCACACACAACTATATATATATATATATATATATATACACACACACACATACACATTAATATGTAAGAATACACATAAGTATACACACACACACACACACACACACATATATATATATATATATATATATATATATATATATATATATATATATATATATATATATATATATGAACAATACAAGTAGATACATAGATATTTATTCAATAGTATATATATATATATCTACATACATATATACATATCAATATATATATAATACAACACTCTCACACACAAGCATATACATAAATACATAACTATACATATACACAACCATAAACTATAGATACATAGAGATATCAACATATACGTATATACTCTCATATATACATATATAGCTATACTCCCTCATACATACATAGATATACATACAAACATACCCATATATATAGACATCCATATACACTTATATAAACACATATAAATACATAGACACATAGCTATATATACATCCCTATATAGTATAATATAAATACATACACAATAAATATAGATATCATATCTAATATATCATACTAATAGTTTTACACAAGTTAAGTTGAATCTACAATGCAATAAACCAAACACGTGGAGTGGACTGCACCCGTATCACTCTCATTCTATGATACGCTTGTGACACAGCTCCACTACACAACCCAACGCATCCCGAAGGACACGAGCAAGTCTAAAATAGTATATATGAACAATACGAAGAGTCAATTACACAACTACGTGTCCGTGTCAAAATATGACATGCTCAAAGCCCCATGTCGGAGGAAAATCTCCCAAATCAACTTGTATATCCAAATTGTCGGGATACGGCCTACACGTATCCAATTGTGGACACGACACTAGTCATACACAATCAAACATATGTCAATTTGGTCTAGTTGACCAATTGACAAACACAACATCTGCCAATCTCAGAATTCTCCCAAAATTGACACAAAAACACGTATAACTTTCTCCATAGGCCTCCTATAAACCTAATTTCAATTCCTATCGGTAGCCTATGCATATGGGATAGATCCTTATGGTTAATTCATAGATTTAAAAGCTAATTAAAGGGGAAAAACTAAATTATACCTATTGAGAGATGGATTCTCAATAAAATCTCCAAATTGGATGAAAAGAGCCTCCAACTTGTAGATACTTGCTCCTCTTTGTATATCTATGCTCTAATAGCCTCCAATGATGATTTGGAAAGAAATTGGAAAAAAATTTGGTAGAGATTTGATGGAATTTGGTTGAGAAAAATTCTAGATCTAGATTTAGGAAAAAAATAAAGAGAGAGAAAGTTTTTACCCCCTTTATATAGGTCTCTCTTGCCCCCTCCCTCAAGCTACTATATAAAGTCTAAAATACCCCTTGGAGCCTCTCATAAAGAAACTAATTAAGGAGGAAAGGTTCTAGTCTAATGGGTTTAACTAATTAATTCATCCTCCTAATGAATGGACTTACTATTGGGCTCAAATCTAACTAGAATTAAATATTGGTCCATGGTTCTAATCTAAACTAGTTAGGTCCACTAACACAAGTCCAAAAATAAATCTAACACTAACAATAAATAAATAATAATATAAATAAATATTCAACATGCACAATATTTAACTAATTACCAAATATCTAAAATATCCTTTCCTAGAAAATGTGGTAGTGACACTACCCCCGCTAATGCCCCGACGAAGAGTCTGGTAAGGATAACATCGCTGCGAGATATATGTCCCGTTGTAATCTCGAAGTAACTCATGAACCGGCGAGGGAAAGACTTGCCGTCAAATGTGCTTATGTTGAAGGGCTTCTATCTGGGCGGATACGGTACGTCCTCCATTCTATCGGGTATGGTTGCCGTACCCCAAGATCGCAAAGTGAGTCCTGATTGCCCATGGAGTCTAGGCGAGCCCGGAGTTTTCGGACCTTCTTCATTGCTTCCTTGGCCTCGTCTCCTGCGAAGGGTGCAGACGGGCAAGGCAAGTGAGGATTACTACCTGCAGGTGGGACGTTTGTGTTTGAATCTCCGTTGGTCCCTGGGTCCAAGTTTGCTTGACCAGGGGTTCTTGCTGGTTGAGAAGCCAGATTTGCTTTGATTTTTAGCATTGTCTGGGTTATGACTTGCAATGATGCACCCATCGTCTACATCATGGCCTCGAGGGTCTTGAGACGCTGGTGGTCGTTGGGTCCTTTTTGGTCGTCCCCGACCATATATACTGTCATCACGTGGGGAGAGATGGACAGGGAAGTGGATGCTGCACTTTCTGCCTCATACCCCTGGCGAGAGTAGTCATCAGGAAAAGCTGGCAGCGCCGTCTCCTCCTCGGACTCGGAAGAGTACTACCCCCAATGTAGGAGGCTACATCAACCTGGCGAGGGGAGCTACCCCCAAGGATCTCGGAGTCCATTTCTTAGGAATTGCTGTCTCCTCGGAATGCTGGATTGTTGCGTAAGTCGAGGGGAATACTACCCTCAGCTTGGGCCACCCCCAGGGGTTCTGAGGAAGAACTACCCCCAGCAGCTGACAGTTTCTTCCTGGAGCGGGTACCATGGAAAATGTCTTTCGCAGGTCTCGTTGTTAGACCTCCTGGTAGTCGCCTTCGCAACGCACTGGCAGAGAGCGACGAACTGGAGGTACTTGACTTCTGCCCTCCCTTGGTGGCAGAAAGCTTTCGAGTAGAGTTAATTTCATTTTAGATTTTAATATATGTTGGATGTGTTGGGAATCAAGTCTGCTGAAGGGGGCAGAGCTCGGTCCGAACTCGATCCCTGGCCGAGTTCGGGCTGAACTCGGTGTGGTATTCCAGAACCTCAAAATAAAAGTCGGTCCGAGTTTGGTGTCAGTGGTGGCTGCTCGAATTTAGGAGTTTTTAGGTTATATTTTGGACCATTGGATGCTAGTAGACGGCTGGATCTTATGGTTGGCTATTTTTAGGGTTTCTTAACCCTAAAATTGGTTTCTAATCCTATAAATAGGGAGGAGGGTGGAGGCACAAAGGAGAATCACAAATTAGAGATTCGCGATACTCGTCCACAAAAAATCTAAGAGAAAGCCGGTGCTTTGCTCTTAGGACCTCGCCATCCAAGACAGAAGGAAGAAGGAGATCTAATCGAGGAGTCGTCAACTTCGGTTTGGGAGATTGCTACGGGTTGGTGAGTAATTTCAATTGTAATCTTATGTCTTTCTTCTTGAGTGTGGTTAGGGGGATGAACCTATTTGGGCAAAGGGTTTTAATATTAGCTTTTGTAATCTTGTAATTTTATATGAGTTATAAAGGTTGGGATTTGTCCAGGTGACGTAGTCACCGCCGTTTACTTGTCTTCATCTGTGCTTGGTGTTCGTAGATTGGTTGGTCATCTCATGTGGGTTGGCAATCGCTTCTTCCGTTGTGCGACCAACATGTGGTATCAGAGCGCACGTGTGCCCAATACGTGGTATCAGAGCGCATGTGTTCCCAACACGTGGTATCAGAGCCAGGTTCATCTCGAGAGGGAAGGTGCAACTATGTCTATGGAGCAGATGAAAACTCGTATGATCACCCTCACAGGAGGAAACTGGGAGATTTTGAAGTCAAAGATGGAGGATCTACTCTGATGCAAGGACTTGCATGGTCCGTTGGAGGGCGACAGCGCAAAATCGACGGAGAAAGGTGCTGATGACTGGAAAAGACTGGATCGGAAGGTTGTTGGATTCATCAGTCAATGGCTGGACGACTCGGTATTTTACTACGTGTCCATGGAGAATTCTACAAAAGTATTGTGGGATAAGCTGCATTCGTTGTACGAAAGGAAGACGGCTGGCAACAAGATATTTCTGATTCGCCAACTCATCAACTCAAAATACACGGAGGGTGCACCGGTGGCATAACATCTGAACGAGGTTCAGGATGTCACGACCCGCACCCGATGTAGGGATGCAAGTCGGGAACAACGCCAGCCTACGCTGCAGAATCGGCAATAGAACGCTGTCTGGGTAATCTATCTAGCAATTTAATGAACCACCAACAATATCAATATACTTAATCACAGATCTAAGATAAAAATGAGCACGAAAATGATAAAGAATAGAATATTCTCATACAACTCATAAGTCTAAAATAATAACATCAATGAGTATGGAAGAATACTAACAAATAAGCTGGAGACAAATCCAGTACAAAAGAATAATAAGAAGCTACTAATCCTGGGTCATCTGTCTCAGTTGGGATAAGTCTCTCCTGAGCCAGGGTCTCTAACTCTAAACCCATAATATCCTGAGGTCCATAATGTGTAGGGTACCACTCCTCACTGTCATCTGGAAAAAATATATCCAGTCAGGAAAGGAGTAGAGTACATCTCTAACAGCAGTTCTAATCAATGATAAAAACTATGTAACAGTAAATAGATGTAAATATATAAGATGCAACAATAGATACAAGAGATATATAATAAGGAAATACTGAAATAAATACAACAATGAACAATATGAAATGAACAAGAATACTAATGTCTATGTGTGTGAGTACTAGCTTAACATTTGATCGACTTGGGAACTTGCACAAGAGTATAATGGCCTAGTTAATCATACGTGTGGTGTATGATCAACACTCACAAGGAATAAGACATACACAAGGAGGATATAATCACATATCTATACTAAAATACTCTCCACCCTCGACTGGTATAGTAGATCCAACAATGGTACGCTATGGCACGAGATTCCCCAAGAAGATAGCTAGTCTTCCCGAGAATCAGTGTCTGTACATGTACAAGATAATCAATAAAATAAGGCTTGCATAAGATACACCATATACCAAGGAATAAAATCTCATGACGAGATCCGGATATACCAATCCGTGTAACCATCGTGTCAAGAGAATAAGGATATTTACACTAGATACAATGAACATAGAGGATATCATAAATGATAAACTATTAGAGAATATACTCGTCTGAAGTCCGATGAATAGTATCACAGATGTCCGATACGGTGCCTTGAAGACCTAGATATAGAATATAACATTAATACAAGGTTTATGAATAAAAATAAGTTAAACTAGTCAACTTCTAGGTCAACAAGCCATTTTTAAGTCAAAAAGTCAAACTAGGTCAACTCTAAGTCAAACCGGTCAAACTTGGTCAAACTATGACAAACTACATATTTCTAGGTTGCATGAGTCTATTTCAAAGATATTGGGTTCAAACACTATGAATCTAGGTCATACAAGCTATAGCTTAGGATACTAGGATACCATATCTCATGATACGTAAATAGGAGATAATTATCACATATACATATATCAAACAATATTACATATTAAATTATAATTACTAAAAGCTATGTGGATACCTTGGTTTTGAAACAACTTGGTATCGCAACACTAAACTCCCATCTTGATACCCAAACCCAATACCTTGGGTATCCTAAAATACCTTGATACTTACCTTGGTATCTCAAGGTAATTGCCAAAATCTTATTTATACTAACTACCCATAATAACTATATGCTGACAACTAACTATTACAAATATAGTATACTAAAACATAAATACCAATTAGGAATATACATATATACACTAATACTATATATATATATATATATATATATATATATATATATATATATATATATATATATATATATATATATATATATATATATATATCTATTATTTAATTAGTACTTAACTATATATATAGCCGCAGAAATGTCGCTAATAGCCATTGTTGCCAGTCGCTAACGCTGCTGATACGGCTGTTGTTACTGCTGTTGTTGCGACGGTTCCTGCTGCTGTCGCTAATACCGCTGCTGCTGTTGTCGCTGATGTTGCTATTGCTGAAGCTGATGCCGTTGCTATTGCTGCTGTTGTCGCTAATGAAGCTGATGCTGTTGTTGCTATATGCTGCTGTTGCTAATTCGGCTGCTGCTGCAGTCACTAAATCTACTGCTGCTGCTGTTAATGCTGCTGCTGTCGCTAATTCTGTCACTATAGCTGCTGCTTCTCCCCTCTGTCACTCTTATATAAATAAAAACATAAATATATATACTTATATATATATATATATATATATATATATATATATATATATATAAGTACAACTATATATATATATATATATATATATATATAACTACAACTATATATATATATATATATATATATATATATATATACACTCCTCTATATACATATATACGTATCCATAATAAACATATATTATAGCATACATATAATATATAGTACATATATATACATATCCATAATATCACTAATACGTACACATATATATAATCATACAAATATATATATATATATATATATATAGACACATAGGTAAAATAGAAAAATGACACACTAACACATAAATATATATATATATATATATATATATATATATATACATATAATTATATATTATAATGACTAAGAACAATTGGGAAAATAGATTTAGAAATAAATGCACAAATACATGGAGCGTATCACACCCGTATCCCACTAGATCTAGGATACGCTTGCGACACGAATTCACCACATATCCAAACGTACCCCGAAGGACACGAGCAAGTCTAATATATTATTTATGAACAATACGAAGAGTCAAACACAAATCTACGTGTCCGTGTCAAAATGTGACATGCACAAAGTCCCGTGTCGGAGGGAAAACCCCCAAATCAATACGTATCACCAAATTGTTGGGATACGACCTACACGTACCCAATTGTGGATACGACATTAGCCCAAAATACACAAGCACATGCCAAATTGATCTATATGACCAATTGACACACACAACAAATGTCAATCTCGGAATTCCTCCAAAATTGACACAAAAAGTACCATAACTTTCTCAATAGGCCTCCTATGAACACAAAACCAAATCCTATGTGTAGCCTATGCATATGGTTGATTTCTCATGGTTAATTCTCAGATTTAGAACCTAAATTAAGGGAAAAAACTGAATTATACTTATTAGAAGATGAATTCCAAATGCAACCTCCAAATATGATAAAATTGGCCTCCAACTTGTAGATCCTTGATCCTCTTTGTAGATTATTGCTTCCTCCTTCTAGATCCTTGCTCCCACTAGTCTCTAATGGGGATTTGGGAAAGAATTGGGTTGAATTTTGGTATGGAAAATGATGTGGAATGAAGGAATTTGGTTTAGGAAAATTCTAGATCTAGTTTTTAAATGAAAAGAGGAGAGAGAAACTTTCTCCCTCTTCTTTAATAGGCCGGCCCCCCTTACCGCTTCCTCAAGTCACTATGTAATATCCATTATACCCCTTAGGGCCTCTCATGAAGAAATAATTAAGGAGGGAAGCTTCTAGTCTATTGGTTTAATTAAATTAATCATCCTCCTAATCAATGGGCTTTCTAAATGGGCTCAATTCTAACAATTAATACATGTTGGTCCATGAGTCTAAACTAAACTAGTTAGGTCCACTAACACAAGTCCAAAATAAATAACTAACATCTAACAACAATTATATATTACAACAAATAATTATTTAACATGCACAATATTTAATTAATTATGAAATTACTAAAATACCTTTTTCTAGAAAATATGGTAGTGACAAGTCTACCCTCCTTAAAATAATTTTGTCCTCGAAATTCAAAGACAAAAACTATCCCTAGAAAATAACAGAACATAGAAAAAGAACAGAATTAACTATGAAAGAACATACCTCAAGGCACAAACAAATATGCATAACGCTCTCGCATCTCATCCTCTCTGTCACAGGTAGACTCCCCTGGAGAGTGATGCCTCCATGTGATGCGTACCAAAGGAATAGTCTGGTTCCTCAGCACCTTCTCTCTCTGATCCAGAATCTTAACTGGCTGCTCTGGATAGCTAAGAGTAGGGCCCACCTCTATCTCCGAGTGATCCAATATATGACTAGGATCTGCCACGTACCATCTCAACTATGACACATGAAACACGTTGTGCACTCCCTCCAATGCAGATGGCAAGTCTAGTCTATAAGCAACTGCACCGACCCTTTCTAGAATAGTGAAAGGTTCGATGAATCGCGGATTAAGCTTCCAGTCTCCACCGAAATGAATCATGCCTCGTGTCGGAGAAATCCTCAGAAACACCAAACCACCCACCTAGAAAAAAATACAACCTTAAGAACTTAATCTATAACAAACAACCAATAACAAGCACAAAACAAAAATCTAAAACTATACCTCGAACTCCAAAGGTCTCCGGTGGCTATCGGCCCAATGCCGCTGTCTGTCCTGAGCCACTCGAAGTCTGTCTCTGATCAGCTGAACCTTCTCTCCTGCATCCACAACCATCTCTAGCCCAAGCAAAACTCTCTCTCCAACATCATCCCATGACAAGGGAGTACGACATCTCCGACCCTACAGAGCTTCAAAAGGTGACATCTCTATACTAGCCTGGTAGCTGTTTTTGCAAGCAAACTCTACCAAATGGATATGGTCCTCCCAAGAACCCCCAAAATCTAGTACACAAGTACGCAATATATCCTCAAGAGTTTGAATACTCCTCTTTGACTGTCCATCTGTCTGGGGATGATATGCAGTACTGAACTTGAGCTGAGTGCCCAAACTCGCCTGCAAACTCCTCCAGAAATGAGAAGTGAAACTACTATCTCGATCCGAGACTATATTGACGGGAACTCCATGTATCCTGACGATCTATCTCACATACATCTCTGCCAGCTTCTCGGTAGACAAACCCACCTTGAAAGGCAAAAAGTGGGCCGACTTGGTCAACCTATCAACGATAATCAAAATTACGTCTTTCCCTCCTGGAGATCGTGGAAGTCCGGACACAAAATCCATAGTAATATGCTCCAACTTCCACTCTGGAATGGGTAATAGATGAAGTAAACCTCCTGGCCTCTACCTCTCGGCTTTCACCTGTTGGCACACTAAGCATCTGGATACAAACCTATCGCGACGTCACCGTCGCGAGCATTTTATATAACAGTTAAAATATATGAACTAAAGACAGAAAGTAAAGATGCATGCAATCATATGGAATAAGAATAACAGTACGACGGCAAGGTATACTTGTCTGGCAAGAATCTGCAAAATGTCACGTCCAGATGTCCAATACACAGGACCAGAAGCTATGGCCTCGGAATAAATGTCTCCGGATGCTGAAATAGATATCACCAACATTCCCAAAATAAGCAAAATAGCTAAAAAGCACATCTCTTTCGTCCAATTTGGACACATGGGCAAAATGGTAATTTCGGGTAAAAGTAGGGTCCACGTGTGGCCCACTTTGTACCGAAAAGCGTGCCGAGGGTAACAGTCTCTAAATGGGACAAACTATGGGTCAAACAACTCTAGATGTCAATACGAACTCAACGGTATGTCCAAATTTGGATTCCGATAAGCCGAACAAAATTTGGTCCAAAAAGTCAACTGTGGGCCCGCCAATTGGCGATCTGATCAACCGTCTCAGAAATGCGTGAAAATTGGGTCACAGGACCAGCGCGTTACCACGAGTCCAGTGGCGCAAGTTTCGTCGTATTCTGACAAGCGTGCACAAAATACGCGCGAGTTCCACAAAAGTGGCGACACGAAATGTGTCCGCGGATACGGCCTGATTCCGGCGCGCACACACGTCCGAATCAGTCCCCACGAATTTTCACGTGTCCCGTTATGCTGCGTGCACCATTCGGTACACTTGGCACACGGCGGGGCGGTCCCGTTTGGCGGGGCGCGCTCCGATCTCCAACTTTTGGAAAACCGGAAAAAGTGGGTGCGCACAGTTTTGTGACGAATATATTTCTGTCCACAGCGACTAATAGCACAAAGTTATTATACAGAAAATAAACTAGGTCATGTAATCTATAGGTATCAAAAAGAATCACCAAATTCGGATCTCTGTGGTGGGAGATACGAACTCGGCAATATGGGTGGTCATTCTGGAATTCTGCGATTGCAGAATTCTGTCTGCTCGCGCTGACTTGGGCGCTGTTTTTCACCTAGGGGAACACGTTTTCCGAGGTTGACTATAAAATAAATATTGGAGAGGGTTGAGGAAAGATCATACCTATGAAAACGGAACAGCGTTTGGATGAGCGAGTCAACGGGAAAATACGCCGGAGCGAAGGTGCTTCGAGTGGGAAACTGCAGTTCGCGATGTCGGCGTCGACGGAATGGTTGGATGGCTTGGGGAGGCTTCTCTGGCTGCGGTGACGGCTCTAGATGGGAAGAGGAAGTCTGGAATTTAGGTTAGGATTTTAGAGCTAACTATATATATATATATATATATATATTAGAAGAGAGAGGGTGGATTAATTGGAGGCGGGTAAAGGGTCGGCCGAAGGAATAGATAGGCTGAAGGGTTAAGGGCTTCTTTGGCTACAAGCGGACGGAAGGGTTTGGAGCAATGTTGCTGAAAGGTTCCTGGGCATTTGCTAAGGAATCTTAAGTGATTAGTTGTGTTATTATTAATATTATTATTATTATTATTATACTTAGTTAGTTTAATTTCTATTAATACTTTTGCTTTCTTTCTTTATAAATATATATATACATATATATATTTGTATATACATATATATATATATATATATATATATATACTCATAAGAAAATTTATATAATAGGGTATTGCACATCGTTAGGCTAGCAACAGCTCAAGGGGTCTCCTACATGGAATAAATTTCGAAAAATTCCTGATGGTCCCACAAGTCATCTAAGTGCCCGAACACCTAACATAAAAATTATTAAAAATCTATTTCTCCTATTTAGACCTAATTACTACAATTTAATTAATAATAAATAAATGATATATACGATTTTCTAGGAAGGGGGTTTTACATTCTACCCAACTTATAAAAATTTCGTCCTCGAAATTAAAATTAAGCCACGATAGAATGCAAGGATGGTATAAGATTTGCATTGTTTAAAATGCAAGGCTAGGTTTAAAGCAGTGGGCGATGTTGCACGTTGCACATCCCGAAAAAAAAATATATCATGAAAAAATCCATATGAGCGAAAAATAGGTTTCTTCATGTGTCATGTCCAATGGTGTGGACACATAAATGCTCTTTTGCATAAAAGCGTCCAACAATTGGAAAATTGCACAAAGATGAGAATTGGATGATGGGCATGTCTAGGATAAGGGTGTAGAATTTGTAGGAAGGCAGTGGCTAGTGTAGTGCTCCAATTATCGGAGCACGGTAAGGCGTGTCAAGTGATATCATGTTGTAAAACTAAATAAAAATACCGTGTTCTATTTCTAAGTGGATTCGCTAGCCTC
Organism: Iris macrosiphon; assembly: GCA_036927795.1. Classification (NCBI taxonomy): domain Eukaryota; kingdom Viridiplantae; phylum Streptophyta; class Magnoliopsida; order Asparagales; family Iridaceae; genus Iris; species Iris macrosiphon. Next base: position 410,567 of record JAYESA010000046.1, on the reverse strand, counting down.
AGTCTCACTACCTAAGCCGAGTAGGTCAATTTCTTAGGTGAGGGGTTTTACAATCTGCCGAACTTAAAACAATGTCGTCCTCAAAATTGAAATAAGGCAGAATCGATTAATCCTTTATGCACAATAAGGCATGTCAGTCGCAATCTTCTTGCGATAACTAAAATCCTAATCATATCCGTTGCAATCACTTCTAGGTTAAGATGACCACTGCTCCAATCAAAATTTAACCTATGGTTATCTCTTCTCTCCTTGTTTCAAATTATCCATATCCACATAACATCTCCAAGATTTACATACTCATATAACTTTTACCTCACGATCTCTAACTATCATAATATCCTTTAGAAGTGGTTTGAGTCCAATATATTCCCATTTTCACTTATAAAATTTTGTATGCCTCAACTCTTTAAATTCCATTCACACCCTCATTATTTCAAATAGGTCGTCCAACCAAAATTTTAATTCTTAATTCAATTCACCAAATTGAAAAATAAATTAAATGCAGTCCACCAATATTCAAGTCTGAAATTCTATATTTATCCTCTAAATTCAAGTTGGTGATTCTACCTTCATTGTTCAAAAATTTAACTCATGCACTTAAGGTATAAATATTGGGTCCTCAATATCAATTCATTGATCCTTATCATCTTAGTCATCCTTCTAAATTTCTCAAAATTATAATGGCTTGAACCTCTCCCAATCTAGTCTTACTCGTTCATAATCTAAAAGAAATTCCTCCCGAGTTGACAATGCGCTACTACCCAACTTAGAATTTACCCACTTATCACCTAAGGCTATATACCTTAAGAAAATATCCCTTAATTTATTTACTCCTGTCGTTCAATCCTCGAAACTTCAACGATGATCATATCACATATGATATGTCCTTAATTACGAAAGAATAATCCTCAAGTATGTGATCGGCCTATGGGGTATATCTAGTACTCTCTGCGTATCAATTCGTACTAAGCACGAGGTTTCGTCTTTCCGAAATAAGGGAAGACGAAGATCAATAATAAATATTTCAAGGGAGTGGTAATAGAATAGAAGTATTATGATCAAGGCGTTTAAAGAATTCAATTGGGAATTGTCAAAGCAGTTGTGGATTGAAATCCTATTTTGGTAGTTCCTATTCACATGCTCGTATTAGTACGGTCATGTAACCGATACGATATGTCAGACATGTCTAGGGCAAGTATATTCGTCTACTAATCACTACATATCTCAATCCACGTAAAGTAGCATTACGAAGGGCGAATCGAGCGCACTAAGGTTAGCTAGACCTTCATACACTGATTCTGAAATGTATTAGTGTAGTACTCCAATAATACATGTCATGAACAAGCTCGATAAAGAATAAGCTTGCAAAACTAGGCTATAATAGCAGCATAAGTCAAGGTAGTACAGAAAATATAACGCTGGATTATGATGAGGGAAGTTACAAATAATTCAAGTTTGCAAAAACAACACAACATAAGCAACAATAACAAAAGACTCTACAATCTCTACAGTTATCATATTAATTCCTTGTCTAAGTCGATAGTCGACAAAGTAGGGGTATGAGCCTCTAAGTTCTATAGTCTGAATAAACACTATCATCTTATGTTAGCATACAATTAATGCCATTCAGTTACACTTCATCAATGGATCACAGGGACTACGTGATACTAGGTGGTGAGGTATACTATCCAACTTAAAATAATTTAACTACTATTGTATTGCCTTAAGGATACCTACAAAAATAACCTTGCACATGTACATAGAACAGAAACTCTTATTAGGGTCTCCTATTGCATTATATAGGTAAGGGTCAAGTGCTCATAGAACATGTGTCAATCGTAGGGATAGAAGAGTTACTAGCAGTTAAGGGGAAAGGGATTTAACTCGTATCGAGCTATGGGTACAAATTTCGTGATTTAACACTAAGGGATAATCATCGGGTCGCAGTCTGCAAGAACAACTCAAACTTATCAAACTTTAACTACCAAGCACAAAAAAATGTTCAAATTCAAGACTGCAACTATAATCCTAGCAAACTATGTGTCCTTAACAAGAATAAATTTACTTGGCCTACTATCCGAAGTGTCAGATGACACGAGTTGAAAGATGAAGAGAAGAAACTTAATTAGCCGTCGCAAAATAGCGAGCGCTATGGTCGCAGGGAAACAATAAAAAGATAGAGGGCTCTAGATGGCATCATGGTTCTCTAAGGGGAGTGGGGTGTTAGTTGCTATGTTCGGGGTATGATCAAGGGAGAAGTGTTGATTACATTCCTCTAGGCTTCCTAGGGTGCTGTCTGCTAATAATAAGATAATGATATAAGTTTATAGTTCCAATATCATCTAACTATGAAGGTTAGGTTCAGTCCAAACATTAAGTTTTTGTTTTCTATGGGTTCCTCAATGCTAGGGGCAAACATTATGGTAACCTTCTAACTAACTTTAGTAGTGTCTATACTACTCTCAAGTCCTCATAATACATCCGGGTAATGGTAAACCAATTATAGGGATAAGGGATTCTAGGGTTCGCTAGATATTCTAAACTTAGTGGTGTATCTATAATCTCGTTGTATTCTTAATAGGTGTGCTACTCTAATTATCATCCTAATAACATGGGTTCCTATATTCTAGCAGAAGGCCATATATACTCAAGGAACTTATTAGGGAAGTACAGGAATCAAGCAGGATACAATTGTTCGAATAGATCATAGAGGAGGAAGGTGAATCATAGTCAATTGTGGATGAGATCCTATACTCTAGTCCTATGTGCAGGCTTGTTCGATACAGTAACGTAACCGAGACAATATGCTCTTGACCTGCATGGGCCACCACAAAAACATGTCACGCCCCAGTCCCAAAAATACGTAGGACTAGGACACGTAAGCATGCCAGCCGCATGGATATGGCAACTCCAATATATGGAAACCAAATCCATACGTACGCTGTAATATGAATATAAAATCCACAAGTGGTAAAAATGTAATACAAGTCACAGGGTAAAATCTAAATCTCATCCACCAAAATCATATAGAAATAAATAACCAGTGTCTATGAAACTAGATCTCAATAAGAAGTATCTAAAGATGATAGTTGGGTGGAAACAAATCCACTACCAACTCAAATGGGAAAAGTAAATACAATATAAGTACAACTCACTCAAACAATATAAGTACCAGCTACCAATCCTGGCTCGAAGAGAAGACATCCACGAAGCATCTATATCCTTCCAAATCTGTGCTCCTGCAAATACTCAAGAACAGGTACACCTGGCAGCGGACCAGGTCCTCAGAGGGACATAACAAGTATACTTAAACACATGCCAATAAAGTACTGAAATAAATATCCAATGGGTCGCCTAACCATCTAAAGTGAATGCAGTTAAGTACAACTTTCCCCACAAGTGAGCTATCTGGCTGAAAACTGGGATTTGGCATAGTTCTCTTTTGGAGATCCAGGGGCCTAAAAGGCACGTCGTCTTTTGAACGCCGGTGGCCCGCCTGATAGTACATAATATATAGTGGTCATCATCACCCGTATCTCCAGCGGAGAATCTGGGCTTCACAGAAAAAGTGTAAAGGAGCTCAAATGCGGAACTTGTTGTTCTCCCCACCCAATGCTCTAAGCATGTCATGTCCATGACACGATAAACCTCTAATAACTGCCAAGTCTACTAGCATGCAAAGTTTCTAACGGCAGTTATTCCTAACGCACGGCCCATACGTACAGGAGGCCAGACCTGTCACGCAGTCCGTGATCTATATGAGACTCACATTCGTGTAACCACTGTGTCACGGCCAATGAACCTAATGGTGCTACATGATAATGGGGTAGTCTCATGAACAAGGTCAATGCAATACATAAAATAAAAACCTATCGCGACGTCACCGTCGCGAGCATTTTATATAACAGTTAAAATATATGAACTAAAGACAGAAAGTAAAGATGCATGCAATCATATGGAATAAGAATAACAGTACGACGGCAAGGTATACTTGTCTGGCAAGAATCTGCAAAATGTCACGTCCAGATGTCCAATACACAGGACCAGAAGCTATGGCCTCGGAATAAATGTCTCCGGATGCTGAAATAGATATCACCAACATTCCCAAAATAAGCAAAATAGCTAAAAAGCACATCCCTTTCGTCCAATTTGGACACAGGGGCAAAATGGTAATTTCGGGTAAAAGTAGGGTCCACGTGTGGCCCACTTTGCACCGAAAAGCGTGCCGAGGGTAACAGTCTCTAAATGGGACAAACTATGGGTCAAACAACTCTAGATGTCAATACGAACTCAACGGTATGTCCAAATTTGGATTCCGATAAGCCGAACAAAATTTGGTCCAAAAAGTCAACTGTGGGCCCGCCAATTGGCGATCTGGTCAACCGTCTCAGAAATGCGTGAAAATTGGGTCACAGGACCAGCGCGTTACCACGAGTCCAGTGGCGCAAGTTTCGTCGTATTCTGACAAGCGTGCACAAAATACGCGCGAGTTCCACAAAAGTGGCGACACGAAATGTGTCCGCGGATACGGCCTGATTCCGGCGCGCACACGCGTCCGAATCAGTCCCCACGAATTTTCACGTGTCCCGTTATGCTGCGTGCACCATTCGGTACACTTGGCACACGGCGGGGCGGTCCCGTTTGGCGGGGCGCGCTCCGATCTCCAACTTTTGGAAAACCGGAAAAAGTGGGTGCGCACAGTTTTGTGACGAATATATTTCTGTCCACAGCGACTAATAGCACAAAGTTATTATACAGAAAATAAACTAGGTCATGTAATCTACAGGTATCAAAAAGAATCACCGAATTCGGATCTCTGTGGTGGGAGATACGAACTCGGCAATATGGGTGGTCATTCTGGAATTCTGCGATTGCAGAATTCTGTCTGCTCGCGCTGACTTGGGCGCTATTTTTCACCTAGGGGCACACGTTTTCCGAGGTTGACTATAAAACAAATATTGGAGAGGGTTGAGGGAAGATCATACCTATGAAAACGGAACAGCGTTTGGATGAGCGAGTCAACGGAAAAATACGCCGGAGCGAAGGTGCTTCGAGTGGGAAACTGCAGTTCGCGATGTCGGCGTCGACGGGATGATTGGATGGCTTGGGGAGGCTTCTCTGGCTGCGGTGACGGCTCTAGATGGGAAGAGGAAATCTGGAATTTAGGTTAGGGTTTTAGAGCTAACTATATATATATATATATATATATATATATATATTAGAAGAGAGAGGGTGGATTAATTGAAGGCGGGTAAAGGGTCGGCCGAAGGAATAGATAGGCTGAAGGGTTAAGGGCTTCTTTGGCTACAAGCGGACGGAAGGGTTTGGAGCAATGTTGCTGAAAGGTTCCTGGGCATTTGCTAAGGAATCTTAAGTGATTAGTTGTGTTATTATTAATATTATTATTATTATTATTATACTTAGTTAGTTTAATTTCTATTAATACTTTTGCTTTCTTTCTTTATAAATATATATATACATATATATATTTGTATATACATATATATATATATATATACTCATAAGAAAATTTATACAATAGGGTATTGCACATCGTTAGGCTAGCAACAGCTCAAGGGGTCTCCTACATGGAATAATTTTCGAAAAATTCCTGATGGTCCCACAAGTCATCTAAGTGCCCGAACACCTAACATAAAAATTATTAAAAATCTATTTCTCCTATTTAGACCTAATTACTACAATTTAATTAATAATAAATAAATGATATATACGATTTTCTAGGAAGGGGGTTTTACAGACACACACTCAACTCCTAGCCTCTTAGAGTAACTCTCCGATCCTTGCAAATATCATTAACCAGGATAATGCCTCCCCCGGTCATGATCTTGCAATTCCTAAGCAAAGACTCAGCTACCAAACCATGCTTCAGAGAAAAAGAAACAGATACAAAACTATGGGAAGCACTACTATTAAACAAAGCAAAAGCTAGAATGGAATCAAGAAAAATAGAACCTGCGATGACGGTCATAGCAAATGCTCGTCCCTGACGTGCATCTCCCTGATGCTGATGCTGGACATAATGTTGCTGCTGGGTCGGAAGCGGTCCCCTCAGCTGTACTGAAGGTGTCTCGTCTGTGCCCTCGGAGCTAAATTTGCTCCCTGAACTGCACGACGAGGATTGGAAGGATACTCCCTCAGCTGATGCCCTAAAGTACCACAATACAAACAAACTCACAACCTCTTCCTGCAAACTTTCCAGATGTGGTCGGGCTTCTTACAGAAGTGGCAGAAAGATTACTGTAACTATCTCTGCTGTTGTGGTGCCTAGTGAAATGGCGCCCTAGCTGGAGTCTGGTGCTTCTGCGGCTGCTGGAAAGGCCTGGACTAGAAATAAGGATGCTTGGCAGATACTGTACTGTTGTTGGCCCCCAGAAAAGAATCATGGTCTCTCTTGGGATTCAAACCCAACTCCCGCTCAACCTTGCATGCCTCCGCAAGTATCTCCGAGTATGTCTCATAAAAAGACGGAATGAGGATCTTTACTTCCAGTTTAGACCCTCACGAAAACGAATAGCCCGAACCTCCGGCTCTCTCACCAAATACTCTGCAATTTGGCTCAACCTGCCGAACTTTGCAGTGTACTCCTCCACGGACGTGCTCCCCTGAATGAGGCTCTCAAACTGCCTCCCCAGGTCTAGCCTGTCTGCCCGAGCGAAGAAATTCTTCTTGAAGAGGTCCTTGAATACCTCCCAAGACTGTCCTATGTCAACAAGAATCGGCTTATTCCTGAACCAAGTGCGGGCGATGTCAAACAATTGAAGTCCTACCGCCTCAACCTTCAGATCCTCAGAAAGATGGGACACCCTCATAAGACGCTAAATGTCCTCAAGCCAATCATCAGCATAGACGATGCCCTCCGTCCCCTTGAAGACCGTAGGCTCCAGTTTCTTGAAGTCCGGAATATTGCCTGGCTGAAGTTGAGCAACCTGAGGAGCAACATGCTGCTGGACCGAAACTTTACTCTCTACTACGGCACGAGCAAGCTGATGAGCACTCTCGATACCCTGCCATAAAATGTCGGTTTGCCTCTGATGTGCCTCAGACTGAGCCCTCTTTGCCTCGAGCATCTCACAAAATAGTGTAAACATCTGTGTAGCCTCTACTGTCACAGAAGGTTGAGGTGGAAGTCCCTCAGATACAGTTGGCACAGTCCTCTGAGTAGGTGGTGGACCTCCAAAAGTAGCTGACACTCCAATCACCGGAGAAGTGACTGGTGCAGGCCCTCGGGATATCGCAGACCTCTCAGAAGCTACTCTCCCATGCTGCGATCTAGTCTTAGGCGGCATCCTAAGACAAAGCGAAAGAAAGAATCAATATGACACATGATGTAAGACACTCAAGTAATGACAGTTTAAAGATCAAATGTCAATATCAAAGGAAGAATAGTTGAATGAATCAAAAGAATTTTTCCTAGATGTGATTGAGTATTCTCAGCCTATAGCCTATATCCTGACACAGGCTCGTAATAGAACTCAATTCAGAGCACCACTACGAATCGCACTAATTGCGACCTCGAAGAGGACCTGCATGGGCCACCACTAAAAATGTGTCACGACCCGCACCCGATGTAGGGATGCAAGTCGGAAATAACGCCCAGCCTATGCTGCATAATCGGCGGTAGAACACTGTCTGAGTAATCTATCTAGCAATATAATAAACTACAAACAATATCAATATACTCAATCACAGATCTAAGATAGAAATAAGCACAAAAATGATAAAGAATAGAATAGCCTCATACAACTCATGAGTCTAAAATAATAACATCAATGAGTCTGCAAGAATACTAACAAAATAAGCTGGAGAGAAATCTAGTACAAAAGAATACTAAGAAGCTACTAATCCCGGGTCATCCGTCTCAGATGGGATAAGTCCCTCCTGAGCCAGGGTCTCTGACTCTAAACCCACAATATCTTGAGGTCCAAAATGTGTAGGGTACCACTCCTCAATGTCATCTGGGAAAATATATCCAGTCAGGAAAGGAGCAGAGTACATCTCTAACAGCAGTTCTAATCAATGATAAAAACTATGTAACAGTAAATAGATGTGAATATACAAGATGCAACAATAGATACAAGAGATATACAATAAGAAAATACTGGAATAAATACAATAATGAACAATATGACAATGAACAAGAATACTAATATCTAAGTGTGTGAGTACTAGCTTAACATGTGATCGGCTTGGGAACTTGCATAAGAGTATAATGGCCTGGTTAATAATACATGTGGTGTATGATCAAATCTCACAAGGAACAAGACATGCACAAGGAGGGTATGATCACATATCTACACTAAAATACTCTCCACCCCCGACTGGTATAGTAGATCCAACAATGGTACGCTATGGCACGAGATTCCCCAAGAAGATAACTAGTCTTCCCGAGAATCAGTGTCTGTACATGTACAAGATAATCAATGAAACAAGGCTTGCATAAGATACACTATATACCAAGGAATAACATCTCATGACGAGAATCGGATATACCAATCTGTGTAACCATCGTGTCAAGAGAACAAGGATATTTACACTAGATATAATGAACATAGAGGATATCATAAATGAGAAACTATCAGAGAATGTACTCGCCTGAAGTCCGGCGAATAGTCTTACATATGTCTGATACGGTGCCTCGAAGACCTAGATGTGGAATACAACATCAATACAAGGTTTGGGAATAAAAATAAGTTAAACTAGTCAACTTCTAGGTCAACAAGCCATTTCTTAAGTCAAAAAGTCAAACTAGGTCAACTTTAAGTCAAACTGATCAAACTTGGTCAAACTATGACAAACTACCTATTTCTAGGTTGCATGAGTCTATCTCAAATATATTGGGTTCAACACTATGAATCTAGGTCATACAAGCTATATCTTAGGATACTAGAATACCGTATCTCAGGATACGTAAATAGGAGATAATTATCACATATACATATATCAAACAATATTATATATTAAATTCTAATTACCAAAAGCTATGTGGATACCTTGGTTTCGAACCAACTTGGTATCGCAATACTAAACTTCCATCTTGATACCCAAACTCAATACCTTGGGTATCCTAAAATACCTTGATACTTACCTTGGTATCTCAAGATAATTGTCAAAACCTTATTTATACTAACTACCCATAATAACTATATGCTAACAACTAACTATTACAAATATAGTATACTAAAACATAAATACCAATTAGGAATATACATATATACCCTAGTACTATATATATATATCTATTAGTTAATTAATACTTAACTATATATATATACCGCAGAACTGTCGGTAAAAGCCACTGCTGCTCGTTGCTAATGCTGCTAATACGGCTGTTGTTACTGCTGCTGTTACGCCGGTTCCTGCAGCTGTCGCTAATACTGCTGTTGCTGAAGCGCTGCTGTTGCTGTTGCTGAAGCTGCTGCCGTTGTTATTGTTGTTGCTGTCGCTAATGAAGCTGCTGCTGCTGTTGCTATATGCTGCTGCTGTTGCTATATGCTGCTGCTATTGCTAATTCGGCTGCTGCTGTTGTCACTAAATCTGCTGTTGCGGTTGTCGCTAATTCTGTCACTATAGCTGGTGCTTCTCCCCCTCTCTCACTCCTATATAAATAAACACATAAATATATATACTTATATATATATATATATATATATATAACTACAACTATATATATATATATATATATATATATATATATATATATATACACATCCACAATAATACATATAGTATAGCATACACATAATATATAGTACATATATATACATATCCATAATATCACTAATACGTACACATATATATAATCATACAAATATATATATATATATATATATATATATATATAACATAACATATAAGTATATATATATGTTATATAAAGTATATATATATATATATATATATATATATATATATATATATAACATATATATACACTAACATATATATATATATATATATATATATATATATATATATATATATATATATATATATATATATATGTTAGTGTATATATATGTTATATATATATATATACACACACACACACACATAGATAGATAAAATAGATACATGACACACTAACACATAAATATATATATATATATATATATATATATATATATATATATATATATATATATATATATATATATATACATATTATAATGACTAAGAACAATTGGAAAAATAGATCTAGAAATAAATGCACAAACACATAGAGCGTAACACATCTGTATCCCACTAGATCTAGGATACGCTTGCGACACGAGTCCACCACACATCCAAACGTACCCCGAAGGACACGAGCAAGTCTAATATATTATTTATGAATAATACGAAGAGTCAAACACAAATTTACGTGTCCGTGTCAAAATGTGACATGCACAAAGTCCCGTGTCGGAGGAAAACCCCCCAAATTAATACGTATCACCAAATTATTGGGATACGACCTACATGTACCCAATTGTGAACACGATACTGGCCCCAAACATACAAGCACATGCCAAATTGATCTATAGGACCAATTGACACACACAACAAATGTCAAACTCGGAATTCCCCCAAAATTGACACAAAAAGTACCATAACTTTCTCAATAGGCCTCCTATGAACACAAAACCAAATCCTATGTGTAGCCTATACATATGGGTTGATTTCTCATGATTAATTCTCAGATTTAGAACCTAAATTAAGGAGAAAAACAGAATTATACCTATTGGGAGATGGATTCCCAATACAACATTCAAATATGATGAAATTGGCCTCCAACTTGTAGATCCTTGCTCCTCTTTGTAGATCCTTGCTTTCTCCTTCTAGATTCTTGCTCCCACTAGTCTCCAATGGTGATTTGAGAAGGAATTGGAATGAATTTTGGTAGGAAAAATGATGTGGAATGAAGGAATTTGGTTGAGAAAAATTCTAGATCTAGTTTTCAAATAAAAATAGGAGCGAGAAACTTTTCTTCTCTTCTTTAATAGGCCGGCCCCCTTACCCCTTCCTCAAGTCACTATGTAATGTCCATTATAACCCTTGGGGCCTATCGTGAAGAAATAATTAAGGAGGGAAGCTTCTAGTCTAATAGTTTAATTAAATTAATCATCCTCCTAATCAATGGACTTTCTAAATGGGCTCAATTCTAACAAATAATACATGTTGGTCCATGAGTCTAAACTAAACTAGTTAGGTCCACTAACACAAGTCCAAAATAAATAACTAACATCTAACAACAATTAAATAATACAACAAATAATTATTTAACATGCACAATATTTAATTAATTATAAAATTACTAAAATACCCTTTCCTAGAAAATATGGTAGAGACATAGGACATCATCAATCAGCTGTCTGCGATGAAGATGGTGATTGAGGATGAGCTTCAGGCCATTCTGCTTTTGAGTTCTCTGCCGGAAGGCTGGGAGAGGTGGTGTCGTTGAGCAACTCCGCTCCTGAGGGAGTTATCACGATAGAGGCAGTCAAAAATAGCTTGTTGAACGAGGAGATCCGGCGTAAGAAAGTAGAATCGTCGCAGGAGTCCGCTCTGGTGGCTTCCTATGGGAAGGGAAGACCCAACTCACAGGCGAGGACAGGGAAGAGTTCTCGGGATCTTGCCATTGTGAACCGCAAGGAGGGCTGCTATCATTGTGACAAAATGAGTCATATAAAGAGGAACTGTATGAAGTTCAAAGCTGAGAAGGCCAAAGGCAAGGATGATCAGGATAATCTCACGGCTATGAGAGATCTCATTATCGCAGCAACCGACGTAGAGAAACCTTGTGGCATGTATCATGATGACGACTGGGTCATGGATACGGGGGCGTCGTATTATGCCACTCCATATAGGAGGATCTTCACGTCATACCGCGATTGTAGGTTTGGATGTGTGAATATGGGCAACAAGGGGACGACTGCAGTTGTAGGCATCGGTGATGTCTACTTGACAACGAAGCTTTGTGAGAATCTCGTTCTCAAGGATGTGCGACATGTACCGAGTTTGCGCTATATCTTGGTTTTGGTAGGGAGGCTGGCGGATGATGGCTATCGCAGTTTGTTTGGGGACAATGATTGGATGCTTAAGAAGGGTTTCCAGCAGCTGGCTCGAGGAGATTTGTGTTGTGACATGTACAGGCTCAAGCCGCTGAGGTGTACAGGCAGGCCACAGACACCGAATGGAGGCTCGAGGGGTATTCAACAGGAGATGGATCTTTGAAAACTTATCTTGAAGGGGCTTCGAGATACTTTGAGGGATACAGAGGATTCGGTTCGTCGAGACAGAGCGACGAATGGTGATGAGTCAAAGATTAAGGGTCGGTCTATTGGTCCCATGACAGTTGGTCGGTATCCAGGTGGGGTTGTTCCATGAATCCGGTTTTGGCAACAGACGGTTTGCCAAATCTTCACGGAGCGACAATGGTTTCAGCAGTTCGAAGCTAGGAAGGAGATCAAGCTTTGCAGCAAACTCAATCTGAGGCAGGAGCATCATCATTCACGCAGTTCAGGGGAAGCTGTGGGTCATCGACGGCATGCACAGTGCGTGATGTTATGCTCGAGGACACATGTATATAGGGAGCTTCAAGTTCGGACATGAAGGTGGGAAGATTTAGGAGTTCGAATCTCGGAAGAATCGCACCGTCCGCTTGGTTGGACCAGCCAAGGGTGAAGAAGCTCGTTGGAACGTTAACACATTTCTGTGGAAGACGAAAGTCGGGGACAGGCAGCCAAGTCTCACGGTGAGGCTGATCGTCAGGGACTTCTGTCTTGGCCGTGTTATTGATATCGGTAGGATCCCAGTAGTGCAGGAGGTGCTACGGATGGCAGCTAGCATCGACGTGACGGTCGAGGAGCTGGAGATGACAAGATACAAATAAACTCGGGGGGATCGGATATCGATGGCATGGGGGAGCAGGATTTCTGTCGCGCGATGATAAGCATGGAGTCCAGTTGAGGAGCCATGGAGCCAATACGTCTCATTAGACTGGAGGGGAAGATTGTTCGGAATCAAGTCTGCTGAAGGGGGCAAAGTTCGGTCCGAACTAGGTCCTTGGCCGAGTTCGGTCCGAACTCGGTGTGGTGTTCCAGAACCGAACTCGGTCCGAGTTTGGTGTCGGCGGCGGCTGCTCGGGTTTTGGAGTTTTTATGTTATATTTTGGACCGTTGGATGCTAGTGGACGGCTGGATCTTATGGTTGGCTATTTTTAGGGTTTTCTAACCCTAAAATAATCCTATAAATAGGGAGGAGGTTGGAGGCACAAAGAAGAAGCACAAGTTGGAGATTTGGGATGCTCGTCCACAGAAAATCTAAGAGAAAATCTGTGCTTTGCTCTTAGGACTTCACCATCCAAGATAGAAGGAATAAGGAGATGTAATCGAGGAGTCGTCAAATTCAGTTAGGGAGATTGCTACGGGTTGGTGAGTGATTTCAATTGTAATCTTATGTCTTTCTTCTTGAGTGTGGTGAGGGGGTTGAACCTATTAGAGTAAAGTGTTTCAATATTAGTATTTTGCAATCTTGTAATTTCATCTGAGTTATAAAGGTTAGAATTTATCCAGGTAACGTAGTCACCGCCATATACTTGTCTTCATCTGTACTTGGTGTTCGTAGATTGGTTGGTCCTCTTAGGTGGGTTGGCAAGCGCTTCTTCCGCTGCGCGACCAGCACGGGGTATCAGAGCGCACGTGTTCCCAACACGTGGTATCAGAGCGCACGTGTTTCCGACAGGATGGACACAAGTTTAGCATGATCACAATATAGATGTCGGATATGGATACGGCATTGCTTCTGGCACGCTCATGATTTTTGGAGTGTCCATGGTATGCATGAGACACGACATTACGTAGACACCAATTTTCAGTTTCTTCGATTATTATGCTTGTTGGGGTGAATTGTTACTGGTTAGTGTGTTTTCTGTGAGAATGCTAGAATTTGATGCTTAATTTTGAGCTTGAAATGTGACGTAGTTTGAAAAAAATTGTTTTTTTTTTTTGTGAATTCATGTGAGATAATAAGCTGAGCAAAGTGAGTTCATATCTAATAATCTTTATTCTTTTGTATAATGTGCAAATGATTTGAGATGGATTTGTTGTTGATTCTTGAGTTAAATTTGGTTTCTAATTAGTTGAAGTCCTCACTCTCACCCATCTTTAGAAACTTTTTTGGTTACAGTTAATGTAATAAAAGAACATGTGGGATAATTGGCTTTCATATTTTATTCCACTGTGTCATATGTAGAAATGATTTGTCATGTCTGGTGAAGTAATGGGAAATGTATGTGCCTCTTGTGTGACAGTATAGTTTATCTAGTCTTATTGAAATGTATGTGCCTCTAATGTGATATCAAACATATTGTTAGTGTAGTGCTTGAATACTCCAATTATAATTTATACAAAAGAAGGTTTTCTTTGATTTGGGAAGATTTTGTATTTAAAGGGGGATCCAATCATATTTAAATAAGTGAGTTTTTAGCTTGATTTTGGTATTCCAAGCTAACTGATTAGTATTTTTAGTTAGTCATTTTCTATTTCTATTTCCTATTGTGCCGGAAGTTGTTTCTTAACACTAAGTAGATATGATGAAGTTGATGTCTGATAGTAATTTAGTCGCAATCTTATAGGAGCTTGATAGAGAAAGAGCAATATTAGCTTATGTCTTTGATCCTTCAGCAGTGTTTTCAGTTTCGGAATGGGGGATTTGCTCACGGGATATACTCACGAAATGGCTAATGCTAGTTATTGTGATTGACAGAACCTTTCTTTATGTATGGCTAGTGAATATAATGTTCTAACAGCTGATAATGGAACCTTAAGGTGAGTCAATGTTGTTGAAATACACTATAGGTGAGTCAATGTTGTTGTAAATACACTAAAGGTCGCCTTTACTGGCCACCTACCTTGTAGGAAGTAAGGCCTATTTTTATGTTTAGTTGTATTAAGTAAGGCCTATTTTTATGTTCTAAAAATCGGTCTAGGTTCTTATTCGGCTGTCCTAGGTACTTGTTCGGCCATATTTGGCCCTGGGCGGCAGTTCAAATTTTTTTTTTTTTATGCTTAGTTATATTGTGGATATGTTGTTTTGGTTTTAATGTTGGATTTCAATTTTAGAACATTCAAATTTAAAATTTTAAAGAAAATTATGAATTGTATTATGGATTTAGAGGTTAGATCATGTTTGGATTCAAATTTATATTATGATTTCAAATTTTAAATTAAAAAAAAAAAAAAAAAACTATTAGGCGGCCTAGGCAATAGATGGCTCTCTGCTGCAACGAATCTGTCTAGCGAAATTTAGAACACTGATTGTATTATGGATATGCTTGAATTTTAAGACTGGATTTGAATTTAGAACATTAAAATTTTAAATTTGTATTATGGATATGATAATTTTTTTATTAAGTGTGTTTGATTATGAAATAATGTTGATGATGTCTTCATGAATCATGATAGTGATAGATACATGTTGATGATTTCTTTATTGTGTTTCATTATGATATAAGACTATATAAGCTGTTACATTATGATATAACACTATTTAAGCTGTTATAAAATAAAAAAAAATTATTGTGTTATATTATGATATAACATTATATAAGTTCTTATAAGTGAGTTAGAAAAAAAAAATATTTGGCATCTATGTGATCTAGGTGTTCCTTTTTGGCACCGAATCTGCCTAGCGAATTTTTGAAAACTGTTATCAACTTCTTATGATGAATTTTGTTGGATATTGCCAAGTCATGTCGTAAAAGTTCTGAACCATTTTAGTACATCTTAGAATGTTTTCGTTCTGCTAGTGTTGCTAGGCACGGCAATGATTTCTGGAGTGCCGCTGCTTCCTAGCTTGTTGAATTTACTTGAATATCGATAAGTATTATTTACTAATATGAGCTTGAATAGTGGGAAAATGTACACTTGCTGATATAATTGTTCTTGAAGTGACATTACTTTTATTTTGCCACGATTCTTGCCAATATTCAGATTTGGCATATAACAATGGAAAGGAGAAACTAATTAGTAATCGATATTCCTTTTCTTAATGGTGTATAGTATGTAATCTTTGTATTGCAGGCAAGAGCATGAAGAAAAGTTGAAAGGAAATGTTAAAGAATTAGTGGACTTTAGTCCAACATCTAATAGAATAACAGAGCGAAGAGCTAGTATCTCCTATATATATGTACTATTTTATTGATAATGAATCATTCAATATATTCATTTCTATATGGTATTAGAGCCAAAATTTTGAATTCTTTTTTCACATAAAAAAAAAATTCCTTTCTCCACCCCCTTGTACCCGACACCCCTCCCCCACCCTTCGTCCGCCTCCCTATGCTCGAGTGGAAGCCCCCTTGCTGCCGGCCTCGTCCTCGTCGTACGACGACGTAGGCGAGTTGTTTGTTGGGTCGTGGATAATCATAGAGGAACCCTTGTGTGATCCTCTGATTTCGATCTCAACATGAGTTCTTAGATTAAAGAGCATACTCAGAGGGTAGACAATTATTTGTTTGCATGAACCTCTGACTCTTGACGAGGGTATCAGGCTTGGGTTTGCGTGAATCTTAACAGAGAGCAGACCTGGGTTTGCGTGAATCTTTGTTCCTGACCCGGTATCCACATCATGATCTAATAGAAAGTAACCTGAGTTATTTTCTTATCCTGGCTTGTGTGATCCACCTTCACTCTCTACTTTCCTTGCGCAAGCCAGTTCTGGCTACGTTGATCGCGTATTGGCAGAGTTGATGTGATTATCGGGTCAGGACGACCAAACGACAATCGAATTGAGAACATTGAAGGATGACGAACACTGAGACGAATAGCAGTGCTACTAACACCAGTGTCAAAAATACAGTGGCGGAGACATTGAGCACTAGCACGACAGTTTCATCGGTTTGACTTGTGTCACGCCCTGGTCTCACGCAGGCAAATCGACCGTCCCTGTTAAGCGAGAATCACAGCGCCAGCGCTCCCGCTGGACAATTGCTTGACCCATCTGGACGTGATGCCGCACGAACATGAGCTGTGCCCGTGCAAGGCCGTGTTCCATGCTGGCGGTAAGAGGTATAAGCCACAGAGTCGCACAGATTGTCTAAGTTGCAGCGGAATTATAAACGCATATAGGCGATTGGTAACAAGTTCACATAGTCGTCAATAGCGGAAGCATTGAATAACACAAGTATTTAAGTAAAGTAAACTCTTTATTGATATTGAACAAGTGTTACAAGCGGTGTATAGCCGAGATTACAAGTCGCTCAAGCCTCTCTCTCTGAAACAGTAAAAGCGTGCCAAGTGGCTACATTTGTGGAATGAAGTATAGGCGATGTTCCAACATTATGCCTTGTATATGTGCTTCAGTTCTGGACGCAGCGCTCCAAGGCTCTAGAGTGAACTCCACGCCTTAGCATGCACGAAGGAGGCATCTGCACCGAACGAGGTTCTCCCGTACCCTGTAAACAATCTGGTGGATTATCAGTACATGAATGCACTGGTGGGGAGGCTACTAGCCCGCACGACAAATCCAAACACGTAATATAGGTTATGTGCACCATCCATTAAGTTATCTTTCTAGTCTTCCCTTAGGATCATTTTCATGGCAATTGTTGAATTGCCTATCTCGTGTGGCAGTGCGCCGTGCGACATAAGAGAAAACACGGCGAGACTTACCAATTTATCATTTTTCCTTCCATGTCCAAGGCAAACCAAGTTAATTCAAGCACGAGCATATATATATATATATATATATATATATATATATATATATATATATATATATATATATATGAATTCCGGGGCAATATTATAAGCAAGCAAAGTGTTGTGCACGATATTATGGTTCGGGTGCACGAGTTACACGGATCATCAGATGTGTTGCAGAAGATATTGAAGTGTTCATATATACAATTGTGTTAAACTCAAGATCGTTCAGGTATTTCAGATGTTCTCGATGCGATGCAATGACTCGCACGCGGATAGCCGCTAAGCGAGGATGACTTATCTATATGAACAATTATCGCTGGCATAGCCATAAAGGAACGTAGTCAATGACAAGGATGGAATGCAATGAGAGTACAGGGTGCGCTACAGACCATCTCATCCTTGTACAGGAAGACTACACAGGGAGTTCCATCCGGATAGGATCGGCCCCGATGCCCCGAGACCTCCCGTGGAACTAAGATCCGAAGATCACCTTTTTCAAGTTGTCCATGACATGTAAGTCTTGGGTCTTCTAAATTCATAACTTGACATGATAATCCATGATTCTTGTTTTGAACTGAGCATTTGCTCCATGAGCTATGATTCTTGATCTGCTTAACAGGATTCTCATTTAGAGATAAACTTGATATGATTATCATTCAGATGTAAACTTGACATAATTTTATTTCAGTGTTCAACTTGCCTTGATGCATGCCCCTGTTTCGGGGATTGCCTTGGCGACCTAACAGTCCCGGATACTTGCAGGTTTATATTGCATAAAAGGACTAATTGATAGTCTTATGGCTAACAAGATGCATGCACGATACGCGAGAGTGTTAGTTGATTGTGGCATAAGTCTCATTGTGGCAAGTATTGGATCGAGGCAACATTACAAGTTAATATATAAGCAGATAAGCATGCATTCTTATGAAAACATAAGTATTTACGTTGGATCGGGCCCGAAGGTAAGCCGGGGAGTAAATTCGTAAAGGGATATACCGAGCAACAAGATCTAGGGTCGTGTAGTGTAGCAAGTGAACAGTGCACTACGAAGAGCATATATACATTATTCTACTCGAGGCATAGCGGGGTCTAGTTGCACAAGGCAAAGGTAGCATGCAAGGGTCTGTATATAAGCAATATTCTATTTCCATGTTCTAGCACAAGAAATACAAGTTGGGATTATTCCCTTAGCTAGGTACGTTGTATTCCTATTAGCATGCAGGGGTGACTCACCTAGCGACTAGCATGAAACATCCATATTTTTAAGTGTGCTGCCTAAGGAAAGACAAGTTCATCGTAGCCACCCACCTTAACGATGATTCGCCTTGGTCGAACGATACTCCGAGCGAGCCTCTGAAAGCCTAAGCCGGAACTCCTGAAGGGCCAAGTCTGGAAATTCTCTTGCCTCAAACGAGTAATCTCACTGAAGCAAAGTGGGTCAGGACATTGTACTTTTTTTGTTTGAATCGACAGTCCGCTTGAGCGTAACGAGTCATTATATTATACACCACTCAGAAAAAGTCTCGTCCTCGAGACTTCCTGAGCGCAGGCCGTTCTATCGCATTATCGAATCTATCTCAAGCGTAGCAAATCGGTACCACTAAATCCAATTTTGTTCGAATGGATCTTCTACTCGTTCCTTACGCCGTGTCGCGTGTATGCTGAGTTGGTCTCATTTGCGCCTTAGCGCATGACATGTTGCTTATGGCGGGGTACGTTACAATCCATCTTGAATAACGATCTAAGGCTGAGGCAAACTTATACAAGTCGTTATACTTGTTCATATGGATATTCACTTGAACTAGCATCCAAGATCAGCATATCGCGAGTCTGGATCGTGCACATTTTCAAAGCGTCCTTCAAACATATGCATGTCAACCAACTTAGCGATAGCGAACTCTTAGCACTCGAGTTTCATATATCATTTAGTCTTGGATCGTGCATACGTTTAAGGCGTCCCTCAAACATATGCATTAAACCAAACTTAGAGATAGTAAAATCGGACAAGCTACTTGCGAAAATCCTAAGGGTTCTCGTTTTATGAATCACAAGGATACTTTCGATAGGGTCAATCATATCCAAGTCATTCCCATTCCAACTCAATTCAAGTATTTGCACTATTGTTAAGCACGATATATCCGATTAACCGACTAGCGTCCATCCGTTCAGGTCAATCATAACACACGTTATCGTTCCAAGTCTAACCCTAAGTCTTGCTGCCCCAGTTATATAGCTTGTTCAAGCAATATGATAAAGTTGGTTACACGGTTCGTTCACTCGGCACAGGGTCGTCTGCCTAATTACTAGGTCAGCTCACAAGGTCATAGGTACAAGTTTAAGCACACGATTCATCATACAAATTTATCACACGATGCTCGCCCTAATTCCTAGGGTCAAACCATTGTTCATTTTTATGGGGTGTTCTACCCAAGCTCGTTTTACTCAGATTTCTAAACATCGAGCACAGATTTTTCTACTCTCATTAGCACGTTCGTTTTCACGGGGGTTCGAGTCCGTTCAGTAAAATCTACGATATCTTCAAGTTGCAGGACAAGCCTAGTGATTTGCATAGTCTCTCTCTTCAAGTATATTCGATAGAATCCATATCCATTCCAAGTCTAGACCACCAAGCCAAGATTCAATTCTAAACCTTTTTGTTTATATTTCCAAGTCATCCAACCTGATTTATGTATCCGTTCAGGAGACCATCAAGTGTGATTTATTTTAGGTTCTAGGCTAACTTATCTCTGAAATATTTTTGATACACTTGCATTTCAAATTCGTCTTATTGTGTCGAACCACAAGTCAAGACGATCAATTTTTTGTCACGCTCTGGTCTCCCGCAAGTTCGATCACCCTCATTAGATGTGAGATTACCACGCCAATGCTCCAGCTGGATAATCGTCCTAATCCGGACGTGACGCATGTACGAGCATAGAGTTACGCTCGCACAAGGCAAGAATGTTTGAACGTTATGGTTTTCATCAAAACGATCAAGACACCTTATATTTCACTTTGCTCCATCCAAGTTATTTATAAAATCTGTCAAGTCGAGTCCGTTCATTCAGTGTATAATTCATCTGGCAAAATTGTCCAACTTCAATGTTATCGTTCGGTAAATCCATAGTCTACTTTTGGCATTCCTCAAAAACTAAGTTTCAAGTATTCAAGCCCAAGTCTATTCCATCTTTTGATACGTTCCTTTTATCGAGTTCATTTAGAATAATTACCGAATATGTTCTCTTGAGTTCGATCATCCCCGCCGTACGTGAATCATCATGCCGGAGCTCCCGCAGGATAATCGTTCTCGTTGGGACTGATTTTGAAGGTTATCGTTTCAAACTAGATTTCAAGATCGTTCTTCCAAACTCCAAGCCAAATCCATTATCGTTTATCTCTTTCATCAAATCACAATATTTATTTCTCGGATTAACTTTTATTCGAGCGATATTGTATTCAAGTTCAATCTGTTTGTTTCAATCCGAAGTCGCTCGTACAATCCTTCAAGTTTCCAACAAGTTTTCCTAACGGAGATATTGATGTCCATTTTCTCGAATCCTAATTCGATATAAGCCTTATCATGTATTCAAGATATTCACCAAATCGTTCAATCCAACTATCGCACGAGACCTATAAATCCGTTTGGACATTTCTAAATGATCCATACACCACTCGAAATTGAGTCATCCAATTTAAATCCATATTTGATTCATATCTTCCGACACAAAATACCGTTCGAGCTATTTTTTAAAATTCAAGCACGATTCTCTATATTCGCCTAAGTGATAAGTCTTGTAATGTTTCTATCGGTGGCCATTCTAAGTCTGACTTATCCTTTTCCTGAACGATATCCCAATTCATTTGCAACTTATCTGAAAGGCTATGTGCATAGCTAACCGTTCGAGCGATATTCTATTTCGCACACTAACCAGTTGGGTAAACACGTATAGGCATTTCGGGTTTGCACATATCATATAAATCTAGCACGAGTCTATTCCCAAAGGGTCTAGCACAGGTCGACACAAAGGCCTTAGCATTTCAATTTCGTACAAGCAATCACATCATTCAAATACAACTTTTTGAAAATATTTAGACTTATTGTTTGAAACATTCTGTTTGGGACATTGAGAGAGAGGATGCACATAACCCACGAATGAGCTTTTGAAACTGAGAAAATTAGCCAAGCTCTGATACCAATCTGTCACGCCCCGATCTCCCGCAGGCAAATCGACCATCCCCGCTAGGCGCGAATTATCGCACCAGCGCTCCCGCGGGACGATCGCTTGACCCATTTGGGAGTGATGCCGTACGAGCGTGAGCTGCGCTCGTGCAAGACCGTGGTCCATGCTAGCGGTAAGAGGTCTAAGCCACAGAGTCGCACAGATTGTCCGATTTACAGTAGAAATATAAATGCATATAGGCGATTGGTAACAAGTTCACAGAGTCGTCAATAGCGGAAGCATTAAATAACACAAGTATTAAAGCAAAGCAAACTCTTTATTGATATTGAATAAGTGTTACAAGCGACGTATAGCCAAGATTACAAGTCGCTCAAACCTCTCTCTCTGAAATAGTAAAAGCGTACCAAGTGGCTACATTTATGGAATGATGTATAGGCGATGTTCCAACATTATGCCTAGTATATGTGCTTCAGTTTCGGACGCAGAGCTCCAAGGCTCCAGAGTGAACTCCATGCCTTAGCACGCACGAAGGAGGCATCCGCACCGAACGAGGTTCTCCCGTACCCTGGAAACAATCTAGTGGGTTAATAGTACATGAATGCACTGGTGGGGAGGCTACTCGCCCGCTCGACAAATCCAAATAAGTAATTTAGGTTTTGTGCACCATTTACTATGTTATCTTTCTAGTCTTGTCTTAGGATCAGTTTCATGGCAATTGTTGAATAGTCTATCTCGTGTGGCAGTGCGCCATGCGACATAAGAGAAAATATGGTGAGACTTACCAACTTACCATTTGTCCTTCCCTGTCCAAGGCAAGCCAAGTTAATTCAAGCAAGAGCATCTATATATGAATTCAGGGGCAATATTATAAGCAAGAAAAGTATTGTGCACGATATTATGGTTCGGGTGCACGAGTTACACGGATCATCAGATGTGTTACAGAAGATATTAAAGTGTTCATATATACAAGTGTGTTAAACTCAAGATCATTCAGGTATTTCAGATATTCTCGATGCGATACAATGACTCGCACGTGGATAGCCGCTAAGCGAGGATGACTTATCTATATGAACAATTGTCACTGACATAGCCATAAAGTAACGTAGTAAATGACGAGAATGGAATGCAACGAGAGTATATGGTATGCTACAGACTATCTCATCCTTGTACAGGAAGACTACACAGTGAGTTCCATCCAGATCGGATCAGCCCCGGTGCCCCAAGACCACCCGTGGAACTGAGATCCGAAGATCACCCTTTGCAAGTTGTCCGCGACATGCAAGTCTTGGGTCTTCCAAATTCATAACTTGACATAATTATCCATGATTCTTGTTCTGAACCGAGCATTTGCTCCATGAGCTATGATTCTTGATCTGCTTGACAGGATTCTCGTTCAGAGGTAAACTTGATATGATTATCATTCAGATGTAAACTTGACATGATTCCAGTTCAGTGTTCAACTTGCCTTGATGCATACCCCTGGTTCGGGGATTGCCTTGGCGACCTAACGGTCCCGGATACTTACAGGTTCATATTACACAAAAGGACTAATTGATAGTCTTCTGGCAAACAAAATGCATGCACGATACATAAGAGTGTTACTTGATTGTGGCATAAGTCTCATTGTGGCAACTATTGGATCGAGGTAATATTACAAGTTAATATATAAGAAGGCAAGCATGCATTCTTATGAAAACATAAGCATTTACGTTGGCTCGGGCCCGAGGGTAAGCCGAGGAGTGAAACCGTAAAGGGATATACTGAGCAACATGATCTAGGATCGTGAAGTGTAGCAAGTGAACTGTGCACTACGAAGAGCATATAAACATCGTTCTACTCGAGGCATAGCGGGGTCTAGTTGCACAAGATAAAGTTAGCATGCAAGGGTCTGTATACAAGCAATATTTTATTTTCATGTTCTAGCACAAGCAATACAAGTTGGGATTATTCCCTTAGCTAGGTGCGTTGTATTCTTATTAGCATGCCGGGGTGATTCACCTAGCGACTAGCATGAAACATCCATATTTTTAAGTATGTTGGCTAAGCAAAGACAAGTTCATCATAGCCACCCACCTTAGCGATGATTCGCCTCGGTCGAGCGATACTCCGAGCGAGCCTCTGAAAGCCTAAGCCGGAACTCCTGAAGGGCCAAGTCTGGAAATCCTCTTGCCTCAAACGAGTATTCTCGCTGAAGCAAAGTGGGTCGGGACATTGCACTTTTGCCGTTTGAATCGGTATCCGCTTGAGCGGAATGGGTCATTACAACTTATCGATAGACGGTTGGATGGACCAGATGGTTACTCGATATGGCACAAGATGGTCGAGAAGACGCTTCGGAGAATGCGGTTGTCAAAATATCTGACTGACAACCCCCCAACAGTGAGTGATCCCACATACGAGTAGTGGAAGACTGATGACAGTTGACTGTTCACACAATTGATGAATTCGATGGACAGTGGAGGACATGGTTCAGAAGACGGACTTGGTAAAGGAGTTATGAGAGGTCCTTGCAACAGCGTTTGATGGCAAACGCGATTTTTCTCGCATCTATGACTCGGTCGTTGGTGTCTACCGAGCTGATCAAGGAGAAAAGTCACATACGGATCATTTTCGTGCCTTCAAGAAACTAACTAATAAGGTGGATCACGTGCTACCCTTGAAGACATATATTAATGTGGCAAGAACTCAACTCCAGCATCTCTACGTCATGGCGTATCTTGCCTCCCTTCGTCCTGATGAAGTGATCATGTGCTACCCTTGACGACAGATATTAATGAGGCAAGAACTCAACATTTTCGTTCCTTCAAGGAACATACAGACCATTTTTGTGCCTTCAAGGAACTAACTGATAGTCCTTCTGTCTTTCTCCTGGTCTGTCAGTCAGATCAGTTTTATACACACCTGGCAATCCATTCAGTCTATTATCCATTAGTAGAATTACTCGTGACTTACAATGTTCCGTAATATTTTTTTTGATGGTTGTGTTTTTCAGGACCTAAAGACTGGGAGGACTATTAGTAGGGGGCATGTGGATGGAGGCTTGTACTTGTTTGTCATGAATTCTTCCGTTGCCGATGCCGTCATAAAACTTGATTCATTTGAGTTGCATTGTTGGTTAGGTCACCAATCTATCCAAGCACTCTAGAAGATGTATCTGTCTTTGAATTTTTCTGTTTTGTTTCATTATGAGTCATGTAGTTTGGCTAAACATCATCGGGTACCCTATCCGGTGAGTCTAAATAAAGTTGCATCAGCTCCTTTTGAGCTAGTGCACTCTGATGTATAAGGGTCTTGCCCTATTGAATCTGTGATGGGATTTAAGTATTTTGTTTCCTTTGTTGATGACTACTCACGTGTCACTTTTGTCTACTTGATAAAAAATTTCTCTGAATTATTTAATATTTGGTGTAATTTTTGTGCGGAAATCCAAACCCAATTTGGGGTTCCTACTAAGTATTTTCAGAGTGATAATGACCATGAGTATTTATCTCGTGAATTCAATTCTCATCTGGCTAGATATTGCATCATCCACCAAACTTCATGTTCTTACACACCACAACAGAATGGTGTAGTTGAACACAAGAATCGTCACCTTTTAAAAATAATGCGTGCTCTTATGTTTCAAGCACGTACTCCCAAAATATTTAGGTCTGATGCAGTCCTTACAGCCAGTTATCTGATCAATTGAATGCCATCTTCTGTTTTCAATGGTACTACTCCATTTTCTCGGTTATATCTCAATCATGAGTCATTTTCTCTATCCCTCAAAATTTTTGGCTACTTGTGTTATGTTCGGGATACACGACTTACTCTTTCTAAGTTGGATCCAAAGGCAATAAAATATATTTTTCTTGGGTATCCAAAAGATCAAAAATGGTATCATTATTTTTCTCCAACTCTGAAGAGGTATTTTATGTCTCGGGACGTTACTTTTGTTGAAAGTGAGTTTCCTCCACTCCCACCAACTACAAATTATGTTTCCAAGATTTACCCAGAAGTGGATTTTTCGTTGTTTCTAGTTTAAACACAGCAGCACCCGGTAAGGGTGCCCTCCCCTACCGAGCCAGTCTCCCGGTCAGACTGTCCGTAAATATTACCCCAATCAGAACCGGCATTGCCAGTCTCACAAACTCCAATAGAACAAGCATCACCAATTGTGCCCAGCTATCGTGCCATCTTCTTCCTCCAATTCTGACAGAACAAACATCACTAATGATGCCATCGGCTGTCATATCATCGTCCTCTCCAGCTCTACTGATTCACCACCGCCTGTTATACCGGCTCGACCCCATTGTGCATGTCGCCGCCATACTTTGAGTTGTTGGCACTACAACGGGCTCGCGAGTCAGACTCAGTCCTTGGTGGCAACTATTGATGGAATTCAAATTTCTAATTTTACGGATGAAGGACTCAAACTTCCTGGTTGGCGCACAGCTATGGAAGAGGAGATACGAGCACTTCGAAAAAACCAAACGTGGGACTTGGTTTATTTTCCTACTGACAATAAGGCGGTTGGTTGCAAGTGGGTGTTTACAATCAAGGTAAAACTAGATGGCACTCTAGATCGGCTGAAAGCTCGATTGGTGGCTAAAGGATATTCTCAAAGATGCAGTGAAGATTATTTTGAGGCATTCTCCCCAGTTGTCAGGATGACTTATGTGCGAGTGCTTATCGCATTAGCCGTCCGCTATGATTGGTCCCTCCTGCAGTTAGATATGAAGAATGCCTTTCTTCATAGGGACCTTGAAGAAGAAGTGTATGTGATACAACCTTCTAGGTTTGTTACAAGGGAGGATAAAGTATGTTATCTGCGGAAGGCCCTCTACAGTCCCAAACAATCACCTCGTGCTTGGTTTGGTCGATTTACAAATATCGTTACTCAGTTTGGCATGTATCAATCGAAGAAGGATCATTCAGTATTTTATCGATAGACGTCAGCTGGAAGGATACTACTTGGTATTTACGTTGATGACATTGTGATTACGGGAGATGACAGCCAGGGTATTACAGAGATAAAGAAGTTTCTGGGTGAACTGTTTCAGACTAAGGATATAGGAGCATTGAATTACTTCTTGGGCATTGAGATCACACGAGGTAAGAGAATATTGTAATGTCTCAGAGAAAATATGTGTTGGACATACTAACTGATGCTGGAATGATACAAGCAAAAAGAGCAACCTCACCCATGGATCAAGGGATAAAGTAACTTCCCGATGAAGGGGCACAGATGACCAATCTGGACGAGTATCGTCGAGGGGTTGGAAAACTGAACTACTTGGCGGTCATGGCTCGCCCAGATATTTCTTTTGCTATAAGTGTCGCGAGTAGATGTATGGCTTCTCTATGAGTTTTCATTAGCAGAGAGTTCTCAGAATCCTGCACTATCTAGCCCATAATCCTTGTCAGGCCCCAGTACCGGAATACGGAGACGAACATAGCCAGCTATCTCGTACAAGGTGCTATACGTCGTACGACGATCATGGCTGTAAAAGGCAAAGGGGTGCATGCAACAATCAAATCTTCTATGGTCAAAAACTTCTGTCTCAATCATTCAAACAAGAAACAATAAACATAGAGCATATATGACAAAGCAATAAGGTATCCCAAAAGCTTTCTCAAAATATTCTGGAGACCAGCTATGCAAAATAAGAAGCTGAAAGAGTAATAAAAGTACATGACAGTGATCAGCTGCACTCTGATTTAATACAATCATGTAAGGAGACTAATATCCAGACGAACCGGCTAACAGGTCCCGGTGGCTTAATGCCCAAAAGAAGTAAATGTACAATGATGAGTAGGGAAGAAGAAAACACACTCGTTATCCTCTGCGACCATGTTCCTGGTATGCGCCATGAGTTAGGAGAAAGTACGCTAGATCCTCGGGTGTTGGCTCGAGACCTAGCCATGCAAAACCAGTGGGGTTAGACCCCAAATAGCAAGTACCACAAAGGAAGCACAAAATGGAGAAAAAAACCCAAGAAAAAATATATAATAATACATAGGTTCAGTGTCGTGACTTAGGTCCATGGCATATCCTAGCGTAAAGGCTCAACCCTACAAGCAAACAAGGACAAGGGTTAAACCATCACACTATGATAGTCCATTTTCCTAGGCTACTAACCGAATAATACAATCACAACCAAGTCTATTTTCTTTATATCGGCCAATCACTTATACGACTTATTATTTGTGGAGTCTGAGGTTATCTCAGAAATAATGCATAATAGGTATCCTCATATTACGCCAGTACCGAACAAGAACTAACCGAATTAATAGATGAATAAAATATGTATTCACGAGATGCACCAGTACTCCGTAGGGCCACTGTGCTAAAAATACGGTATTAGTAGTTCCAATATTCCTATAGTGAAAGAGTGGCTCGACATAATAATAGGTCAGATACTGCACTCCACTAAGGCAGATGATATACAGTATCTATGGTGGCTAGCCCACAGCGCACTTAGAATAAATCTCTGTGGGAAGGTTCGTTAGCATGATCTCGGGATACCGTTTCCTCCAATATTACTACCACTTTTAGTTACCTAATTAGTCCTATGTTGTGTTTGAAATCTCAAGACGTGGTTACATAAGAATTTTTCTTAAGATGTTGTACAAAGTACGGGCACGATAGATACGAATCCATGGAAGTCAAATTTGGATTCACCCGAGCGTGTATGTGACATTCAGATAATTAATATCCTAGCCACGCTTTGGTAGTTGACTCGCTTATTATGTCCGTATTGGAAAAATAGTATATATATTTATAATATCATGCATTTAGGAATTTTGAGGCATTCTCGATGCACAACCCAAATATAATTACCTAACACGTGACCCGATGTGTCACACCTTGGCACACATTAAATCATGGACAAATATCAAGCAATAGTGGTATCAGTACCGATACAGTATTCGTGTCCAATTACCAATTATACATTGAGTCACAAAAGAATAAGAAAATATTCAATCAAAACAAGCAAGGCCGCATGGGTCTCTAGGCCGCATGGCAAGTCTAGGCCGCATGGCAAGTCCAGGTCGCATATGACTATAGCTCGCATGTGAAGTTAGGGCCGCATGACAAGTCCTGGCCGCATATGAAGTCAGGGCCGCATGAAAAGTCCTGGCCGTATATGAAGTCAGGGCCGCATGAACCACTTGACCGCATATGGAGTCTGGGTCGCATGCTCAAGGTTAAAGTCTACTCCTTGGGACAAGTGTTGAAGTGACGGGCAATGAATGAAGTGTCAGTGAAGTGACATAAAGTGATTGATATGACAAGCCATAAAATATATTAGGAAAAAAAGACAAAATCATAGAAAGATGTGCCAAGGTTTCAGAGTCATGCGTCCAAAGAAAAGTGGTCGCATGCTCTGCTTGCCACATATGCTTGCTTGCCACATATGGATCGGTGCCGCGTGGAGGTCTTTTGGACTTAGCAAATTTCTCATTCTTCCAACGAGTGAAAACACAAGGAGTTCAAGGATAAGTTCCAGAGCACTTGTGTGATGGTAGTCATGCATCCAATAAGATGGACGCATGCTAGTCAGTATTCGACGAAAGCTCAGGCCGCATAGCCCTCTCAGGCCACATAGAACTCTCGGCCGCATAACTCGCTGGCCGCATGAAGACTTCGTCTTCTCCAAATAGCAGGTTCGCCCATGGCGAAAGCTCCAAAAACTAAAATTTTATTTTGTCCATAAAATCCTCATTTTAAGTCCAAATAAAGTGAACCAAAAGCCAAAATACTTGAAATTAAAAGCTCTATCATGTAGCAAAAACTAGTTTTTAAAATATATGTTTAATAGATCAAAACCAAGAAAAACTCATAAAATCCATAAAACTCTAAGTTAGAAATGTAGATCTACTCAAAATCACCCATCAAAACAGAAAACTCCAAGTTCTAAACGTGCTTAGAAACACATAACAAACATAATGAACCAATAATATTGAGGGTTTCTCTATTTTATCATTCAAGGTGTACTTGCCTACAGAAAAAGGGAAAGAAAACACAAGAAGAGAGAAAATGAAGTAATGAAGAGAGAGAAGAAAAATATTGGGTTATATATGGTAGGGTTGAGGGTTTAACCGATGGTTCTCATGACTTGAACCAACCCACAAAATAAACCATGAACCAGGTTAAACCAAAGAATGGCTCTAGTCTCCATGCACATGCAACAATGCTAAAATAAAATACGTATTTTGTAAAATAAAATATGTTTCAAATACGTATATCGAGAGCGGGGAGTGACATCTCTATCTACCTTAAAAAAATTATGTCCTTGGAATTTGAATCCAACTAATAGCTAGAGAAGTCAGGACAAGCATGATACAAATCTGCTAGCAACTACACATGTAAGTAATCTCATGACAACACATAGGTGATCACCTGATGACAAAATTTGAGATATGAAGGCGTAAGAAAGAATATACCTTCTGAATCGAATAGGTGCGGGTATCAGGATCGAATATCGTTCTCGCGCTCCTACGTCGATTCCCCTAGAGAGTGATGGCCCCAAGCAACCCGGATAAGAGAAATAGTCCAGTTCTTGAGCACCTTCTCCCTTCGGTCCAATATGGATTCGGGTTGCTCCTTGTAAGATAAGTCGGTACCAATGACTAATTCAGAGTGATCGAGGATATGATCAGATTCGAAACTAACCTACGTAACTGAGATATATGAAATACATCGTACACCTCACGGAGGGAAGGTGGAAGGGCAAGACGATAAGCAACATCGCCTACCCGCTCGAGAATATCGAACGGACCTACGTTTCGCAGACTAAGCATCCCACGAATCTGAAGTCGACAAAATCTAATGACTCCACGGGTCGGCAAAATCTGCAAGAACACGTAGTCGCCAACACAAAACTCTAAAGGCCTACGATGCTGATCTGTCCAATGTCGATGCCTATCTTGTGCAACCCGAAGTTGCTCTCCAATCTGCTTGACAACCTCTACTATCTGCGTGATTATTTTAGAGCCTAACATCTTTCGCTCACCAATATCGTCCCAAGCCAACGGTGATCTACACTTCCTATCATATAGTGCTTCGAAAGGTGCCATCTGAATACTGGCCTGATAACTATTATTGTATGAGAATTCTACCAAGTAAAGATGATTCTCCTAAGATCCACCAAGGTCTAAGGTACAGTCTCGTAGCATATCCTCCAAGATCTGGATGGTTCTCTCTAATTGTCCGTCTGTATGGGGGTGGTAAGCTGTGCTGAATCTTAACTTGGTGCCCAAACTCTGATGCAACCTTTTCCAAAAATGTGAAGTGAACCGAGTTTCTCGATCTGACACGATACTTACTGGGACACCGTGTTGTCTCACTATCTGTCGTATATACATTTCAGCCAATTATTCTGTAGACTGTCCTACTCAAAAAGGAAGAAAGTGAGCTACTTTTGTAAGACGATCCACTATCATCCAAACTGTATCTCGACCAGTCGGTGATCTAGGTAAACCAGTCACAAAGTCCATCGTGATGTATTCCCTCTTCCACTCTGGAATAGGAAGTGGCTACAATAATCTTGTCGGTCTCTGTTATTCTGCCTTCACTTGCTGACATATCAGACATCGCGAGATGAAGCATGCTATTTCCCTCTTCATTCTGTTCCACCAAAAGTGTTGCTTAATATCTTGGTATATTTTTGTGTCTCCTGGATGAATGAAACATTGGGAACTATATGCTTCAGTCATAACTTCTTGTCGAATATTCTCGCTTGGTACGCACAGTCGATTCCCAAACCTTATCGTTTCATCCGTATATATTGTCAACCCCTTCCGAAGACCCGACTAACATTCTTCTCATAGCTTTTGAATCTTTGGGTCCCCTGTCTGATCTATTTTGATTCTATCTACCAAAGTTGACTGAATCTGTAGGCTATCATGAACTCCTATACTCTGTGGAAGTACTATCTCGATACCCATCTCTCGTAAGTCCTCTAGAATGTGCTTCTTAGTAGTCAACATAAATTTGCCACCTCTTCTTTTAAGTGCATCAACTACTATATTAGCCTTGCCTAGATGGTACTGAAGTTCTATGTCATAATCTTTCAACAACTCTAGCCACCTTCTCTGCCTCATGTTTAGGTCCTTCTGTGTGAATACAGATTTTAAACTCTTATGGTCTATGAATATTTCTACTCGATCGCCATATAAATAGTGCCTCCATAACTTAAGTGCAAACATTACTGTTGCTGGCTTCAAATCGTGAGTTGGATAGTTTTTCTCATGATCTCTGAGCTATAGAGAAGCATAAGCTATCACCATTCCTTGTTGAATCAAAACACATCCAAGTCCTTTGCCAGATGCATCACAATAAACTGTGAATCCTCCGGAGCTTACTGGAAGAGTAAGATTTGGTGCAGAGATTAACTTCTTCTTCAACTCTTCAAAGGCTACCTGATATTCCACTGACCATATAAACTTAACTTCTTTGCACGTTAACTGAGTCAATGGTGCCGAGATCATAGCAAAATCAGACACAAATCTCATGTAGTATCCTGCCAAGCCCAGGAAATTACGTACTTCTGCTACTGTCTTCGAAACTGGCCAGTTCTCTACTGCATCTACCTTCTTGGGATCAAATGACACTCTTGCTCAAGAAATAATGTGCCCAAGAAAGGATATGTGTTCTAGCCAAAACTCACACTTACTAAGCTTCGAATATAACTGGTGTTTCCTCAAAGTTTGTAGCACTATCCTGAGATATTCTTCATGCTCCTCCTCATTACGAGAATACACCAGATTGTCATTGATGAATACTACCACAAATTGGTCTAAGTAAGGCATGAAAATATGGTTCATCAAATCCATGAATACCACTGGAGCATTAGTCAGTCCGAATGGCATAACTAAGAATTCGTAATGCCCATATCGTGACCTAAATGCTGTCTTCGGTATATCATGTTCTCGAACTCGCACCTGAGATATCCTGATCGTAAATCTATCTTGGAGAAGACTCTTGCTCCACTTAATTGGTCAATCAAATCATCAATCCTTGGTAATGGTACTTGTTCTTCAAGGTCACTGTATTCAACCGCTTGTAATTCATATACAACCGTATCGATCTATTCTTCTTCTTCACCAATACTGCTGGTGCTCCCTACGATGATCCACTGGTCCGAATAAACTTCTTTGCCTTCAGTTCTTCCACGTGTCGATATAATTTATCAAGCTCTAATGGTGACATAGGGTACACCTTCTGGGATACTGGTTCTGCTCTTGGCATCAACTCTATACAGAACTCTACTTCTCTGATTGGGGGTAATCTAGAAAGCTCGTCCGGAAAGACGTCCATGAACTCTTTAACTATCTTGGGCAACAGGTCTTCTTCCTTTGCTATTATTGTGACTCCTCCCTTATGCTGGTCTCTTGCTAATCTGCTAAGGACAAACTCTTCTAGAATGGGAATTCTAAATAATACTCTACCCTTAAGACAGTCTATCATTGCATGATTGTCTTTCAACCAGTCCATGCCTAAGATAACGTTAAAGTTACCTATAGAAAACTTGATCAACTTTGCAGGTAAAAAATGCCCAGATACTACGACTAGATATGCTAGACGCACCCTACTAACTTCTATGATCCCATTGCCAGTGAGTATATTCAGCCTCTCTGACAATGTCTCAAACTTTAATCCAATACGTGTCGCATATTGTGCAGATATAAATGAGTGTGAAGCTCCATAATCAATTAAAGCTATGGCAGGAAAGGTTGTAACAGAAATGTTTCTTGCCACTACGTCGTCCGACGCCATAGCTTCCTCCAAAGACAATGTGAGTGCCTGCCCTTAGCCTTGTTGAGCTCCTTGCTTCTGTCTTCCTTGTTGCCGTGGTTGCGGCCCCTACTAATTCTGCTATTTTTATTGTCTATAAAGCTAGGCCTGCGTCGGCAACGGACTCTGAGCTAAAGGCCGTACTAATGCTGGTGGTCCTCCTTGCTGCACTGCCCTTGGAGATGGCAATGCAGAAAACTGTTGTACTGGCCCTTCTGGCCTCTATATCAATGGGCACGTGGTAATTTGTGATCAGGACTCCCACATCTCAAACATAGTCTGTTAGCTCCCCGGCAAATATCCTAGGTATAACCTTCCTTGCCACAGTAGGTACAACCTATCGGCGCTCCCCCTCGTTGTTACTGTTGTTGTTGCCTCGGCTGCTATTGCCGAGTTGGTGCCATCACTGTCGAGGTCACTGGCCTCCTCTGTGTCACATCATGGATGCGAATGCCAGGGGATGGTGCTGAAGTTCGCGGTATGGGTCCTACCTCATTGCTCTGTCCATGAGGCCTCTTCTGATCCACTCTTTTTGATGCCATCCTCTAGGATGTAAGCTCAACCCTCTTTGCTGATATCAATACTGCCTCAAAGGTCTAGTAGTCATGCATCTCTACCATGTATAAGATCTCTAAGTAAATTTCCTACTGGAACCTCCTTGCTCTCTCCAACTATGTTGCCACTATGGTTGGAGCAAATCTGCTTAGTCGACAAAACTCTACCGCATAGCCGTCTACCGTCCTTCCAGCTTGCTGGAGGTTAATGAACCTTTGTTGCAAATCACACTGAGCCACAATTCTAAAGTACTTCACCTTAAACTGGGTCCTGAAATCATCCTATGAAATAGGATACCTCAATCCTACCTCCATCGTAGCCCACCAATCCCTTGCCAGATCTTGGAGTTATAGGCAAACCAGGTCAACCTGTTCCTCAACCAAAACTTTAGCTGCTACCAGAATAGTGTTAATATTATGGAGCCAATTATCTGCCATGATTGCGTCCTCTGTGCCATCAAAATATTTGGGGTTCAGTCTGCAAAATCTAACAGATGCCCCAGAATCTGTTCTTCCGCCTCGTTCTAGGGTCGTCTGCTTTCCTTGGTTCAACAGGACATTCTGTTTTTGCTGCTGAAGCTATTGTTGATGATGTTGTTATTGTTATTATTGTTGTTGTTGCACCACCATCTGGTGTTGTTATGCAGCCAATAATCTATGAATAATCTCTAGTAAGGCCGTTGTATCCAGTATTATCGTCACTGCGGGAAGTACGGGAACACCTGGAGCTTGTTGCTCTGTCCCATTTATCGTAGGCTCAACTTGGATCCTTGGCCGGGGTTCTACAAGATCTCATTCCACTAAATAATCTTCCTCTCTTGTTACTGCAGCATTGGGGGAACAAGAAAGAAACCAATCTGGAAGAATTCAAGCTGAGTATCGAAGAGGACGAATTCAAGATTTCAAGAAGGATCATGTTTGATTGAGACTCCTATGACCATGACACCCCATAAGTCTGAAGAACAGACCTGCATAGGCTATCACTAAAACCTGGTCACGCTCCAGTACCGAAATATGGAGATAGACATGGCAAATTATCTCGTACAACGTGTTATACGTCATACGACGATCACGGCTGTAAAAGACAAAGGGGTGCATGCTACAATCAAGTCTCCTATGGTCAAGAACTTATATGTCTCAATTATTCAAAAAAGAAAAAATAAATATAGAGCATATATGATAAAGCAATAAGGTGTCCCAAACGCTTTCTCAAAATATTTTGGAGACCAGTTGTGCAAAATAAGAAGCTGGAAGAGTAACAAAAGTACATAAAAATGATCAGCTGCAGTCTGATTTAATACAATCATGTAAGGAGACTAATTTTCGGACGAGCCGGCTAACAAGTGTCGGTAGCTAAACACCCAAAAGAAGTAAATGTACAATGATGAGCATAGAAGAACAAAATTCACTCGTTATCCTCTACGACCATGTTCCTGGTATGCACCATAAGTTGGGTGAAAGTATGTCACGCTCCGATCTTCCGCAGGAATCGGCCGTCCCCGTTGGGCACGAATCACCGTGCCAACGCTCCCGCGGGACAATATTTCCATCAGAACGTGATGCCCCACGAGCATAAGTTACGCCCGTGCAAGGACATGATCCAAACTGGCAGTAACATGACTAAGCCACAGAGTCGCACAGATAGTCCGAATGCAGCAGAATTAGAAACGAACAGACGATTGGTAATAAGATCACAGAGTCGTCAATAGCGAAAATATTGAATAACACTAGTATGAAAGTAAAATAAGCTCTTTATTGATATTGAACAAGTATTAAAAGCAGTGCTAGGCTGAGATTACAAGTCGCTCAAGCCCCTCTCTCGAAATAATAAAAGTGTGCCAAGTGCCTACATTTGTGGAATTATACATGGGCAATGTTCCAAAATTATGTCTTGTATATGCGCTTCATCTCCAGATGCAACGTTCCAAGGCTCCTGAGCGAACTTCATGTCTTAGCTCGTACGAAGGGAGTTTCCGTACCGAACGATGTTCTCTCGCACTCTGCAAGCAATTTAGTGGGTTATCAGTACATGAATGCACTGATGGGATGGCTTCTCGCCCGTTCGACAAATCCAAACACGTTATACAGGTTTCGTGCACCATCTATTAAATTATCTTTCTAGTATTGCCTTAGGATCAGTTTCATGGCATAATGAAAAGCCTAACGCATGTGGCAGTGCGTCGTGCAATATATGAGTAACACGGCAAAACTTACCAACTTGCCATCTATTATTTCCTGTCCAAGGAAAACTAAGTTAAACCAAGCACGGGTATATATAATAAAATCCAGGGGCAATTACATAAGCAAACACAAGTGTTACGAGATGGGTCTGATTCAGGTGCACGAGTTACACAGATTATCCAAAAATATTACACAAGATGTTCAAGTGATTCAATTATGTACAAGTGTGTCATACTCATGTCCGTTCATGTGTACCAGGATGCGATGCAATGGCTCGCACGCGGATTGCCGCTAAGCGAGGATGACTTACCTATATGAACATGAGGTCACTGGCACGATGCCATAGAGGACGGTGTAGTCTCAGGACAGAATGGTGTGAAAGCAGGAACATCGTACATTGCAGACATCCCGCCCGATATAGGCAACTACAGTCAGGAGGTTCCGATCGGTAAGATTGGCCCCGGTGCCCCGAAGACCGTCCGCGAAACAAGATTTGATAATCTTTCTTGTGCACCAAGTTGTCTGTGACCATGCAAGTCTCTAATCTTTCAGGCCCCTTGTCAGGTACAGGTATAGGAACAAGTCAGGATATATCAGGTACAAGTTCGAGTCAGGATCTTGTCAGATACAGGTTCAAGTTCAATGCAGGATTGTTCACAAATATATATCGACTCCGCGAGCCATTTAATTCAGTACGGACGAGTATTGCTCCACGAGCTGTGATTCTTGGATTTTTGATATGATAAAAATTCCCTGGTTCGGAAAATGCCTTGACTACCTAACGGTCCCGTATACTTTCAGGTTTATACTTGCACGGAACGACTATTCGATAGTCTTCCGGGGAACTTAGATGAATGCAAGACAAGATAGTGCTCCCGAGGTCGTGGCACGCATTATGTGACAAGCATTGAAATGAGGCAACGAATACAAGTTATAATGTAAGAAGGCAAGCATGCATTTATATGAAACATAAGCATTTACGTTAGCATGGGTCTAAGGGGTAGTGCGAGATGTGAAGCCGTACAAGGACATATCGAGTGACGAAATCTATGGGATGAGCAGTGTAAACAAGTGACTCATTGCACTATAAAGAGTATATATTGATCTACTCGAGGCATAGTGGACTCTACTTGCACGAAGTTGAGGTAGCATGCGAGGGTCCATGTTACAAGCCAAGTTTCTTTTTAATATTCTAACACAAGCAATACAAGATGGGATTATTTTCTTAGCTAGGTGCGTTGTATTCTTTATTAGCATGCAAGGGGTGATTCACCTAGCGACTAGCATATATCGTCCATATTTTAAGTGTGTTGGCTAAGCAAAGACAAGTTTATCGTAGCCACCCACCTTAGCGATGATTTATCTCGGTCGAGCAATACTCCAAGCGAGCCTTTTAAAGTCTAAGTCTGAACTCCTGAAGAGCCAAGTTTGTTATCCTTTACCTCAAATGTGTCCTATCGCTGAGCAAAGTGGATCAGGTCATTACACTTGCGCCATTTGAATCGGCTATTTGCTTGAACGAAACGGGTCATTACATTATACACCACTCAAAAATAGTCTCATCCTCGAGACTTCCTAAGCGCAAACCGTTCTATCGCAACTATCGAATCTATCTCAAGCATAGCAATCGGTACCACTGGATCCATTCAAACACAATTTCCTACTTGTTCCTTATACCGTGTCACGTGTATGCTGGATCTGTCTCATTGAATGACTCTATCATTCAATCCAAGCTATGACTCAGTCTCTACTGCACCTTAGCGTGAAACATATATCGCTTAACGCAGGGTACTTTATAATTCATCTTGAATAACGATCTAAGGCTGAGGCAAAATTATCCAAATTATTATACTCGTCTATCCGAAACTAACATATTCACTTGCACTAGCATTCAAGATCAGCATATCGCGAGTTTGGATCGTGCACATATTCAAAGCGTTCCTCAAACATATGCATGTCAACCAAGTTGGTAATAGCGAAGTCTTTGCACTCGAGTTCAATATATCATTGAGTCTTGGATCATGCACACGTTCAAGACGTCCCTCAAACATATACATTCAACCAAACTTAGCGATAGTAAAGTCGGACAAGCTACTTGCAAAAAGTCTCAAGGGTTCTCGTCTTACAAATCATAATGATACCTCCAACAGGGTCAACCAAAATCCAATTTATTTTCAATCCCACTCAACTCAAGCATTGCACTACCGTCATGCACGATCTATTCGATCTACCGACTAGCTTCTATCCATTCGTGTCAAACACAACACACGTTTAACATTCCAAGTCTAACTCTAAGTCTTACTGTACTAGTTCTATTGCTTGCTCAAGCAATACTATAAAGTTGGTTGTACAAGTTCTTTCACTCCGTACAAGGTCGTCTGCCTAATTATTAGGTAAGCTCATAAGGTCATAGGTACAAGTTCAAGCATATGATTCATCGTGCAAATTCGTCGTACAATGCTCGCCCCAGTTCCTATGGTTAAACCATTGTTCGTTTGTACTAGATATTCTATCCAAGCTCGTTTTATCAAATTTTTAAACATCAAGCACAGATTATCCTACTCATATTAACACGTTTGTTTGTATAGGGTTCGAGTTTGTTCAGTTAAATCAATGATATATCCAAGATATATGACAAGACTAGCAATTCGTATAGTCTATCTCGTCAAACATGTTTTGATAGAACCCATATAACCAATCTAAGTCTAGACCACCAAGCCATGATTCAACATCCAATCACCAATCTCAATCAAAACTCTATGTTGTCCAGCATGATTTATATATCCATTCACGAAACTATCAAGCGTGTCTTACTCCAGGTTCTAGACTAATTCATCCTGGAAATAGATCTGATTCATTTGTATTCCCTAATTCGTCTTATCATATCGAACCACAAGTGAAGATAATCCTTTGATTATCACCCTCCGATCTCTCGAAAAGTTTGATCATCCTCGCTGGACGTGAGATCACCATGCCAACGCTCCTGCTGGATAATCGTCCTAATCCGGGAGTGATGCATGTATGAGCCTAGAGTTGCGTTCGCACAAGACAAGAACGTCAAACTTTATGGTTATCATCAAAATGATTGAGACACCTTATCATTTATACTTTGCCCTAACCAAGATATATATATAATTCTCAAAGTCATGTCCGTTCATGCCGAGATCATAATTCGTCTAGCCAAATCGTCCGACTTCATTATTATTGTTCGATAATTTCTACAGTCTACTTCTAGCATTCCTCAAGCAACTAAGTTCAATACTCAAGCCAAAGTCTATCCACTTTTGATATGTTCCATTCATCGAGTTCGTTTGAATAATCATCGAACATATTTCTGTAAGTTCGATCATCCCCGCCGAACGTAAAATCACCAAGCTAGCGCTCCCGGGGGAAAATCGTTCTTGGTCGGGACTGATTGTCGATAGTTATCTTCTCGAACTAGATTCAAGATCATTCTTCGAAACCCCAGTTCAAATCCGTTATCGCTTACTGTAAACCCCCTCACCCAAAATAGGTATTTTGTGTATATTTTATATTATTATAATTATTGTAGATGTTGAATTTCTTTAGAGTATTCTCTTAGTTAATTAGAAAATAAAATTTTAGTATATTTAATTATGTAAATATTTATTTAGAATCATTTTTAGGCTATTTTAGATTTTTTGGAGATTTTTCTAGAATTGTTAGGTAATTAAAAATAGGAAACCTAAATTTCTAGGACTTTCATGATTTACTACGAGTCCATACTTGCATATTATTTCTACCAAATATTTATTTTAGGTTAAAATATTTAATTATATTTTTCTGTAATTTATTT
This sequence comes from Iris macrosiphon, assembly GCA_036927795.1. Classification (NCBI taxonomy): domain Eukaryota; kingdom Viridiplantae; phylum Streptophyta; class Magnoliopsida; order Asparagales; family Iridaceae; genus Iris; species Iris macrosiphon. Next base: position 370,350 of record JAYESA010000046.1, on the reverse strand, counting down.
AAAATTTTAAGAAATTTATTAAGATTTTTGAAATTATTTAGAATTTATTTAGATATATATAGTCTTAATATTAGATAGATGCTAATTTAGTGTTAATAGATATTAATAAGATTATATATAAATTATTTGAATTATCTTTAATTTTATTTAAGATTATAAATTATTGAGATAAACTCAAACTCTATTTTAAATTAATTCAAATCCTGAGCCTACTAGGAAAGCTACTTCATGCATATCCTATCATTATTTAAACTGATCCTAATCATATCCAAATTAGATAATCCTAGTCGTATTTAATTATGTAGTGTCCACCATTATAAATACCTCATCCTTCATATTTTTCTTTCCCAAATTCCTCTCTTTTTCGTCCAAAAATAGTCAAAATTCGTCATAAATTCAGCCTCATTTTTTAGTAGTTATGACGACTTAAAAAGACGATATCTCCTAGCTCCGGACTCCAAACGCGCTCCAATTTTTTTTGTCAGAATCATATCAAGGTTAGTTTTTTGAATATATAAATTATTTTAATAATTTCAGAACCTATTTTTCCAGAAAATTCTAAAAGTGTCAGCTGTCCGAAATCAAACACGTTTTGCTATTTTCTAGATTTCTGGAGATCCCAAACTCAAAATTATGAACCGTTTGAAGTTTAGGAAAGATGACATGATGAAATTCCAGAAAAGTATTTTTCCAGAATTTAAAATATAATTTTATTCTACTGTAAAATTCGTGCAACGTATACGTAAATAGAAAACTACCGAAAATTATCATCTATTCGCCCTTGTGGCCATAACTCTTTACCGACTTGTGATTTTATAAAACCGTCGATTCTAGAGTTCATGTAGCACTAAAATCTATGGAAGTTTATACACAAATCCAGGATTTGAGTCAGTTGACTTTTTGGTCAACGGATTGCCTCGATTTGCGTGTCACGGATCACAAATCCGTAAAGTTAATTTTCTTTGGACCAAAATTAGGGTTTACTAATAAAATTAGATTATAATAAGATTAAATACTATTTTAGGTTATTTTATTCAAAATTAAAATAGATTAAAATAGAGGAACCTATTCACCCACTTTTGTAATCTAACTTGTTTAATTTATGTGACGGGTAGATATGACGATGCCTTGAGTTGGGACTTCATTCTTTTTCAGACCAGGCAAGATACCTTACCAAATTGCTTACAGTATTTTGCATGCTTAGTATTTTTCTGTATATTTCTTGCATGTGTAGTTTTCTTTCAGTCATTACTATGTATTAAATATGTTGACACACACATGACACTTAGTATCATCGAGGACAATCATTAGGCGTATGGGCTTTTAACCACTCTGGTAAACCGTAGTATATAGTTCGCACTACGGGCGTGTGTCGCGTTGGTCGCTACCCCAGAGGTATGTCGATTTTTGTAGAGTCGCGCTGGTCGCTACCCCAGAGGTATGTCAATTTCTGATGTCCATTGACGGGTGTGTGAGTTGTGAGGCTTAGATCGAGTAGCCTACCCTTGCCCATACGTCAAAAAGTTGTCCTCATTTACATTCATATAGATTGTCTTGTACAGCGTACTTATCTATTTTTAAATATTATGCATGTTTACTGTATTCAAATTGGCTTGCTTCTATGTATCTTGTTACATCCCTCTGAGGACCTGGTCCCTTTCCAGGTGTATTTGTTCTTGAGTATTGCAGGAGCGCAGATTTGGATGGTTACCTATGTTTCAAGGATGTCTTCTCTTCGAGCCCCGTGGTTGTTAGCTAGTATTCTTATATTGTGTTTATTGTGTTGTACATTTCCATTCGAGTTGGTAGTGGATTTGTTTCCATCCAACCATCATCCTTAGATACTTATATTGAGATCTAATTTTATAGATACTGGTTATTAATTTATATTGATTTTCTGTGGATGAGATTTAGATTGTTTCCTGTGACTTGTGATACATTTTATACCACTTATGGATTTGATATTCATATTACAGCGTACGTATGAGTTACGGTTTCCATATATTGGAGTTGCCATATCCATGCGGCTGGCATGCTTACGTGTCCTAGTCCTAGGTATTTTGGGACTGGGGCATGACATGTTTTTGTGGTGGCCCATACAGGTCGAGAGCATATTGTCTCGGTTACGTTATTGTACCGAACAAGCCTGCACCTAGGAATAGAGTATAGGATCTCATCCACAATTGACTATGATCCGCTCTCTTTCCAATCCATTCTGTCTGAATAATTGTATCATGCTTGATTCCTGTACTTTCCTAATAGTTCTTTGAGTATAGCCTTCTGCTAGAATATAGGAACCCCTATTATTAGGATGATAATTATGGTAGCACACGTATTAAGAATACAACGAGAATATAGACACACCACTAAGTTTAGAATATCTAGTGAATCCTAGAATTCCTTATCTATAGATTGGTTTACCATTATCCCTTGACATATTTATAAAGACTTGAGAGTAGTATAAATACTACTAAGATTAGTTAGAAGTTTGACCATATTGTTTGACCCTAGTATTGAGGAACCAATAGAAATCCAAGATTGAATATTAGGACTGAACCTAACCTTAATAGTTAGATAGTATTGGAGAACTATAAAACTTAGATCATTGTCTTATTAGTAGCAGACAGTACCTTAGGAAGCCAAGAGCAATGAATATAACATTTCTCTTGATCATATCTCGAACGTAGCAACTAGCATACCACTCCTCCTTAGAAAACCATGATGCTATCTAGAGCCCTCTATTTTAATTTCATATATTGTTCCTCTGCGACCTTAGCGTTCGCTAATTGCGCTACGACTAAATTATGTTCTTCTTCTTTTTTATCTTTTAACTCGTGCCACCTGACACCTCTGCTTATAGACCAAGTGTTTTTATTCTATGATTAGTATATATAGCCTGCTAGGATTATAGTTGTAATTTTTAAATTTTGAAATTGTGTGCTTAGTAGTTAGAACTTGATAGTTTAAGTTATTCTTGTAGATTGAGACCTGGTGCTTATCCCTTAGTTTTAAATTGCGTAACTTTTACCACACCTCAATACGAGTTATATTCCCTTTCCCTTGAGGCCAGTAACTGTTCCATTCTTACTATTGACACTTGCACTAATGCTAAGACTTAGGACGACCATGACCTATGTAATGAAAGAGGATACCCTAATAAGTACCAAGACCTCCTTCTCGTAAACCTTAACAGGAGTTTCTACGGTATCCTTAAGGCAATTACAGTATTAGTTAATTGTTATAAGTTGGGTAGTATACCTCACAACCTAGTATCACATAGTCTTTTGACCTATTATTGAAGTGTGATTGAACAACATTAACTATATGCTAGCTTAGGACGACGGTATTTTTTTTTTCAGACTATAGAACTTAGAGGCTATACCCCTATTTATCGACTATCGACTTAGACAAGGAATTAGTATGACAACTGTAGAGATTATGGAGTCTTATCTTTTGTGAACTTGAATTATTATGTACATTCTCTCATCATAATCCAGCGTATTTATGTTTGTTGTACTACCTTGACTTATGCCGCTATTATAGCCTAGTTTTTGCAAGCTTAATCTTATATCGAGCTTGTTCATGACATATGTGTTATTGGGGCCTGATCAACCACACTAATACAAATTGTCTAATCAGAATCAGTGTATTATGGTCTAGCTAGACATAGTGCGCTTGATTCGCCCTTCGCAATACTATTTTACGTGAATTGAGATGTATAGTTGACCAGTAGACAAATATACTTACCCTCTAGATACGATAAAGCATATCATATCAAGTACATAACTGCACCGATGTGAGCATGCGAATAAGAAATTACAAAATAGTATTTCAATCCACAACTGCCTTGACAATTCCCATCTGAATCCCTTAAACGCTTTGATTTCCATACTTCCATTCTATTACCCCTCATTGAACTCTTTACCATTGTTTTCCGTCTTCCCTTGTTTCGGAAAGACGAAACATCGTGCTTGGAAATAAGTGATACACTGATAGTGCTAGGTACGCCCCATAGGCTAATCATATGACTTGGTGACTCTCTGTTATAAATGATTAAGGGCATATCATAGATGATATGTTTGGTGTTAAAAACTTTGAGGATTCAATAACATGATTAAATAATTTGGGGCATAGCTTTCTTAGATGTATGGCCTTAGATGATAGATGGATAAATTTTAAGTTGGGTAGAGACCGCAATGTTCACTTGAGAGGAATTCTTTAGACTGTAATCAAGTGAGATTTGATAGAGAGACCCTACCCTAGTTTAATTTCGAGGACGAAATTATTTTAAGTTGGGTAGATTGTAAACCCCCTCACCCAAAATAGGTATTTTGTGTGTATTTTATATTATTATAATTATTATAGATGTTGAATTTCTTTAGAGTATTATCTTAGTTAATTAGAAAATAAAATTTTAGTATATTTAATTATGTAAATATTTATTTAGAATCATTTTTAGGCTATTTTAGATTTTTTGGAGATTTTTCTAGAATTGTTAGGTAATTAAAACATAGGGAACCTAAATTTCTAGGACTTTCATGATTTACTACGAGTCCATACTTGCATATTATTTCTACAAAATATTTATTTTAGGTTAAAATATTTAATTATATTTTTCTGTAATTTATTTAGAATTTTAAGAAATTTATTTAGGATTTATTTAGATATATATAGTCTTAATATTAGATAGATGCTAATTTAGTGTTAATAGATATTAATAAAATTATATATAAATTATTTGAATTATCTTTAATTATATATAAGATTATAAAATATTGAGATAAACTCAAACTCTATTTTAAATTAATTCAAATCCTGAGCCTACTAGGAAAGCTACTTCATGCATATCCTATCATTATTTAAACTGATCCTAATCATATCCAAATTAGCTAATCCTAGTCGTATTTAATTATGTAGTGTCCACCATTATAAATACCTCATCCTTCATATTTTTCTTTCCCAAATTCCTCTCTTTTTCGTCCAAAAATAGTCGAAATTCGTCATAAATTCAGCCTCATTTTTTAGTAGTTATGACGACTTAAAAAGACGATATCTCCTAGCTCCGGACTCCAAACGCGCTCCAGTTTTTTTGTCAGAATCATATCAAGGTTAGTTTTCTGAATATATAAATTATTTTAATAATTTCAGAACCTATTTTTCCAGAAAATTCTAAAAGTGTCAGCTGTCCGAAATCAAACACGTTTTGGTATTTTCTAGATTTCTGGATATCCCAAACTCAAAATTACGAACCGTTTGAAGTTTCGGAAAGCTGAAATAATGAACTTCCAGAAAAGTATTTTTGCAGAATTTAAAATATAATTTTATTCTACTGTAAAATTCGTGCAACGTATACGTAAATAGAAAACTACCAAAAATTGTCATCTATTCGCCCTTGTGGCCATAACTCTTTACCGACTTGTGATTTTATAAAACCGTCGATTCTAGAGTTCATGTAGCGCTAAAATCTATGGAAGTTTATACACAAATCCAGGATTTGAGTCAGTTGACTTTTTGGTCAACGGATTGCCTAGATTTGTGTGTCACGGATCACAAATCCGTAAAGTTAATTTTCTTTGGACCAAAATTAGGGTTTACTAATAAAATCAGATTATAATAAGATTAAATACTATTTTAGATTATTTTATTCAAAATTAAAATAGATTAAAATAGAGGAACCTATTCACCCACTTTTGTAATCTAACTTGTTTAATTTATGTGACGGGTAGATATGACGACGCCTTGAGTTGGAACTTCATTCTTTTTCAGACCAGGCAAGATACCTTGCCCAATTGCTTACAGTATTTTGCATGCTTAGTATATTTCTGTATATTTCTTGCATGTGTAGTTTTCTTTCAGTCATTACTATGTATTAAATATGTTGACACACACATGGCACTTAGTATCATCGAGGACAATCATTAGGCGTATGGGCTTTTAACCACTGTGGTAAACCGTAGTATATAGTTCGCACTACGGGCGTGTGTCGCGCTGGTCGCTACCCCAGAGGTATGTCGATTTCTGTAGAGTCGCACTGGTCGCTACCCCAGAGGTATGTCAATTTTTGATGTCCATTGACGGGTGTGTGAGTTGTGAGGCTTAGATCGAGTAGCCTACCCTTGCCCATACGTCGAAAAGTTGTCCTCATTTGCATTCATATAGATTGTCTTGTACAACGTACTTATCTATTTTTAAACATTATGCATATTTACTGTATTCAAATTGGCTTACTTCTATGTATCTTGTTACGTCCCTCTGAGGACCTGGTCCCTTTCTAGGTGTATTTGTTCTTGAGTATTGCAGGAGCACAGATTTGGATGGTTACCTATGTTTCGAGGATGTCTTCTCTTCGAGCCCCGTGGTTGTTAGCTAGTATTCTTATATTGTGTTTATTGTGTTGTACTTTTCCATTCGAGTTGGTAGTAGATTTGTTTCCATCCAACCATCATCCTTAGATACTTATATTGAGATCTAGTTTTATAGATACTGGTTATTCATTTATATTGATTTTCTATGGATGAGATTTAGATTGTTCCCTGTGACTTGTGATACATTTTATACCACTTATGGATTTGATATTCATATTACAGCGTACGTATGAGTTATGGTTTCCATATATTGGAGTTGCCATATCCATGCGGTTGGCATGCTTACGTGTCCTAGTCCTAGGTATTTTGGGACTGGGGCGTGACACTTACCTCTTTCATCGAACCACAATATTCCTTTCTCGGGCTAACTTCTATCGAGCGATATCCTACTCAAGTTTTAATCCGTTTGATTTAATTCAAAATTGCTCGTACGATTCATCAAGTTTCCACCAAGTTTTCTTGACCAAGATATCGATTTCATTACCTTGAATCCCTATTCGATATAAGCCTTATCACTTGTTCAACACATTCCTAATCATTTAAAACCAACTATCGTACAAGACCTATAAATTCTTTTGAACATTTCCAAATTGATCCATACACCACTTAGAAATTGAGTCACCCAATTAAATCCTCGATCGTGTTCGCATCACTCGCTAGCATATTCACTAAGTTGTTCCTTAGAATTCATGTGCAATACTAATCATCGCTTGATAAATCTTAATCTTGTATATACATCTCTATTGATAGTCATCCAAGTAAACCATATTTGATTTGTATCTGCCGACACAAAATACCGTCCGAGCTATTTTCCAAAATCCAACCACTATCCTCTATATTCGCCTTAGTAATAATCTGATAACGTTTCTATCGGTTGCCATTCTAAGTCTGACTTTTCCTTATCTAAATGATATCCCAAATCTCGCTTGCAAACTAGCTCGCACCAAAGGGTCTTGGCGCGCGATACTCAACACAACTTAGCCGAAAGGCTGTGTACATAGCTAACCATCCGAATAATATTCTATCTCGCATACTAACCATCTTGGCAATCATGTATAGGTATTTGAGTTCGCACATAACTTGTAAATTCTAGCACGAGTCTATTCTCACAAAGTCTAACACAGGTCAGAACAAGGGTTTTTGTATAACTATCCCATTCAAGCAATCATATCTATCATATAAACTTTTAAAATAATTTAGACTTATTGTATAGAATATTCCATTAGAACATTGAGAGAGCGTATGTACATAACCCAAGAATGAGCTTTCAAAACTAAAAAAATCGATAAGAAGTCCAAAGACGTAAAGCCGATGCTTTGATACCAATAAGTCACGCCTCGATCTTTCGCAGGAATCGACCATCTCTGCTGGACACAAATTATCGCACCAGCGCTTCAACGGGAAGATCTTTCCCATCTAGACGTGATGCCGCACGAGCATAAGCTGCGTCCGTGCAAGGCCATAATCCGAACAAGCGATAAATTGACTAAGCCACAGAGTCGCACAGATAGTCCGAATGTAGTGGAATTAGAAACGAACATAAGATTGGTAACAAGTTCACAGAGTCCTCAATAGCGGAAGTATTGAATAACACAAGTATGGAAGTAAAACAAGCTCTCTATTGATATTGAACAAGTATTACAAGCGACGCTATGCCGAGATTATAAGTTGCTCAATCCCCTCTCTCGAAACAATAAAAGCGTGCCAAGTGGCTATATTTGTGGAATGATACATAGACGATGTTCCAACATTATGTCTTGTATATGTGCTTCAGCTTCGGACGCAACGTTCCAAGGCTCCAGAATGAAGTCCATGCCTTAGCTCGCACGAAGGGGGTTTCCGCACCGAAGGAGGTTCTTCCCCACCCTGCAAGCAATCTGGTGGGTTATCAGTACATGAATGCACTGGTACGGAGGCTTCTAGCCCGCTCGACAAATCCAAACATGTTATACAGGTTTCGTGCACCATATATTAAGTTATCTTTCTAATCTTCCCGTAGGATCAGTTTTATGGCATAATGAAAAGCCTAACTCGTGTCGCAGTGCGCCGTGCGATATATGAGTAACACGGCGAGACTTACCAACTTACCATCCATCCTTCCCGGTCCAAGGAAAACCAAGTTAAACCAAGCACGGGAATATATAATAAAATCTAGGGGCAATTGCATAAGCACACACAAGTATTACAAGCGGGGTCTGATTCAGGTGCACGAGTTACACGGATTATCCAGAAATATTGCAGAAGATGTTCAAGTGATTCAATTATGTACAAGTGTGTCATAATCATGTCCGTTCAGGTATTCCAGGATGCGATGCAATAACTCACACGCGGATTACCGCTAAGCAAGGATGACTTATCTATATGAACATGAGGTCACTGGCACGACGCCATAGAGGACGGTGTAGTCTCAGGCTGGAATGGTGTGCAAGCAAGAACATGGGGCATTAAACACATCCCGTCCGACGTAGGCGACTACAGTTAGGAGGTTTCGACCGGTCGGATTGGCCCCAGTGCCCCGGAGACCGTCCGCGAAACGAGATTTGATAATCTCCCTTGTGCAACAAGTTGTCCGTGACCATGCAAGTCTCTAATATTTTAGGCCTCTTGTCAGGTACATGTACAAGAACAAGTCAGGATATATCAGGTAAAAGTTTAAGTCAGGATCTTGTTATGTACATGTTCAAGTTCAAGGAAGCATTGCTCATAAATATATATCGACTCCCCGAGCCATTTAATTCAGTATGGACGAGTATCGCTCAACGAGCTATGATTCTTAGATTTTTGATATGATACAAATCCCCTGGTTCAGGAACTGCTTTGGTGACCTAACGTTCCGTATACTTTCATGTTCATACATGCATGGAACAATTATTCGATAGTCTTCTGAAGAACCTAGATAAATGTAATACAAGATAGTATTATCGGGGTCGTGGCAAGAATTATGTGACAAGCATTAAAACGAGGCAATGAGTACAAGTTACAATATAAGCAGGCAAGCATGCATTTATATGAAACATAAGCATTTACGTTAGCACGGGTCTAAGGGGTAGTGCGAGAAGTGAAGCTGTACAGGGAAATATCGAGCGACAAAATCTATGGGACGAGCAGGGTAAACAAGTGAAGCAGTGTACTACAAAGAGTATATATTGATCTACTCGAGGCATAGCGGAGTCTACTTGCATGAAGTTAAGGTAGCATGAGAGGGTCCATGTCATAAGCCAAGTTTTTTTTCAAAGTTCTAAAGCAACTAATACAAGATGGGATTATTCCCTTAGCTATGTGCATTATATTCTTTATTTGCATTCAAGGGATGATTTACCTAACAACTTGCATGTATCGTCCATATTTTAAGTGCTGGCTAAGCAAAGACAAGTTTATCGTAGCTACCCACCTTAGCGATAATTTGCCTCGGTCGAGCGATACTCCGAGCGATCCTTTGAACGCCTAAGTCTGAACTCCTGAAGGGCCAAGTCTAGAATTATTTACCTCAAACGAGTCCTTTCGCTAAGCAAAGTGGGTCGGGTCGTTGCACTTGTACCATTTGAATCAGCTATCTACTTGAACGGAACGGGTCGTTACAAAATATGCTGGATCCTCGGGTACTGGCTCGAGATCTGACCATGTAAAACTAGTGGGGTTAGACCCCAAATAGCAAGTACCACAAAGAAAGCTTGAAATGGAGAAACAAAAATATAAGGAAAAATATATAATAATACATAGGTTCAGTATCGTAACTTAGGTCCATGGCATATCCTAGCGCAAAGGCTCAACCCTACAACCAAACATGGACAAGGGTTGAACCATCACACTATGATAGTCCATTACTCTAGGCTACTAACCGAATAATACAATCACAACCAAGTCCATTTTCTTTATGTCAGCCAATTACTTGTACGACATGCTATTTATGGAGTCTGAGGTTATCTCAGAAATAATGCATAATAGGTATCCTCATATCACGCCAGTGCCGAACATGACCTAACCGAATCAATAGATGAATAAAACAGCTATTCACGAGATGCATCAATTCTCCGTAGGGCCACTGCGCTAAAAATATGGTATTAACGGTTCCAATGTTCCTTTAGTGAAACAGTGGCTCGGCATAATAATGGGTCAGATACTACACTACACTACGGAAGATGATATACAGCATCTGTGGTGGCCAGCCCACTGTGCACTTAGAATGAATCTCTGTGGGAAGGTTCGTTGGCATAATCTTGGGATACCGTTTTCTCCAATGTTACTACTACTTTTAGTTACCTAATTAGACCTATGTTGTGTTTGAAATATCAAGGCATGGTCACATAAATTTTTTTCTTAAGATATCGTAAAAAGTATGGGTATAATAGATACGAATACCCGAAAGTCAAATTCGGATTCACCCGAGTGTGTATGCAACATTCAGACAATAAATATCCTAGCTACGCTTTGGTAGTTTACTCGCTTATTATGTCCGTGCTGGAGAAACAGTATATATATTTATAATATCACGCGTTCAGGAATTTGGAGGCATTCTCGATGCACAACCCAAATATAATTACTTAACACATGACACAATATGTCGTACCTCATCGCACATTAAATCATGGACAAATATCAGGCAATAGTGGTATCAACACGGATACAGTATTCGAGTCCAATTACCAATTATACATTGGGTCACAAAAGAATAAGAAATTATTCAATCAAAACAAGCAAGGCCACATGGGTCTTGTCACGCCCCAGAACCAGAATACTGGAGAGCGGGAGAGTGACTCAGTCAACCATACCTTGCAGAATACCGAAGTAAGCCACAATGTGCTAAAGTTGTCAAGAGACAAGGGGGTGCATGCTACAATCAAGTCACCTAGGGTCAAAAATATCTATGTCTCAATCATCAATCAAGAAATAATAAGAATGAATATGTAAGATAAAGCAGTTAGGCGTCCCTGATGCTCTATCAGAATGATCATGAAACTAGTTATACAGGATGGTACACTAGTGCATTGTCAAGAGTAAATGACTGTAAATCAGCCGCTGTCTGAATAATATATAATCATGTAGAGGAACTAATATCCAGATAAACCGGCTAACAAGTATCGTCGGCTAAACGCCAAAAGGTAAAACAGAATGTTACTCATAGTGGGGAAGAAGAAACCCACTTAAGTTCCTCGGTGGACATCCTCTTGGTGTGCGCCATTGGACAGATACATGATAGGATCCTTGGGCTTTGCTACTAAACCTGGCCAAACAAAACCAGCGGGGTCAGGCCCCGATAGCAAGTACCACAAAAGAGCACAAGTGAATGAAGCCAAAACTAATAAGGTAGATAAAATAGGATAATTTGTGCCACAACGACAAGTATATGACCTTTCATCGGAGCAGTAGGACACCCCTACAACCAAACAAGGACAAGAGGTACCGTACTACTCCGAGACAGGGTACGACTAACTAATTATGAATATGACGAAGATATAACACATCAATATAAAGCAGTACACACACGCCATAATAAAAGCTAAGATATAGATATAATATGCAGCTTCGGTACATGACCTATTGCGACACATTGGCGCAACCCTAAATCCAAACAAGGACAAGGGTTGAACCATCGTCCCACAATAGTTCAGGTCCCAAGACTACCAGCACATGCTCTGTTAGATCGGCCAAGCAATCCTACAGCTTATTATGTGGAGTCTGAGTTATCTCAGAAATAATGTATAATAAGTATCCTCAGATCACGCCATTGCCGAACATGAGCTAACCGAACCAATATAATAAAACAAGCACTTGCAAGATGCACCAGTCCCCCGTAGGGCAACCGCGCTAAAAAATATGGCAGTAGCGGTTCCAGTATTCCTATAGTGAAACAGTAGCTCGGCATTATAATAGTCACATACTGCACTCCACTAAGGCAGATGATATATAATATCTATAGTGGCCAGCCCAGAGCGCACTTGGAATGAATCTCTAGGGAATGATTCCTTGGCATGATCTCAGGATACAGTTCCCTCCCAATGTTACTACCATTTTTAGTTGCCAAATTAACCCTATGTTGTTGTTGAAATCTCAAGGCGTGGTCACATGAGAATTTCCCTTAATATGTCGTACAAAGTACGGGCACGCTAGATAGGAATCCATGGAAGTCAAATCTGGATTCATCCGAGCGTGTATGCAACATTCATACAAACAATATCCTAGCCACGCTTTGGTAGTTGACTCGCTTATTATGCCCGTACTGGGGAACAACGTATATATTTTATAATATCACACATTCAGGAATTTGGAGGCATTCTCGATTCATAACCCAAATATAATCACTTAAAATGTGACAAGATGTGTCATACCTCGGCGCACATTAAATCATAAACAAGTACCAGGCAATAGTGGTATCAGCACGGATACAGTATTCGAGTCCAATCACCAAACTTACAGTTGGTCATATGAGTCTTATCACATGGGGACACTTGGTCCAAATATAATATTCTCAAATCAGGTACACCAATTACCAATCAAAGACTTTGCCGCCGAACGTGAGTAAGGAAAAAAGTGTGAACCACTCTAGAGCATATCCACAATCCTTAAACCAAACAAGGACTGGGATTGTAGATTATCTCCCGAGCAGAACTACGCCCCTCACTCTATTCGACGAACAAAGGATAAGTTAATCTACTAATCTGAGTTTACTTTGGGTTGCCACATGGCCTACTACAGCATATAATCATACTATGCACATAGTTTGTTCTAGCACATAGCCAAGTCTAGCACAGCCTGGTTACTAAGTCCATTTCTTCTTTAGGATCAATAACAAGCAATTGTCAAGGCCAACCACATAGAACAAAGAAATATTTTAAATAAAATAATTAAACTCAAAAAATTATGGAACGTGTACATAGATCACTAGGGCCGCATAGGATCACATGTGCGCATGAGAAGTGCACGCATGAATTTCCACATGGGTCAGGCCGCATGCACTGATCAGGCGCATGAGAACTGGCTGCATGGACGAGCTGGCCGCATATGTCTCCAGGTCGCATGGACTGCTTGCCGCATGAGGCAGGTGCTGCATAGGGTCGATGTTGCATAGTGTCAAGGCAAAGTTCACTCCTTGGAACATGTGCCAAAGTGACGAGAATTAAATGCGTGTCAGTGAAGTGACAGAAAGTATGATGTGATATAAAGAATGATGTGACATAAAGTGTGTCAGGAAGAAAAGACAAAATTATAGAAAGATGCGCCAAGGATGCGCCAAAGTTCAGAGTCATGCATCCTAGGGAAGGTGGCTGCTTGTTCTGCTTGCTGCATAAGTTTGATGTCACATGGAGTTCGATGCCGCATGAAGTATCTTTTGGACTTAGCAAATTTCTCATTCGTTCAGCGAGTGAATGCACAAAGTGTTCAAGGACACTTGTGTAGATCAGCAGTCATGCGTCCAACAAGATTGACGCATGCTGGTTGGCTACGCGGCAAAGAGTCCAGCCGCATAAGAATCATGCCGCATGGAAGTCTCGATCGCATATTGCGTTGACCGTATGACAACTTTGTCTTCTCTAGACAGCAAGTTCAGCCATCGCAAAAAACTCCCAAAAACTGAAATCTTGTATTCTTCATAAAAACTTCATTTTAAGTTCAAATCAAGTGAAACAAATGCCAAAATGCTCGAAATAAAATGCTCTAACATAAGGAACAACTAAGTTTTGAAAAAATTAAGTTTTAGTAGATCAAAACCAAAAAAAACTCATAGAACACATAAAAACCCAAATCTTGAAACTCGGATCTACTCAAAACCGTTCATCAAAATCCAAAACTCCAAGAACTAAAACTAATGAGGACATCAAGAAGAATATTTCCTATCAACCACATTTTAAAAATAACATATATATAAAAATCCAATAATCTATGGCTTCACCACTTTGAGCAATATGTATTTGCCTTGGTGGACTAACAAACCTCTTCCTAGAACCAAGTCTAGGGCTAGGGCTAAGGCTTCGGCCAAGAGAAGATCTTGATGGAAGAAGGAAGAAGAAAGAAGAAAGGAATTGGAAATGAGGAAGAATAAGAGAGGAGAGATAAAACCACATATATATACTAAGTAGAGAAATGAGGTTAGTCCTAGGATTAAGTCATGACACTCTCCAACCAATTTCAACCATCCAAAATAGGCTTAGTGGTTCCAAGAGTGAACTGGGTCTGGTATCCATCATATATGCGGGTCCTAGTACGGGTCTATAACAATTGCCAAGATGTTCATTACTGGTCTCGGGCAGTCTCGTACAATAAACATGAATACAATTAAATAAATACAACATGATTAACAGGAACCTATATGTAAATACAGCATGAATACATCTAGAGAGAAAATTTTAAATATCATAAATTCAAGAAATACCAAATTTGGGAACTGGTGTGATAGGTCTCTTGGTCTTATAGGAAGTCCAGGACGCATATGACTATAGGCTGCATGTGAAGTCAGGCCCGCATGATAAGTCCTGGCTGCATATGAAGTCAGGGCCGCGTAAAAAGTCCTGGCCGCATATGAAGTCAGGGCCGCATGAACCATTTGGCCATATATGGAGTCTGGGCCACATGCTCAAGGTTAAAATCTACTCCTTGGAACAAGTGTTGAAGTGATGGACAATGAATGAAGTATAAGTGAAGTGACATAAAGTGATTGATGTGACAAGCCATAAAGTGTATCAGAAAGAAAAGATAAAACCATAGAAAGAAGTGTCATGGTTTCAGAGTCATGCATCTAAGGGAAAGTTGCCACATGATCTGCTTGCCACATATGCCTGCTTGCAGCATATGGGTCAGTGCCGCATGGAGGTCCCTTGGACTTAGCGAATTTCTCATTCGTCCAGCAAGTGACAACACAAGGAATTCAAGGATAATCTCCAGAACACTTGTGTGATGGCAGTTATGCGTCCAACAAGATGGACGCATGTTGGTCAGTATACGGCAAAAGCTCAGGCCGCATAGCCCTCTCAGGCCGCATAGCATTCTCGGCCGCATAACTCACTGGTCGCATGAATACTTTGTCTTCTCCTAATAGCAGGTTCGACCATGACGAAAGCTCTAAAAACTAAAATTTTATTTTGTCCATAAAATCCTCATTTTAAGTCCAAATAGAGTAAACTAAAAGCTAAAATGCTTGAAATTGAAAGCTCTATCATGTAGCAAAAACTAGTTTTTTAAAAATACATGTTTAATATATCAAAACTAAAAAAACTCATAAAATCCATAAAATCCTAAGTTAGAAATGTAGTTCTACTCAAAACCACCCATCAAAACAGAAAACTCCAAGTTCTAAAAGTGCTTAGAAATACATAACAAACATAATAAACCAATAATTTGAAGGGTTTTTCAATTTTCTCATGCAATATGTATTTGCCCATGGAAATGGGAGAGAAAACACAAGGAGAGAAAGAAAAATAAAGAGAGAAGAAAAATATTGGATTATATATGGTAGGGTTGAGGGTTGAACCAAGGGTTCTCATGACTTGAACCAACCCACAAAATGAACCATAAACCTGGTTAAACCAAAGAATGTGTCTAGTCTCCATGCACATACAACCATGCTAAAATAAAATATGTTCCAAATACGTATATGTATATCGGGAATGGGGATTGACAATCCGGGAATAGGAATTCAGATGGAGCATTAGGGACATACTCGTCAAGAATATTTTACAGATGCAGACTGGGGTGCATGTCCTATGGATAGACGGTCTACATCTTGCTATTCAGTTTTTATTGGCGGTAATTTTGTGTCATGGAAGAGCAAGAAGTAGAGTGTGGTATTACGATCAAGTTTAGAAGCGGAGTACCGAGCTATTCCTCATGGCACATCAGATGTGTTATATCTGCAGCATCTTCTGAAGGAGCTGAAAGAAGAAGAAGTAGGATCTGACGCTGAGATATGTGGTGTGACAATCAATCAGCTATCCATATTGCCACCAATCTCCTATTTCATGAAAGGACAAAAGATATAGAGATTGACTTCTACTTTGTTCGTAATGAATATCAAAAGGGATTAATAAAATTTTACCATGTGAGGACCGACGATCAGATAGCTGACATTTTTACGGAGTCTCTTTTAGACCATCAGGTTCAGTTTCTTTGTAACAAGCTGGACATGATTGACATTTATGCTCCAGCTTGAGGGAGGATGTTAAAGTATTAGCGGACTTTAGCCCCACATCGGATAGAATAATAGAGAGAGGAGCTAGCAACTCCAATATATATGGACTCCTTTGTTGATAATGAATCATTCAATCTATTCCTTTCTACAGGAATATTTGATTATGTTGAGTATCTAGTTTTAGGGGTAAGCATTTGGTTAATTTGTTTCAAACCGAACTGAATAACCGAAAACCGAAATGGACCAAAAATCGAATAAGCAAAACCAAAATCGAACCAAAATGGCCCATAATCGAACCAAACCAAACCGAATTAAATTGGTACATTTTTGATTTATTTGTTTTATTCTATTTTTTGGTTTATTTGTGATTTTTTGTATATATATATATATATATAAACTAAAAATTCTTATTCGGTTTTCAGTTTTGGACCGAAACCCAAAACCGAAACCGAATAAAAAAATTTAATATTTTTTAAACCGAACCGAATCTCTTATTCGGTTCAATTTTTGGTCCAAAACTGAATAATGCTCAGCCCTATCTAGTTTCCACGACTTTGTGGGTAAAATTAGTCTAATAGATAGGATTGATGGAAATTCCGAAAGATATATGCTCTTAAATTTATTATTGCATGGTATATATTCTAGTGATGAACTCCACGAGTAAAATATGTGTATTTTTATCTAGATTGATTTGTAATTTCTTGGTCTTTGAATGATTAACAAGTCAATAATTTTGATGCAAAGGCTTGCATTGCTCTGAGTGATAGGTTTGTGAAGCTCGTATCTTGGTACGACAATGAGTGGGGTTACAGGTAAATTATTCTTTTTGCAGCCATAAGCTACATATATTTCTATATGGTTATATATATATATATATATATATATATATATATATATATATATATATATATATATGTTGCGACCCACATCAAAGTGTCACAAAGTGTCAAAGTTGCTCGAGATTGAAGACGGGATTAAAATTCAAAATAGCTTCTTTTTATATGAAATGCATGCATAAGTCTCATCACAAATGTGTAACTATCAGAATGTGTTGGGGTCCAGTGATTTGATAAATTTTGGATCCCAAATATGATCAAAGATTTGATTTGATTTGATATAATTTAAAAATCTATATTAAATGTAAGATTTGATTAGATTTCAAATTTGTATCAAATATTTAATTTGACCATATTTGGACATCCATAATTGGTGTTAGACTATTTTTGGTGAAATATGATTCTTATTTTAAGGTTTTTTATTTAGAAAATTATATTATGACCTAAAATAGGATTTCTCAACCTATAAATATAGGAGGAGGGTGGAGACACAAAGCATAACACAAGTTGGAGATTCGGGGTGCTCATCCATAGGAAATGTAAGAGAAAGTTCGTGCTTTGCTCTTAGGATTTCGTCATCCAAGATAGAAGGAAGAAAGCTATCTGATCGAGAAGTCGTCGCCTTCGCTCAGGGAGATTGCTACGGGTTGATGAGTGATTTCAATTATAATCTCTTTCTTTTCTTCTTGAGTGTGGTAAGGGGGTTGAATCTATTAGGGCAAAGGGTTCAATATTGATTTTGTCAATCTTGTAATTTTACCTGAGTTATACAGGTTAAGATTTATTCAGGTGACGTAGTCACCGCCATGTACTTGTCTTTATCTGTGCTTGGTGTTCGTTAGACATGGGTTGGTTATCTCAGGTGGGTTGGCATAAAGTTTTCTCTGTGGGCACTCTCAGACACGGTGTCGGAATACTTTCAGGGCGTGTCTGATTTCCAACATCTGGTATCAAAGCCATGGTCTGTTAGTTTGATACCAACATCTGGTATCAGAGCTACTGATTTTGGTTCTGGCAACTATGTCTACGGAACAGATAAACACTCGTATGATCACCCTCACAAGAAGGAATTGGACGATTTGGAAGCCAAGGATGGAGGATCTACTCTGGTGCAAGGACTTGTATGGTCCGTTGGAGGGCGACAACGCTAAGCCATCGGACAAATCTGCTGAAGACTGGAAATATGTCACGCTCCAGTTCCAAAATACGTAGGACTAGGAATACGTAAGCATGTCAGCCGCATGTATATGGCAACTCCAATATATGGATACCATAATACACACTTAAGCTGTAATATGAATATTAACTCACATGTTGTATATATAGTGTCATAAGTCACAGAAAATACTAATCTCATCAACAAAATAAGTCATAGTAAAGAAATAACTAAACCAGAATAATGAGTCTGAATAATCCAAAAATGATAGTCGGGTGGAGACAAATCCACTACCAAAGACTATATCAATACTAAAATGAGAGAGAAGGATAAATCTCCAATATAAAATAAGATGATGATAGAAGTGTATCAGCTAAGAAAGTCCATCGCTAGAGATAATCAAAGATGCTCAGGAGGTAAGTCCTCCTCGACAGAAAATAATACGTCAGGTCCTGGCCCGTACTCTTGCGGATACTCCTGATCGCCTATACCTGGCAAGGGACTAGGTCCTTAGAGGGACGTAACAAGATACATAGAAGCATGCCAATTGAATACAGTAAAACATGCATAATAGACAGAAAATATATAAGTATGATGTACTAGAAAATCTATATGAAATGCATAATGAGGACAACCTTTTCGGCGTATGGGCAAGGGTAGGCTACTCTATCTATCTCACAACTCACACACACGTCCATGAACATCATCAGCCATCATACCGCGAGGGTAGCGACCATCGTGACACCATCAGGCGATATACCGCGAAGGTAGCGACCATCGAGACACACTATCGTAGTGCGTGCTAGTTACTACGGTTTACCAGAGTGGATAGCCCATACTCCTACTGATTGTCCTCCCCTCCCATGATACTATGTGTCAACATATATATTATATAATTATGACTGAAAGAAAATACATATATAATACAAATATAAAAATATGATAAACATGCAAAGTACTGTAAGCAATTTGGCAAGGTATACTTGCCTGGCAAGAAAGCTGCGAAATGTAAACGTCCAGGCGTTTATCACACAGGATCAGAAACTATGGCCTCCAAATAAACGTCTCTGGATGCTGAAATAAACATCACCAACGTTCTCAGAATAAGCGAGATAGCTAAAAAATACTACCCTTTCGTCCAATTTGAACACAGGAGCAAAACGATAATTTTGGGTCAAAGGGGGGTCCACCTATGATCCACTTTGCACCGAAATATGTGCCAGAGGTAAAGGTCTCTAAATAAGATAAATTATAGGACAAACAAATTATAAACGTCGATACAAACTCAACGGTATGTCCAATTTTGGATTCTGGGGAGCCGATCACAAATTTGCCCTTAAAGTCAAACCGTAAGGCCCGCAAATAGACTGCTTGGTCAACTGTCTCAAAATTGCGCGAAACTTGGGTCACAGGACCAACGTGATACCACGAATCCAATGGCGCAAGTTTTGTCACATTCTGACGAGCGTACACAAAATGGGGTGGTATTTTGCAGAAGTCGTGATACGGAGACTTTTTGCAGATACGGGTTGATTTCAACGCGCACACATGTCCGAATCAATTTCCGTGAAAGGACACACGTCAGGACATACCATATGCGCCTTTCAGTACAATTGGTACGCAACGAAGTGGTCCCGTTTGGCGGGACGCACTCCGTATCACAATTTCTAGTATTTTAAAAATAAGTTTTTTCTGAGTTTTCTACCTAATTTATCTCTGGTTTTAACACATAATAAAATAAACTAATTAACAGAGAATGATCTTGGTTATATAGGCTTCACACAGAAAAAAGTAGATTTTGATTTGGATGTCTGCGTTGGAAGATATCGGTCTCGAAATATAGGTCATTGGGGCATTTCATAATAATTTAAAAGTATGATTTTTTCTCAACTTGGCTTTAATTTCTACCTTGTGTTTAATGCTGATCGATTTAAAGTAATTAATGGGGTTTAGAGAGAGATAGGTTATGATCATACCGGCAAAGACGGATTCAAAATTGATCGAGAGACGAGACAGAAAATGGCGCGTGTAGAGGCGGTCGTTGCTACCTGTGGGTGCTGCGGAAGCTTGTGCGGTTGCGGCCGCGGCCGGGCCGGCGGCTCATCGACGGAGGCACTAGCGTTCAGGCGGGTCTCCGGCGTGGAGCTAGGGGTGTGGGTGTCGGATGATTAGGTTAGGGTTAGGGTTTAGAATAGGTATATATATAGAGAGAGAGAGAGAAGGAAGCGGGGGAGGGGACCTGGGCCGCGGGAGGGGATTAGCTCTGGTTAGGGGGATTTGTTTGGGCTTTAGGAATTAGAGTAGTTTAGGTTTTAGGATTAGTTTAAGGTTTTAATTATTTAAGGGTTTTAGTTTAGGTTTAATAATTTCTTTTTCCTTTTTTTTTTCTTTTTTATTATTATTATTATTATTATTATTATTATTATTATTATTATTATTATTATTATTATTATTATTATAACTATATATTTATTTATATATATATATGAGGTATAGAAAAAAATACTTGTACCCAAAAATAAATTCTAAAAATCTATCACTCTTCTACAAGGATTCCTAAAATAAAATCTATCACTCTTCTCCATATACCTCCGGGAGATGGAGTCGGTGGTGGTTGAAGATTCTCCGTCACAGTTGGGGCAATCCTCTGAACAGGTGGAGAAGGAGAAACCCCAAAAGTTACAGATACTCCCACATGGACAGGATATGTAGGAGGAACTCCAGATGTCTGTTCGTCAGGTTGAGAGGTGGCAGACCTCTCCGAAGCTGCTGCTCCCAATCTCAAAGATCTAGTCTTCGACGGCATCCTGAAGACAGACCAAAAAGAATCAAATAAGGCAATAGATACGATATCATCAAGGAAGGAAAGTAAAATTCTCAGGCAGCAATTATGCAGAATAGCATTGTAGGATCAGAATTTTCCTAGTTGTGATTGAGCATACTCTCATCCTAAATCCAATTTCCTAAAGCAGGCTCGCAGTAGTACAACTAAGTTGTCGCACTACCATGATATCGCACAACTTGCGAAGCTAGACCTGCATGGGCCACCACTAAAAACGTGTCACGACCCATACCCGAAATTTGGGCATGAGTCGTGGGTACGTCCAGCCTACGCCGCAGCATCGGCAGTAGAACGCTGTCTAGGTCTCAAATATACTTAACATAACTCACAACCTGTCTATGGTATCAACTTCATACGGAGGACAATGCAATAAACATCTCTCAACAGCTCATAATGAATACTCAATCACAATAACTATAAGAAATAAATGGCACGATAAAAGATAAAAAGTAATGACATAAGTCAACACAACGTCTCAAATAGAGATAAACTACAGTCTAGCTGTCCAACATAAATAGTCTCCAGAAGTCTCAATTTAAACTCAACATAAGTCTCAACATAAACTCAAATGCATAAAATAAATACTGTCTAAATAGCTGTAGGTAGTGTCTCCTCTACAGGAATAGACTCATCTAAGCTCTTTGGTATATAGTCTGCATCTATACCTGGTCCATAATGTGTAGGACAGAAATCCTCAAGATCCTCTAAAAAATATCCAGTCAGGATTGGAGCGAAGTACAAGCACTAACAGCAGTTTCATGTATATTGACAAAAACTATAATACAGTATAAAGAAATACAAGATGGATATAAATACTGGCAATAAGAAATACTGGTATGTATGAAATACTGGTATAAGAAATGATGGAGCATATATCACCATCAATGGTACATATAGCATTGAACAGAAATACAAGTGCATGCTAGAACAATGAACTGGAATATAAGTAAATGTTGGAGCATATATCATCATCAATGGCTGCAAGTAATTCGACTACTCTACCATAATCGTCTAGATGCAGTTGTTGCTACCTCGCCAGCGATTTGTCATAGTCATCAGTTCGTAAAAAGTGCCTTCAACTCTTTCCTAAGCTTAGTCTAAGTTTTAGGGCAACAATTAAGGTCTTGACTAACTTTATAAAACTATTACAAGTATGAACTATTTCAACAATCCAACTAATTCCTGTTAGACCAAAGGATGCTACTTAAGGATTAAAATAATAAGAGAATACATATATTGCTATAGTGCATATACATAAGGTTTATCATTAACTCATCTTTTTAG
Source organism: Iris macrosiphon (assembly GCA_036927795.1). NCBI lineage: Eukaryota > Viridiplantae > Streptophyta > Magnoliopsida > Asparagales > Iridaceae > Iris > Iris macrosiphon. Next base: position 347,747 of record JAYESA010000046.1, on the reverse strand, counting down.
TTATTAATTATTGCTAACCCATTTATGTTTTAACTAAAATAAAAGGTGAGGTTGAAGTAAATCAATAATTCATGATGGCACGAAAAGATGCAACTACTATAGGAAGAATTAAGCATGGAATAAGGAATGGATATGGAAGGAAAAATTAGCCACTCAAGGGGGCGAGATGGTGATAGGAAATAGAATACTACTATTGCTACTCGTGTCATCCATTAGCATCGCGGGTATGCCATCTAGGTAGAATATCAACATATCCTCATAACTGCTAAACCACCATATATATAATTCTGCATCTATTTATACACCTAAGATCTCGTGTCATAATGGGGTCATGAGTATAAAATTACAATTATAACTAAAAGGTCGTACCTGTATCTATGACTTCTTGTGTCTGCGCTCCCATATTCGTCATAATGAGTACTTGGCCTTGTCCTTGGTCGTTCAGCTGGGGTCTAGCCTCTTCTATTTGGGCAGACTGTAGAAATAGTGGTGGGTCCCTTTGGTTTTCTATACTTGAGGGTGTATGCAGTATTCCTGATTCTAATGCCATAGATCTCTGGGTCTGCTGAGGACATTCTCGGGTTGGGTGGTGACTTGAGCCACATAACATGCACTGCCCCAATCGAGATGACAATCCCTTAGAATATGACCTGTCATGCCCCAGTCCCAAAATACGTAGGACCAGGAACACGTAAGCATGCCAGACGTATGTATATGGCAACTCCAATATATGGATACCATAATACACACGTACGTTGTAATATGAACAAGAATTTATAAGTGGTATATAATTATCATAAGTCACAGGGCATAACTAAATCTCATCCACAGAATCAAATAGGAATAAATAACCAATCAACTATATAACTGAATCAAGCATAAAATGCTTGATAAGAATAAGTAGTTGGGTGGAGACAAATCTACTACCAAACTCGAATATAAGAGAAACCAAATAATTACATCTAATGAACAATGAGACTTGAAGAGAAGACATCCACGAAAGAGAGATAAGTAGCAAGTCCTGATCCGTGCTCCTGCGAATAGTTAAGATCGTATACACCTGGAAAGGGACCAGGTCGTCAGAGGGACGTAACAAGATACATAGAAGCATGCCAATGGAATACAGTAAACATGCATAATAGACAGAAAATATATAAGTATGCTGTACAAGACAATCTATATGAATGCATAATGAGGATAACTTTTTGACGTATGGGCATGGGTAGGCTACTCGATCTAAATCTCACAACTCGCACACACGTCAGGGACATCAGAAATCGACATACCACGAGGGTAGCGACCAGCGCGGCACCAGAAATCGACATACCGCGAGGGTAGCGACCAGCGCGACACACTACCGTAGTACGTGCTAATTACTACGGTTTACCAGAGTGGTTATAGCCTATACGCCTACTGATTGTCCTCCTCTCTCATGATACTATGTGTCAAGTGTGTGTCAACATATATATATTATATAATTTTGACTGAAAGGAAACAAACATGCAATGAATATATAGAAATATAATAAGAATGGAAAGTACTGTAAGCAATTTGGCAAGGTATCTTGCCTGGCAAGAAAGCTGCAAAGTGTAAGCGTCCAGACGTCAGGCACATTGGATCAGAAACTATGGCATCAGAATGAACGTCTCCGGATACTGAAATAAACATCACCAACGTTCCCAGAATATGTGAAATAGTTAAAAAACACTACCCTTTCGTCCAATTTGGACACAGGGGCAAAATGGTATTTTTGGGTCAAAGCGGATCCATATGTGGGTCACTTTGCACCGAAAAGCATGCCAGAGGTAAAGGTCTCTAAATGGGACAAATTATAGGTCAAACCAATTCTAAACGTCAATACGAACTCAACAGTACGTCCAATTTAGGATCCCGGTGAGCAGAACACAAATTTGCCCAAAAAGTCAACATAGGGACCACAAATAGGCGACTTGGTCAACTGTCTCAGAATCGTGTGAAACTTAGGTCACAGGACCAGCATGATGCCACGAATCCAATGGTATAAGTTTCGTCGCATTCTGACGAGCGTACACTAAATGGTGTGATATTTTGCAAAAGTCGCGATATAGGGCCTTTTACTGATACGGGTTTATTTTGACGTGCATACACGTCCAAATTAGTTTTTGCGAAAGTCCACAAGTCTGGACATACCATACACGCCTTTCGGTGCAACTGGAACGCGACGAGGCGGTCCAGTTTGGCGGGACGCGCTCCGTATCGTAATTTTTGAAGACTTTGAAAACAGTTTTTCATCATTTTTAACCCAATTTAATTTTGCATATAACACCAAATAAATTAATCTAATTAATAGGAGATCATCTCGGTTATATGGTCTTCACATATCAAAAGTAAAATCTAAGTTTGGATCTCTGTGGTGGGAGATACGAGTTCTTAAACATGGATCATTGCAGCAGTTTTTTCGAAGTTAATGTTGTAGTTTTTCTCCAACTTGGTCTCGGTTTTCACCTAGGGTTACGCGCTGATCGGAGGAAACTAATACACAGATTTGGAAGAGGAATAGGTCGTGAACATACCGGTGAAGACGGGGTCAAATTTGCTCGCAAGATGGAGCAGAAATTCGGACGTGAACAGGGGTACGTTGCTGTTAATTTCTGTCGCGGCGTGCGCGGGTGTTGACGCGGGGCGAGCGGCGGTCGGCGGCGCTGTTGGCTCGGCTGCGGCGCTCCGGTGGCGGCGGTCGAGGTCGGGGTCGGCTCGGGGTTATGGAGATTTAGAGTTAGGGTTTAGGGTTTATATATATATATATATATATATATATATATATATATATATAGTGGAGATGAACCGAAGGGGGGCTTCCTCGCGGGGGGGGGGGGGTGAATACTGCTGCTGCTGCTGTGTTTACTTGGGCTAGCGGGTTAGGGTTAGTTTAGGCGGGTAGGGTTTAGGATTATTTGATTTCTTTTTCTTTTCTATTCTTTTCTATTATTTTCCTTTCTTTTCTTTTCTATTTATTTACTCAATCTATATATATATATATATATATATATATATATATATATATATATATATATATAATTCTAGAAAATATTATTATTATATACAAAAAAAATCTTTTATCCTTCTACAACGATTTTCTAAAATAATAAAAATAATAGCTTTGCTCCACAATCTCTAGCTAAATATTTACCTAGTAATTAAATCCAATAAATTATATTTTTCTAATATACTACGAAATAATGCAATTCAAGTAAATGATTAATTAAATAATTAATATGGTTTTTTTTAAAATTAGGGGTTTTACATGACCTATCTTACCACAAAAGTGACAAGTACGGAGCTCCTTGGTTGGATATGGTGCGACACTATATGGTTGTTGGTGTGCCAAAGGGTGTCTAATGGGCCCTCCTTGTTGTGTCCTTACTGGTCCTTGATGAATTCTCTGTTGATTTCCGTTTCCCTTACTGATAGCCTCCTAGATCCTGGCCTCTGTCAATAACTCGGCATAAGATATCCGGGACCGTGAGCTAGTGTAGTGTTGGAGCTCCCGAGTCAGCCCGCGGTGAAACCTCTTAGCCTTCTCCAAGTCATTAGGTACTAGGGAAGCGACATATTTACTGAGGCGGCTAAACTCTGCATCATACTCGTCGACTGTCTTGTTCCCCTGCTCCAGATAGAGGAACTGATCGTACAACGCATCCCTTACAGTGTCCGGGAAGTACTTCCTCTCAAAGCACTCCAAGAATTGTTCCCAAGTCTGACGCGTACCCAACTGGCACTCCATTGATTCCCACCAGTGATGAGCATTACCCTCTAGCTGGGTCCTTACGCTTATCATCCATATATTTGTAGGCAGCTGTGATGCTTCTAACAACTTCTTGGTGTTGGCAATCCAGTTTATGGTCTCCTCTGGACTCTTAGTGTCTTTATACGGTTTGAGGCCCATCTGTACAAAGTCCTTGACAGAACCAACCCGAGTTTGCGGTACTGAAACTAGTGCCTGGGCTAGTGCAGGGGCTAGTGTAGCCATTCTTTCAAGTGCAGCCAGAAATTCTAGCCTATGCTCCGCCGCTTGCTGTCTCTGCTCTGCAGCCTGTGCGGATGCCTGCTGACTCTTTTCCTGCATTATCATCTGGAAGAATTGAAACAGCTGTGTCTGGATATCCTGCGATGCTGGTGGAGCTGGAAAAGTCTCATTAGGCACCATGGAAGGAGCTGATGGAACTGGATTGTTAGTCAGTCCATCCGGTCCCGGAAGAAGAGGAGTCGTTGAGGCCTCTCCTGGTGATTGGTCGTTGACCCCTGGAGACGTGTTATCCCCGGTTGCCGCACGTCCGCTACGCAAATTCATCTCTCTACAAGAGATAGATGGAGAATTAGGAAGAGTACATGAATCAAGCAGGATGCAAGCACTTTAAGTAGGACAGGTTGGAAGAAAGGTGAGTTATAGTCAAGTGTGAATGAGACCTAAAAGTCTAATCTGAGGTGCAGGCCCGCTCGGTACAATTACGTAACCGAAACGGCTAACTCGACCTGCATGGACCACTACAAAAATATGTCACGCCCAGTCCCAAAATACGTAGGACTAGGAATACGTAAGCATACCAGTCGCATATATATGGCAACTCCAATATATGGATACCATAATACACACGTACGCTGTAATATGAATATTAATTCACATGTGGTATATATATTGTCACAAGTCACAGAAAATACTAATCAACAAGTCATAGTAAAGAAATAATTAAAAGAGAATAATGAGTCTGAATAATCCAAAAATGATAGTCGGGTGGAGACAAATCCACTACCAAAGACTATACCCATACTAAACCGAGAGAGGAGTATAAATCTCCAATATAAAATAAGATGATGATAGAAGTGTATCAGCTAAGAAAATCCATCGGTAGAGATAATCAAAGATGCTCAGGACGTAAGTCCTCCTCGGCAAAAAATAATGCGTCAGGTCCTGGCCCGTACTCCTACGGATACTCCTGATCACCTATACCTGGTAAGGGACCAGGCCCTCAGAGGGACGTAACAAGATACATAGAAGTATGCCAATTGAATACAGTAAAACATGCATAATAGACAGAAAATATATAAGTACGCTGTACTAGACAATCTATATGAAATGCATAATGAGGACAACCTTTTCGACGTATGGGAAAGGGTAGGCTACTCTATCTATCTCACAACTCACATACACATCCATGAACATCATCAGCCGTCATACCGCGAGGGTAGCGACCATCGTGATACCATTAGCCGACATAGCGTGAGGGTAGCGACCATCGTGACACACTATCGTAGTGCGTGCTAGTTACTACGGTTTACCAGAGTGGATAGCCTATATGCCTACTGATTGTCCTCCCCTTCCATGATACTATGTGTCAAGTGTGTGTCAACATATATATTATATCATTATGACTGACCGAAAACACATATATAATGCATATATAAAAATATGATAAGCATGTACTATAAGCAATTTGGCAAGGTATACTTGCCTGTCAAGAAAGTTGCGAAGTGTAAACGTCCAGGCGTAAAGCACACAAGATCAGAAACTACGGTCTCCGAATAAACGTCTTCGGATACTGAAATAAACATCACCAACATTCCCAGAATAAGCGAGATATCTAGAAAATACTACCCATTCGTCCAATTTGGACACAGGGGCAAAACGGTAATTTCGGATCAAAGTAGGGCCCATATGTGGCCCACTTTGTACCGAAATACGTGCCAGAGGTAAAGGTCTCTAAATAGGATAAATTATAGGTCAAAAAAATTCTATACGTCGGTACGAACTCAACGGTATGTCCAATTTTGGATTCCGGTGAGCCGATCACAAATTCGCCCTTAAAGTCAAACTGTGGGTCCCGCAAATAGGCGGCTTGGTCAATTGTCTCAGAATTACCAAAAACTTGGGTCACAGGACCAACGTGATACCACGAATTCAATGGCCCAAGTTTTGTCGTATTCTGACGAGCGTACACAAAATGGGGTGGTGTTTTACAAAAGTAGCGATACGGGGACATTTTGCGTATACGGGTTGATTTCGACGCGCACACATGTCCGAATCAATTTCCGCAAAAGCCCATACGTCAGGATATACCATACGTGCCTTTTAGTGCAATTGGTACGTAATGAGGCGGTCCCATTTGGCGGGACACACTCCGTATCACAATTTCTAGTATTTTGAAAACAGGGAATGATCTTGGTTATATAGTCTTCACACAGAAAAAGTTGATTTTGATTTGGATGTCTACGTTGGTAGATATCGGCCTCGAAACATAGGTCGTTGGGGCATTTCATAATAGTTTTAAAGTATAGTTTTTTTCTCAACTTGGCTTCGATTTCTACCTAGTATTTAACGCTGATCAATTGAAACTAATTAACGGGGTTTAGAGAGGGATATGTTGTGATCATACTGGCAAAGACGGATTCAAAATTGGTCGAGAGACGAGACGGAAAATGGCTCGTGAAGAGGCGGTCGTCGATGTCTGTGGGTGCTGCGGACGCTTGCGCGGTTGCGGTCGCGGCCGAGCCGACGGCAGCGCTGGCGTTCAGGCGGGTCTCCGGCGTGTAGCTGGGGGTGTGGGTGTTGGATGATTAGGTTAGGGTTAGGGTTTAGAATAGGTATATATATAGAGAGAGAGAGAGAGAAGGAAGCGGGGTAGGGGACCTGGGCCGCGGGTGTTTGGCCGCAGGGGGGGGGGGATTAGCTGTGGTTAGGGGGGTTTGTCTGGGCTTTAGGAATTAGAGTAGTTTAGGTTTTAGGATTAGTTTAAGGGTTTAATTATTTAAGGGTTTTAGTTTAGGTTTAATAATTTCTTTTTCCTTTCTTTTTCTTTTTCTTTTTCTTTTTCTTTTTCTTTTTCTTTTTCTTTTTCTTATTATTATTATTATTATTATTATTATTATTATTATTATTATTATTATATTAACTATATATATATATATATATATATATATATATATATATGAGGTATAAAAAAAAATATTTGTACGCAAAAATAAATTCTAAAAATCTATCACTCTTCTACAAGGATTCCTAAAATAAAAAGAAAATAAAAATAATAGTTTTTGCGCAATAATTCTAAATGAGTATTTACCTAGGTAATTAAGTTAATAAATTTTATTTTCTAATTAACTAAGAAATAATATAAATAAATTCAATGATTAATTAAATAAATATAATATTTAAAATTAGGGGATTTTACTTTTTGGTTCTGGCAACTATGTCTACGGAGCAGATGAATACTCATATGATCACCCTCACAGGGAGAAATTGGACGATTTGGAAGCCAAGGATGGAGGATCTACTCTGGTGTAAGGACTTGTATGGTCCGTTGGAGGGCGACAACGCTAAGCCATCGGACAAAGCTGTTGAAGACTGGAAACGACTGGATCAGAAGGCTGTTAGATTCATCCACCAATGGCTGGACGACTCGGTGTTTCATCACGTGTCCATGGAGAGTTCGACAAAAGCATTATGGGAGAAGCTGCATTCGCTGTACGAATTGAAGACGACTGGCAATAAGGCATTTCTGATTTGCCAACTCGTCAACTCGAAGTACACGGAGGGTGCCCTAGTGGCACAATATCTGAACGAGGTTCAGGGTATTATCAATCAGCTGTCTACGAAGAATATGGTGATTGCTGATGAGCTTCAGACCCTTTTGCTTTTGAGTTCTCTGTCGGAAAGCTGGGAGACGTTGGTGGTGTCGGTAAGCAACTCCACGCCTGGTGGAGTTGTCACGATGGAGGCAGACAAAAAAAGCTTGTTGAACAAGGAGATCCGGCATAAGCAAGTAGAATCATCGCAGAAGTCCGCTCTGGTGGCTTCCTACGGGAAGGGAAGACCCAAGTCACAGGCGAGGACAGGGGAGAGTTCTCAGGATCTTGCGACTGTGGACCGCAAGGAGGGCTGCTATTATTATGGCAAAATGAGTCATATCAAGAGGAACAACATGAAGCTCAAAGCTGAGAAGGCCAAAGGCAAGGATGATCAGGAGGATCTCACGCCTATGGAAGATCTCATCATCGCAGCAACCGACGCAGAGGAACCTTATGGCATGTGGCATGATAGCGATTGGGTCATGGACATGGGAACGTCATATCACGCAACTCCATATAGGAGGATCTTCACGTCATACCACGGCGGAATGTTTGGATGTGTGAAGATGGACAACAGGGGACGGCTGCAGTTGTAGGCATCGGTAATGTGCACTTGACAACGAAGCTTGGTAAGAAGCTCGTTCTCAAGGATGTGCGATATGTACTGAGTTTACGCTATAACTTGGTTTCGGTAGGGAGGCTGGCGGATGATAGCTGTCACAGTTTATTTGGGGACAAAGATTGGATGCTTACGAAGGGTTCGCAACAGCTGGCTCGAGAAGATTTATGTTGTGGCATGTATAATCTCAAGTCGCTGAGTTGTACAGGCAGGCCACAGGAACTTGCTGAGGAGGGGCTTCGAGATACTTTGAGGATTACGGAGGATTCGTTAAGAGAAAGCGACGAATGGTGATGAGCCAAAGATTGAGGGTTAGTATGTCGGTCCCATGACAGTTGGTCGATCTCTATGTGGGAGTTATTTCATGGATCCGATTTTGGCCACGGGTGGTTTGCCAAAGCTTCACGGAGCGACATTGGTTTCAGTAGTTCGATGCCAGGGAGGAGATCAAGGTTTGCAGCAAACTCAATCTGAGATGGGAGCGTCACCATTCACACAGTTCTGGGGGAGCTGTGGGTCATCGACGACATGCCCAATGCGTGATGTTCTGCTCGAGGACACATGTGTATGGGGGAGCTTCAAGTTTGGACACGAAGGTGGGCAGATTCAGGAGTTCAAATCTCAGGAGAATTGCACCATCCACTTGGTTGGGCCAGCCAAGGGTGAAGAAGCTCGTCGGAACGTTAACACGTTTTTGTGGAAGACGGAAGTCGGGGACAGGCAGCCAAGACTCATGGTGAGACAGATAGTCAGGGACTTTGGTCTCATCCGTGTCATTGATGTCGACATGATCCCAGTGGTACAGATGGTACTACACATGAAAGTTAGCGTCGAAGTGACGATCGAGGAGCTGGAGACGAAGAAAGATGCAAATCAACTCGGGGGATCGGAGATCGGTGGCATGGGGGAGCAGGAACTCTGTCGCGGGACGACATTCATAGAGTCCAGTTGAGAAGCCATGGGGTCAACACCCTCTCATCAAACTGGAGGGGGAGATTTATTGGGGACCAGCCTGGATTTGGTGAATTTTGGAGCCCAAACATGATCAAAGATTTGATTTGATATAATTTAAAAATCTATATTAAATGTAAGATTTGATTAGATTTTAAATTTGTATCAGATATTTAATTTGACCATATTTGAACGTCCATAATTGGTGTTGAACTATTTTAGATGGAATATGATTCTTATTTTAAGGTTTTCTATTTAGAAAATCCTATTAAGACCTAAAATATAATTTTTTTTTATCCTATAAATATAGGAGGAGGGTGGAGGCACAAAACATAGCAAAAGTTGGTGATACGTGGTGCTCGTCCACAGAAAATCTAAAAGAAAGTCTGTGTTTTGCTCTTAGGACTTCGTCATCCAAGACAGAAGGAAGAAAGAGATATGATCGAGGAGTCGTCGCCTTCGCTCAGGGAGATTACTATGGGTTGTGGAGTGATTTTAATTGTAATCTCTTTCTTTTTTTCTTGAGTGTGTTGAGGGGGTTGAATCTATTAGGGCAAAATGTTCAATATTAATTTTGTCAATCTTGTAATTTCACCTGAGTTATAAAGGTTGAAATTTGTCCAGGTGACGTAGTCACCGCTATATACTTGTCTTTATCTGGACTTGTTGTTCGTTAGACAGAGGTTGGTTATCTCAGGTAGGTTGGTCTAAAGTTTTTGCTGCTGGCACTCTCAGACACAATATCAGAACGTTTTCAGGACGTGTCCGATTTCGAACAGAATAATTTTGTTTTGGTTTATAACTAGTGTATTTTTGCATTGCAGCTCTCAGGTCGTTAACCTTATCCATCACTTGCACACCAAGAAGTATATTTTCCTTGAGCAAAAAAGTTCTTTGGTTCATTGAGAAATAAGTATTTGTTGTTGAGAAATAAGTATTTGTTGGCTTGGGTGTCGTCTGTGTTCTATTAATGCTAGTTCTACTGATATGAGGTTGGTCTTCTCTAATGTAAATCTCTTAGTTGTATGGGGAGACAACACTGACCCTCGCATCAATTTGTAACAATTCTTTCCAATCGGTGTATTGATTGCTTAAATTTTTTCGTGTCGTGAAGTTCTGATTTATGTTGTTACAAGTACTTGTTGGCATGAAAGCATATAATATAATTGAGAGCTGAAAGTTCGGGCTCAATAGAGCCACAATTTTATTTAAAAATATTTTTTTAACCATTTCCGACGGTAAAAAATCATAATACTTATTTTACTGTTGGAATTTTTTTCTTTCCTACGGTAAAAAATCATTGAAATTTTTTACTTTCCTAACATTAGAAAAAGTTGGAAAAATAAAATTTTCCAACAGCTTTTTTACCGTTAGTATTTTTTTCCAGCGGTCCAAAATTGTTGCAATTGGTGCTAGGAAATATTTTCATACCAAATTACCAACGGTAAAAATTCGTTAGGAATTTTACTAACGTTGTTCGGAAACCACTTATTTGGTGTAATATACTTATATGTATAAATATTGTATATTGTGATATCAAGCGGACAAAGTTTTAATGTGCACTATGTCTTTTGGTCCATATCGTTCGTGCATCCTCTTTCATGTCGGCAATTTTTTTTTTTCTTACCGACTATATCCATTCAGAGCTCTTCTTTTACAAGATTGTCTTTACCCTTCTCTGCCACATAGAGAAGTTTTCTCTACCGTTAAATTTCTCCACCTCACACATGGTGCTATTAACCTTGTTGTCATCCTTAAAATCGTGATAGGACTCTCCCATGGATCTTTATGAACCAACAATTACAATAAACTCGTTCTAAGAAGATAGGGAACGATTGCCACTTACCATGACTTAGATCAATGGAGCTGAAATTCCTTCAGTTCGATTTGGTTTGGTTCCCTTACGTTATGATACAAATTTTTAATAAGTCATGGAATATGGGAGTTGTACAACAACAAATAATGATGCATGAATACCGAATAAACAATACAACAAGAAAAAACACATAATATAATGTGGTTCAACCAAGATCGACACGTGACAAGTGAGAATATTTTTAGTGAATCATAAGAAAAACCTTACCGAAGTTGCACAACAAATACCGCACGAGATCTCCATTGAGCTCACATTTTTCTCTCTAGATTTCCTTACGGTTTTCTAGCATAATCACCAACAAAGCCTCCTTAACTTTAGTAGCCTCCAAGAACACAATTTAGGATTGGAAAAAAAAAATCCTAATATAGCCCTCCTAAACTTTTTGTAAGTCATGAGGAATCTCGAAACCAATAAGCAGAATACCAACAGTATACTTAATGCAAATTTTTTCTTACTACAAAAGTTTCTGAAAAATATGGCGAGACGTGTATATCGGTTTTTAGCTGCTGCTACAGACTTTCTTATTTCTGAGCGTTGTTTGCTATTTCGACTCCTCCCGAACGTCTTGGTAATTGGATGACGTCTGTCGCACTTCCGTAGTTCAATTGAGTTTGGGATGTTGAAGGTCTCCTACTGATGCCAATAGGCCAACATCAACCTCGAAACTTCAAGGTCTTGTAATGAAGTGGGATAGAATATAGACTAGTTCTGTGATCCACAATATCTAAGCACAAAGCACCTGAAGACTTCTAATGATGCCAGTAAGTCATTCTTGAACTCAAACTATAAATTGATCTCTGCTACAGCTATCTATCATCTCTGCCACAAACTTGACAGACTCTAAATTGATCACAACATGACTAAGGTTATAGACTAGGTTTCTGTGATCCATAGAGCACCTCAATTGACTGGGGATGTTGAAGGTCTCCTACTGACGCCAATAGGCCAACATCAACCATGACTTGGAAACTTTAAGGTCTTGTAATGAAGTGGGATGTGGTGGTCTTTTAATGATGCCATGTTGCACTAGTCTTCTTGAACTCGAACCACAAATTGATCTTTGCTACAGCTATCGTAATTTTGGATTGCGAGTCTTCTAAGGGAATAATTGAATGTGGGATTGTTATTCCTGAAAGGAGGCGCATATTACCAAATAGCTGCAAGGGTTCTGCCTCTCCATCAATACAACTATAAGTCTCTCCACCAATACAACTATGTATTGTAATTTAATGTGGGATTGTTATTCCTTGCTTGAATTCTTTTTGGACTGAAATCTGGTGACCATCTGAACACTTTAAAGAGCGAACTGTCGAGGTTGTGAGGGCCATTTAAATCTCATTCTAACTATTCAATTATCTAGAAGTGTATGCATCTCTTAAACCAAACATGTAAATTTGAAGAGTAGGATCAAAGCATACATCATAAACCAAAAAACAAAAACAAAAAAATCCCCTTCAGATTTACCATGTGTTTTCTGAATTAAACATTTATCTCAAGATTGATCAAAATCATGGATCCAAGATAGGTAGGTCCTTGACAATTAACACATCAATCTCAGATTGATAAGACTAATATGGATCTGGTCAGCCAAATCTCAAATCCGTGGTTTGGGACTAACATGATCTAGTGAATACATTTATTTATGTATGGTATTGGCAAATATTACAACAATGAGCTTCTATCTCATTTAGTTGGTTCAATTTGTAAGTGAACTGAAGACGTAGAGGTTGAGGAGAATATTTCTCATTACTACTGACATCTAGGATTTCATTTTTCTCATATGCCAATTTTGATACAAGTATAGAGTATGCATAATTAAGATTTGAAACAAAAATGACATTCTAAAACCAGCATTCAACTACACCGTAGATTGCACATCATTTCAATTGACACGCATACTTTCATCAGTTCAATTCTGTTACTCATGCTGGCATGAGCAGCATGATCCATGATCACCGTAGATTGCATGCTTGTAGCAGGACACCACGACAACTTGACATCGATGTGGATAGTAGTTAGCCTAGTTTCATTTATGCGAGGTCATATATAATTGGAAAAAAAAAAGGACTAGTTAGTTGTGTGGAACTTTCAGTGCTTCTAGTATAGATCTTACTGATTGTTAGATAATCAGTTGATTATCTAAGTGATTTTATTAAGTCCAAAAAAATGAGTTGGATTTTCTTAAGTCCAAATATATATATATATATATATATATATATATATATATATATAAGTGGTATAAGAGCCATATGTTCATATTTTTACGTAAGTCAATGTATATGTGGACTAATATGAATAAGTGTCCTTGTGCACATGGGATGTAAAAGTCCATTTCTTTTTGTCAACATGTGTATGATTGGTCAACATGTGTATGGCTCATGTAGAAATATGAACATATCGCTCATATCCCGTTTATATATATATATATATATATATATATATATATATATATATATATATATATATATATATATGGGTAAAAAGGATATGAGCCATAGACTCATATTCCTACAAGAGTCATGCACATGTTGACCAATATAAATGGAATCCTCTATCCCATATGCACCCATGTGCACTATGTATACAATAGAAATGGAATCCTCCATCCCATATGCACCCATGTGCACTACGTATACTCCATTCCTATTGGTCCACGTGTGCATTGGCTCATATAGGAATATGAGCCTATGGCTCATATTCCTTTTACCTTATATATATATATATATATATATATATATATATAGTTGCTAGTGTCGAGGCAGAAAACTCAAGTAGGCGATGTTCGAATCACATCCCACTGGAAGAAGGTAGTTATCCATAATCGCTCCCACTGGAATTTGAACATCGCCTACTTGAGTTTTCTGCCTCCACACTAGCAACTAGAACTACAGTGTGTGTGTCTAAATATATACGTTAGCAAATTAAGTCTTCCTAATTTTTTGATCAAAATAGTCAATCCCGTTCATTTTCTGTTAAAAATAACTTTAAAAAAATACAAAAATCCTAAACAACCCTTTCCTTTCCCCCCTCCCCCCCTACCCCCCTCCTCCTCCTTCTCCCTCCTCCGCTATCGTGCTTCCTCCTCCTCCTTCCCTCCTCATCCTCCCCGCGTCGTCGGCCTCCTCCTCCCCCTCCTCCCCGCGCCCCCCTCCCCCTCCTCCCTGAGCACCTTCCCTCCTCCCTACCGTGCTCGCCTCCCCTCCCCCAGCACCACCTTCACCATCACCACCACCACCAAACCCACCCTCAGCACCCCCCCCCCCCTCCTCCACCGCGCTTCCCGTAGCTCCCCTGCAGCCGGCCCCCACAGCGCCCCCGTGGCTGCCCCCCACGTCCGCCCCCCGCGTGCAGCTCCCCCGCGGCCGCCCCCGCGTGCAGCTCCTCCACCCTCCCCCGCGCGCAGCCCCCACAGCGCCCCCATGGTTTTGAACCAGAACTGCTCACTTCGCTGCATAGATACACTAAATAATTATAGTTATCCCATATTCTATTCTTAGAGGTAAGCATGCATTATGGCTAGCGATTTCTAGTTACGTTCAACTGGGTATCATCGATAGGAATATTTTGAGGTAGTAAGAATTTGTTGACGTGAAGGAGTAAAAAAGAAGGGGCCGAACCACCCACCAAGTAGAGAATATGCCGAGAGTAGGAGACCCTCTTGTAGAAGCATAAAAAGTACGCCCAAGAGAAGCTTAATTTGAAAGAGTAGTGGCATACTTTTTCATAAAACAGGAACTCTCAAGTTCAGTAGAAGAATGGTGGACTTTCCTAAGGTTAGGAGCAGTGGCGTATTATCCTTCATATTCTAGACAGGGAATCATTAATGACGTACTTCACGTAAGTTGTCCCAGTAGCATACTATGTCGTCGTTCATCAAACACAACACGGTGGCATACAATCTTCATGTCCCCCCTAATATTTAAGGTAATGAACCTGACAATTGACTAGCTGGCACAACAGTCGAGGGGATCAGACAATAAATACAGAAGATCTCTGGGCACGCAGACCCAGGTTGTCATTTAGCGAACAAGCAAGAATGCTAGTTCGTCTTAGTACGCCAACCTTCCTGCTATGCCACAATACGCCAAGGCAACTACTTCATCCCAGTACACCGAGGCTACTACTTATTTCTAGTACGCCAACGTTGCTACTTTGTCCTAATATGCCAGTGAGCTATCTTTGGTAAGTAGGCCAATGAGCTATCTTTGCCAGAGTACGCCAACGAGTTATCTTCGACAGAGTACGCCAACGTTGCCACGTCAAAAGCTGACATCTCAGTCTGACATCACTATTGCTACTTTGTTATAGTACGCCAATAGTGCTAGTTCAGATATAGTACGCCGTTAATGCTATCTCTTCCTGAATACGCTGACAATTATACATTACCAGCAGTACACCAGTGGTGCTATCTCTCACTGAGTACGCCAACATTGGTAGTTCAACCTGAGTACAGTCAGAGTACGCCAGTGTGCCAATGAGTCTGTTTCTTCAACCACAGTATGCCAACATGTTATTATACTCCAAAGCATGCTAAAAACTGATAGTGAGAGGTTATGATGACTTGTGTTTTATGCCACAATTCTCGCAGAACATGCATAACTAACTGTAACCACGACCTGAGCCTTCCTCGTATAGGGAGCCACGTATCAAACTAGCGGTAATTGTGCATCTACCATGTTGAATGTGGGTCAAAAAGTCTTTAAAAGTATGCGCACAAAGGTGCAAATATAGTGCATATTGCTCATTTGTACGTACACTTTCTAATAACTATTTTCAAAGTTGAGCGACTATAAATATTGGATCAGTTCATCCTTCACATATACAAGCGGACAGAGTGAGAGTTCACAGAAGCTTCTTGTTGTTGTTGCTAAAGTCTTCTTTTCCAATTGTTCATGTGTTCTTGCATTTCTTCACTATCGAGTGGTCCAAGGAGTAAATTGATCGACTGCAAATCAGATCTCTATAGCTATAATTTCTCAGAATTATTGTACTTTAGATTCTTGTACATGATTTATTGTACTTTTCTTTCCTCTCAAATTTGTAATACAAAAGTTCGTACAACTTTTTTGTTTATGGCAAACAAAATGACGACTCTGCTGGGGACGCCATTCTCCTTTAACGAGAAGGTTGTAGCTCAACACGACACCGCGTTGTTGGGAACAACACAAAAGACGCTGGTTGTACAGTTCAACCAGTAAGCCCATGAAGAAATGCTCGCTGGGGGTAGTCCTAGCCGCTCATCTGCAACTGTAACTACTAAAAACCTAAATCCAATATTTCTCCTTTGTGCATGTTACTTTAAATTCTTGTATTTATTTTTAATTTCGAGGAAGGGTAGAATTTGTAACTACCAAAAATTCGAATTTCAACCTTACGGGTGATATGGTCATTTCACCATCTTGTTAAATAAGAACCTTATTTAAATAAATAAATAATTTAAGAAGTAGTTAGAATGACAAGTTATGGAAGGAATATTCCCTTCATATTAATTAGAGTCTAACCATAGTTAATTAGATTCCATTCACATTAGGTTGTAATTAATTAAGCTTGGAATGACAACTTGTAAATTAGTTCAAACATTTCTTGTTTTTTCTCCCATTTCTATTTCAATATATAAATCATATTCTTCTCATTTTCCCTCATTCTATTAAGAACACAAACCCTAGCAAACCCTAATTGCTTACTCCACCTTCAATCTCTTTTAATTTCCCTCCCAATTGGAGAATTAGAGCTTTGGAGCACAAGAAAGCTTGGAGGGAGTGTCAAGGAAGAGGAATTATGTCATACTATTCGCTTTCGTGTCCAAATTCGTAGGTTTTCATTGGAGACTCATTCCCAATTGGTAATTTTTATTTTTTTCCTAAATTCTATTTTATAAATCACAAATTGGAACCATAGGAACCCTCAAATATAAGAAATTGACGTCCTAATAGGTATACTAGTTGGTGGTGGGTTCTTCTCCAATAGAATTAGGGTTTTATTGATTGGAATAATAATTTTTGTGGTAATTTCTATATAATTATGAATTTATGACCCCAAGTGTTTGAGGAAGGACTCATTGGTAGTTTTAGAGGTTAATTCATGGATTAGTAGGGTGTACGTGTCCATTATTGAATACATGTAGGTCTTATAATGATACGTCATGGTGCGTGTCGTTAGAATTGGATTTGGTGAGCCAATAGTTGTTATTTCTTTTATATTACATTGTAATTAACTAATATATATGTTATTATATCATACTTTATATATTATTGGTTTTCCATGAGTTGTGGAGGTGTGTATCAACATGGTATGGATGTTTGAGGGGGTGTGTCATGCATATCGGAGTGTGATATGTGTGCATATCATAAGTGCACACCAAGTGTTTGGTATATTGTACTTGTGTGTATGTGTAGTATTTGGTATGTTGGTGTAGTATAGTTTGTGTGTGTATATATATAGAGTGTTAGTATATATATATATATATATATATATATGATAGTGTTGTGTATGTGTTGACTGTGTTCTTTAGGTGTAGTGAGGGCTCGGGTTAGGAGTAGCAACAGAGGTTGCAATGTTGCAAGTGTGTGGGGCTTAGATGCATAAATCATTGAGGGATACTCTGATATCTGCACAATTATGAGGGTGCAGTCCTGAACTGCAGATTCTGCAGTAGGAGTGCTAGAGCACTGTCCATATGGGGATGTCCTTAGTAGCAGCATATGCTTGCTGCAATTAGCATTTAAGAGCACCTGAAGGTGCAGACTGGGAGTTTGGGTTCAGGTCTAGATCTACTGGATTTGGTAACAGTCAAGCTACCTCGGAGACTTGGGAGCTTGTATCGACTGGTCTTGATCTAGGTGTTTATGGTATAGACTGGAGCTAAGGCTCGGGTGCAGGTATTGGTTGGTTCCTGCCGTTGAGTATCGGGTTGCAAATGGTGCAGGAGAGTGGGGAGTGCAGGTAGGTGTTCAGGTGGAGAAGTCTGTGCCTAGGAAATCTTGTTGTAGAGCTATGGGGGCAGTAATAGCATGCAACAAGTGTGCATTGCCTAATGCATTATTTTGCACAGGTGTTCAGGAGTGCAGGAGATGCAGTAGCTTGTTGAGATGCCAAGGTATTGGTCATATAGTAAGTTATCATATGATATATGAATGATATGTCTATATATATATATAGAGAGAGAGAATAAGGGAGGTGAGATGGCACCTCACTCTAAAAACAAAGGTGGCGGTGATGTGGCACAATCTCAACCACACAAACGAGGGAAGGGGGTTAAGTGCAAATTGCCAATTATGAAATGTGTGGTTGGGATTGTGCCACGTCACCGCCACCCTTGTTTTTAGAGTGAGGTGCCATCTCACCTCCCTTATTCTCTCTCTCTCTCTATATATATATATATATATATATATATATATGATAGTTGTTGACCTAGTTTGACCTAGTTGACCTAGTGTTGACCTAAGGACCTAGTTTCAAGCTAGTTAAGCTTATTTTGTTTCCAAAATATTGTTTTAACATATAAATTCATATTTAGGTCTTCGAGACTCCGATACGGACACCGTTTGATACTCATCACCGAATTTCAGACGAGTACATTCTCCGATAGTTTCCATTATCTGACAATTACTATAATTCATGTCTTAGTAGTGTTATATATGATTTCTGACACGATGTTACACGGAATGGTATATTATGGATCCCCGTCATGAGATGTTATTTCCTTGTTATTCTTGTGCATAATATCCATGTGCAAGTTAACCCTGTGAGAAGTGTCATGGTTTGGATCCACTATGCTAGTCGGGGTGGAGAAATGTTAGTTAGATGTGTGATCATACTCTTCCATGTGCAAGTAACCATGTGAGTGTTAATCATACATCTCACGTATGATTAACCAGGCCATAAAAATTATGTACAAGTTTCCAAGCCGATCATATATCAAAGCTAATATTTCAGACACTTAGTTTAGTATATTATTCCTGTTTAGCTCATATTCATGATGTATCACATATTATTCCTGCTTACTTATTTTCCGTTATTATTGTGCCTTGCTCTTTACGTACCTGATTTCAATATTACTGTGCCATGTACCTGCTATTACTTGTCCATCATGTATCACATTACTATACTATTTTATAGTCTTTGTCAATTATTGTAAACCCCCTCACCCAAAAAATAGGTATTTCGTGTGTATTTTGTATTTTGTATTTCGTGTATTTGTTTTAGATTTTTTTTTAAAACAATAAAAATCCAATAATTTTATTAGGACACTTTACCATGGTTTGGACATTAATAATATAGGATGGCCCCAAAATCTGTATCGTCCTGCATAGGAAGTAGCCTACACAAAAGACACTACTTGTAGGATCTTTTCGTAGCACAGAAATTCGATCCCTTGGCATTAGTATGACATTAGTGTAACGACCATAGATTCTGTGTTAAATATTAGATATTTTATATATAATTTATTTGTGGTTATTTTCCAACCCCAACTTCCTACAATTAGCACCCATAATTTTCCGTGCCAAATTGGTACATTCCCTTTTTGTAAGATGTGCATACTATTTACAATTACCTATTTTGTGGATAATCCTTTAATTAATTACTTAGTTAATTTGTTGCTACAATTATTTGATTTATATAACTAGATAAATATTTAATTATAAAATATTACATAAAATATTTTGAGTATGGTATTTTATTAGAGCTTTACAAAGTAAATTTTTAGAATTTATTTAGTGTGCAGATATTATTTTTGGACTTTTCCTCATTTATATATATTTGAATATATGTTAATAAGTAATAATAATACTAATAATAATAATAAGAGTAATAATAATAATAATAATAATAATAATAATAATAATAATAATAACAATAATAATAATAATAATAATAATGTTGTTAATAAATATAAATAAAAAAAAGAAATGAAATGAAATGAAAAAGAAAACAAAAGAAAAGGAAAAGAAAAGAAAAAGAGAAAAGAAAATATAACCAAAAACCTAAAACTAAATCCTACTTAATAACCTAAACTTAAACCCCAGACCTAACCTAATTCCCCCCCCCCCCTTCAGCCAACTTCTCCCCCGCAGAGAAGCCCCAGACCCCTCTCCTATATATATATATATATATATATATATATATATATATAACTTCAACCCTAACTCTAAACTCCAAACCCTAACCCTACCCTAGCCGACATCAGCGCCGCCCCCACGCCGGCGACTACTCCGCGCCGACCGCCGCCTCCCTGGGCCGCCCCGGCCGACCGCCGGTCATCCGCGTACGCGCAAGCGTGCACAACAGCACAGTTTTTCTTCCATCTCTCGTTCTTTTCTCGAACGGTTTGTTCGTGTACGTTCACAACGTAACCCTCTAGGATTTTCATTCAAGCGGGACGAGTTTTCGTGCCCTATATTGGTCGAAAAATCGGCCGGAAAATGACCGGAAAACTGACCAAAACAGTTCAGAATTTCGAATCCAAAACCCCATGTTCACCCCCAATTTGCGGCCAACCTGTTTAATATTTTTGAAAACAAATTAAAGGGTTTTTCTTCTCCATATAACCGAGAATTTTTCTGTTCTTTTAGTTTTTGTTAATTTGTTCTATGTGTAAAATTATTCGGCCTCCAAATCGACCAAAAACTTGTTATTTCAAAATTGGAAAATTGTGATACGGAGCGTGCCCCGCCAAACAGGACTGCCTCGTCGCATACCAATTGCACCGAAAGGCGCGTATGGTATATCCTGACGTGTGGGCTTTTGCGGAAGTTGATTTGGACGTGTGTGCGCGACGAAATCAACCCGTATTCGTAAAAAGTCCCCGTATCGCGACTTTTGTAAAACACCGCACCATTTAGTGTACGCTCGTCGGAATGCGACGAAACTTACGCCATTGGATTCGTGGTATCATGCTGGTCCTGTGACCCAAGTTTTACGCAATTCTGAGACAGTTGACCAAGTCGCCTATTTGTGGGCACCACGATTGACTTTAAGGGCGAATTTGTATTCGGCTCACCGGAATCCAAAATTGGACATACCGTTGAGTTCGTATTGACATTTAAAATTTGTTTGACCTATAATTTGTCCCATTTAGAGACATTTTACCTCTGGCACGCTTTTCAGTACAAAGTGTCCCACATGTAGACCTGCTTTGACTCGAAATTACCGTTTTGCCCCTGTGTCCAAATTGGACGAAAGGGTACTATTTTCTAACTATCTCGTTTATTCCGGGAACGTTGGTGATATTTATTTCAGCATCCGGAGACATTCCTTCTGAGGCCATAGTTTCTGATCCTGTATGCTTGACATCTGGACGCTTACACTTTGCAGCTTTCTTGCCAGACAAGTATACCTTGCCAAATTGCTTACAGTACTTTGCATGCTTATTATATTTTCATATATTCATTGCATGTGTATTTTCTTTCAGTCATAATTATATATTATATATGTTTAGTTCAGTAACTAATATAGATTACGAGAAATGGGATCCAATTTCTACAAGATCATTGTCCATTTAACTTATCCCGAATTTCTTTGCAGGTAGGTATAGTCTAAACTTAAAAACATGGTTCGTAGTACCGGAATCCGTATTAGACCCTTCATAATTGACCCTTTTGGGACGGTTTCAGTGGTTTTGGTCGGTTGGTTTCGGTATCGACCAACACTGCGAACTATACTTAAAAAGCAAACATTTTTATACCATTGTAGCTTAAACAATTTAAACTAACATCACCAGTTGTGTCCACACTAATTTATAATTGATGGGGCCAGTTAGTGTGCAATTTACTAAGGAAAAACATGACTATCTAACCAAGATTTGTACATGTAGTCCTGAGAAAGCATAACTACCCATTCTATTAAAGTTCTTCACAATTGTTCATTTTGAGGGAGAATGGTGAGTAAAGTTTCAGGGGTCTTTCCAAAGGCCACATTTGCACGTTTGAAGCATATCCTGTTTTTCACTATCCGCAATGTTCAGCATACAATATGATATTTACACAAATACATACAATAAATCAGTTTTGACTTGCTGATGGCCAAAATATGTCATAATGTCTTAATACTTTACATCTATAATAACCTTCTTCCAAGGATTTACTTCCTCCTTTGGCACCACCCATCCTATGAATGTTGCAGAGACACGGATAAAACAAAAACATGGTTCAAACACGACGACAAGGACATGGCATAAATTTTGATGTGTCCAATTGTTTTTTGGAGTTTCCTTGTCGTGTATGATAAGTATCTGACATGACGCGACATTGATACGGTTTATGTGTCCAATTGTAAATAACTTTCCAAACTAATATATATAACTTAGTAAAAGGCACGGAAGCAATGAAACTGGGAATTTATATTCACGAAATCAACCTAGAGAAGCCAATATAATAACTAATTGTAGTGAAGAAAGTAATATCAATAACAATTGAAAATAAAGTAAGTAATCTCCAAAGGAAAGTAAACAAACCTCATGGAACCATGAACCTCAAAATTCAGTCTAATTGTGAAATGAAAGGTGAGCAACTTAAGTCTAATTGTGATATGGACATGGAACATATGTTGACATGTCATGTTCTATCTGAGAGGTCTATATAGTGTTAAATGGAAAAAGCGCGGTGGCTCGCGCAGTACTCGCGAGCCACCACCCGCCGCCGCATCCCCCTCTCAGTCCCCCCCCCTCCTGCTCTGCGTCCGGCAGCCCAGTCACCTCGTCTGCCCGCGCGTCGGCACCGCTACTTTCCACCCTCCCTCCCCCCCCCCCCCCCTCCTGCTCCGCGTCCGGCCGCCGCGCCGCCGGCCGGACAGCCGCGCGCGTGCACTGCGCTAGCAAAAGTGCTAGCTAAGTAGCACGTTTGGTGTTTAATATGTGTCGGACAAAATACGACACCAACACAACATCCGATGTTTTCAGTGCTCGTTCTCCTCCATTTAACACGAATATATATTTTCTTCTGTTGAACAGCTTCAACAAAGAAATCAAAAAAGAAAAAAAAAATCCCCCATCAAAGACACATTTTTTACAGAAGACACAAAAGTGAACTACGTCGAGTGACTCATAACAACTCGACAATGTCCATTGCTACATCCCAATCATGAACAATGAAACCATTAAAATAAAAAATTCTTGATATAATGTTTTTAAAATTGTAATTATAACGCTTTGTAGTAAATATTTTAAGGTTTAAAAATACAGTAAAAATATAGTGAGTTTAAGCTATATGAGGTTATAACGCTTGCTATCCGAAGTGTTATAATGAATGTTTAATTTTTCAACGAGAGTGCCTTGCTCACTTTTTTTTCTTTCACAAAATCTTTCCCCCTCTCATATCACAAACCCTCTCCATTTCTCAAAATTGGTTCAAAATCCCCAAATTTGTTTTTCTTTTCTTTTTTCATGATGATGAGTCTAAGAGATTGGGATATGCTATTGTTGCTCAGGGATCTAGGAGTTAGGGTTTCCAGTTTCTTTGGTCAATGCTTGACTCAGCGGAATCATCGGGTGGAGAGATAGTTAGGGTTAGGACGAAGTGAGAAAATTTTCCCAAAATTTCCACAAAATTAGGGTTAGGATTTCCATCAACGAGCAACAAATCCTCTTCTCCATGGGTTAGAGAGTTAGGGTTGGGGTTTTCACTCGGCTACTAGAATTAGGTTTGATTTTTCGCGTGCGGAGATGGCGATGGTGGTTGGGGGGTCTCCGAAAAGTACACCTGGTACACGCTGGAGCAGGTGGAGGCGCTAGAGAGAATGTACAGGGAGTACCCCCAAGCCAAACTCAATGAGGGATGCATCACTCATCTGAGTTGGGCTTGGGGCACTCCCTGTAAACCCTCTCCAAATTCCTGTCCGGCCTAGCAAAGGTAGGGATCAAACTGAATTCGACAGGAATTTGGTATAGAATCAAAAAAATTCAAGAAGAAGATCTTGATATGGGAATTTAGGGTTTCTTATTGAATTTGTAATGAAGAAGACAACTATATTGGAAATGTAATGTAAAGACAAGAAATGAAATGAAAACTAACTGGGAATGGAAATTCATTTCTAAAGAGTAGCAAATGAAAACATGCATTCTTCTCTGCTTCCCACTTCTCTCTTCATTCCCTTATATATAGATGGGGTTTACAGGATTAAGAGCTCACTAATCTTCTGATTAGGAACTAACTGACTCTAACTAACTCGAACTTGATTTACTGAGCTGTCCAGTTTAGTTGGATGATTGGCTGAGCTGGCTAATTGACTGGTCCATTATGGCTGAGTTGGCTAATGTCTGATACTGAAATGTAGACTGATACATTTAAAAAGGAGAGAGAAACTCTGAAGACTGTTGCATTGGCTTGTGAATTGATTCAGTGAGCTATATTAGGCTGATACTGAGCTTCCTTGCAAAATGAACTTACTGCAGACTGATACTAGAGATTCAATGGGCTAGATTAGACTCCTACCAATTCCTACCCCTTAAATTGACCTTGTCTCAAGGTCATGGTAAGGGTAAGTCTTAATGAATTGCTCATGGTACCCACATTGCACTAAACTAGAAGTGAGCTAGAGCCATTGAAACTGTTGAAATTAGTTATTTTTTATTGATTGTCTCATTGGCATTATATAGCCTTACTGGCATTAATACAATGATCTCAAATCATTATGACAATAATCTCATAATGGAATATCCTGTGACATATTCTGGCATCCCAAATATGTCCTCAGGATATTTCCATGTGCTTATACTATACTTAAATATGACACCCAACATACCATATCAACACTCCCCCTCAAGATGGGTGAAAGATATTCACTAAGTCCATCTTGTCACATCCTCTAATCATGCTCACTGAGGCGAGTCCCTTGGTTAGTCCATCTGCTACTTGATCCCTGGTTGGAACATGGCCAAGCTCCAGTAATCCACTATCCAACTTCTCTTTGATGAAGAATCTATCAATCTCGATGTGTTTGGTCCTGTCATGCTGTACTGGATTGTTGGCGATACTAATAGCTGACTGATTGTCACACCACAGCTTCATCTTGGCTCCTTGATCCAGCTTCAGCTCCACCAGCATATTCTTCAACCATAGCAGCTCTGCAACTCCCAAGGCCATAGCTCTGTACTCTGCTTCAGCTGTCGATCTGGCCACCACAGACTGCTTCTTACTCCTCCAGGAGACCAAGTTACCTCCTACAAATATGCAATATCCCGAGGTAGACCTCCTGTCATCAGCACAACTAGCCCAGTCAGAATCACAGTAGCCCTCGATGCTCACGTGATTGTTCTTCCTGAATATTAGTCCCTTCCCGGGAGCACCTTTCAAGTACCTCAGAATCTGGTAAACTGCATCCATATGACCCTTCCGTGGGTCATGCATGTAGCGGCTCACCACACTTACTGCAAAGCAGATATCAGGACGTGTGTGGCTCAAATAGATCAACTTGCCAACCAGTCTCTGGTATCTGTCCCGATCAACTGGTTCTCCAGCCTCAGCATCAATCTTGAACCTCTGATCTATTGGTGTCGCTGCAGGTTTGCACCCCAACATCCCAGTTTCTGTGAGAAGGTCCAGTGCATACTTCCTTTGAGAGAGAACAATCCCCTCTGCTTCTCGAGCAATCTCAATCCCAAGGAAGTACCGAAGAAGGCCGAGATCCTTCACCTCGAATTCCTTGCCAAGCTTTCCTTTGAGTTGGGCGATCTCCTGCTCATCATCTCCTGTGATAATCATATCGTCCACATACACCGCAAGCATGGTGATGTGGCCTCCACTCCGACGGAAGAACAAAGTATGATCAGCATTGATCTGCTGATATCCCATCCCTATCATCGCCCTTCTGAATCTGTCAAACCACGCTCGAGGAGACTGCTTCAGTCCATAGAAGGACTTCTTCAACCTACAGACCTTGCCCACTGTCTGATTGGTGCCAAATCCTGGTGGTATCTCCATGTACACCTCCTCCACTAGATCTCCGTGAAGAAACGCATTCTTCACATCCAGTTGGTGTAGCTTCCATCCACCATTCGCTGCCAGAGAAATCAGAGTCCTGACAGTGCTCATCTTTGCAACTGGTGCAAAGGTCTCGTCATAGTCGATGTCGTACGTCT
Organism: Iris macrosiphon; assembly: GCA_036927795.1. Taxonomy (NCBI): domain Eukaryota; kingdom Viridiplantae; phylum Streptophyta; class Magnoliopsida; order Asparagales; family Iridaceae; genus Iris; species Iris macrosiphon. Next base: position 321,629 of record JAYESA010000046.1, on the reverse strand, counting down.
GACTGTATCCTTTGGCTACTAGTCGAGCTTTGTAGCGCTCAACCTGTCCATCTGGGTTCTGCTTCACGGTAAAGACCCACTTGCATCCAACTGCTCTCTTCCCCTCTGGCAGTCTCACAAGCTCTCAAGTGTGGTTCTTCTCCAGAGCTCCCAACTCCTCGTACATTGCCGCTTTCCACTTCGGATCGTTCTTGGCATCCTGCCAATTGTTAGGTACAGTAATACTATCCAAAGATGCTATAAATGCTCCATGAGAAGAAGGGATATGGTCATAAAAAACAAACTGAGCAATATCCCAACCATATCTGTTTGGAGGATTTCCTACATTGCTGCGAGTGGTCCTCCGTACAGATAGTGGTGTGGGAGGAGTAGAAGTAGGAGGAATGATATCTTGTGAAGGAGGGGGTATCACCTGAAGGGGGGTTGGTGTCGGTGCCTCAGGAGTTAGGACGAACGCAGGCAAGGGACTTGGCACTGGCACTGTCGGTACTGGTCCTGCAGTTTGCTTCTCTCTCCTGCTGTAGGTAAGTAACTCTCCCTGAGCCGTAGGCCTAACACCTTCACCTTCTTGTCCCTTCTCTGTGCCTCCATGCCAAACTTCTAAATCGGTTACCACCAAGTTCTCCATCTCCCCCTCTCGCCTAATACTGGCAGTATTAGGCGTGTTGTGTGAAGTTCCGTCCTGGCGGTAGTATGGCTCATGCTCCCGAAAGTGGACATCCATACTGACAAACTTCTTCTTCTCTACTGGACTCCAGCACACATTCCCCTTCTGGGTCGCCGAGTAGCCTACGAAGATGCATTTGACCGCTCTAGGGTCAAGTTTCCCAACTGATGGCTTGTTGTCCTTCACAAAACACACACACCCAAACACCTTCAGTGGGAGTATCCCGCTATTATTGCCTTGCAATACCTCACATGGGGACTTCCATCCGAGGACCTTCGAGGGCATCCTGTTGATGAGTTGAGCTGCTGTCAACATTGCATGCCCTCACCGACTCTGTGGGACATTCATGTCGATTATCATACTTCTTGCGACCTCCAGAAGGTGTCTGTTTTTCCTTTCTGCAACTCCATTTTGTGCTGGTGTGTATGCACAGGTGGTCTGATGCTGTATTCCGTGAGCTGACAAGTATTCTGCAAGCGTCCTGTTGGTATACTCCGTTCCATTGTCAGACCTCAGTACCTTCACAACTGCTTTGTACTGAGTCTGGACATGCTTATGAAAATCCCGAAAACAAGCAGGTACATCATTCTTATTTTTCATCAAATATAACCAGGTAACACGAGAGGCACACTCAATGAAAGAAACAAAGTACTTATAACCATTCATAGTGTTAGTAGCACATGGACCCCAGACATCAGAATGTACTACCTCAAAAGCAAAAGTGCTCCTATGACCCGTGCCAACATATGAGCTCCTAGTAAGTTTTCCTAACTCGCACGCATCACATACTAATTTTTCTTTATTTGTTTTTGCATAAATCTCTGGATACAACTTACTTAGAGTATCAAAGAAAGAATGTCCCATCCTCCGATGATGGAGTATCAAGGTATCCTCAGTCCTCTGCTGCAGTCCTTCAATGCCAGCCTTCTCTGCCATAGATACCAATGCTGAGTCCAGTCCTTCTCGATCTAGGTACCACAGTCCCTCATGCCAAGTGCCAGTCCCAAGTCTTCATCATGTCCCTTTCTCCTGGAAGGTCACCTTAGGAATATCAAAAGAAACAATGCATTTAAGTTGGAGGATTATAGAACTAATGGACAAGAAACTGACTGGAAAGGATGGAGCATGTAAAACATTGGATAATCTTACTGAACCTGAACAATTAACAGTACCCTTACCGACCACTGGCTGAAAAGTGCCATCAGCTGTCTGAATGCTGTCTGCTGATGCTAGGTGAGTGTAGGAAGAAAACTCACTAGCATTCCCCGTCACATGCCGAGATGCTCCCGAGTCGATAATCCAGTCTTCTGATGGATGGGCATACATGGCAGCGTTGTCCCTAACAAAGAATGAGGTGGACGCCTCCTCTGTTCTACTCCTCATGTCTCCCAGTGCCTGGTCCTCCACAGTAAATGTGCCATCAGCTTCTCCGTTCCCTTCTGATATCAGGAGGTTCGCCCGATAACCTCCTCGGTCGCCTCGTCTCCCCCCTCGACCATGACCACGTCCTCCATTGTATCCTCGTCCGCCGAACGGTCCTCGTCCACCACCTGAATCTCCCTCCCTAGGTGGTTTGGTACAAGCATACCGATGATGACCCATCTCCCCACAGTTGTAGCACTGCCGGTTATGCTGTCAGGGCTCTCCCTTAGATCCTGTGTTACCTGAGCTGGTGATCGCTAGTGCTGACTTTGCTTCGGGGGGACCACATGTTCCGGCTTGCAGCCTGATGCGTGTCTCCTCCTGGATCATGGCTGAGATAGCCTCCTCAAGGCTAGGGATCTTTGGTTGGGCTAGAAGTAGGGCCGTCCTCTGTGCGAAAGCTGCAGTCAGCCCTTTCAGGAACTTCATCGTCCTCTCCTGCAGACACACCTGTCTCTCCTTACACTTAGGGTCCCCGCAGCTCGCCCGATCTGAGGAGTGATCATAATCCAACCACAGACGCTCCAACTCCGTGGCATACTCCTACACCGTCTTCTCTCCCTGTACGGTGTCATCAATCTCCCCCTTTATCTGGAAGACCCGTAAGTTGTTCCCCACACCATCATAGGTCCTTCTCAACTTCTCCCACACATCTTTCACCATCTCAATACCGTCTACTGTGGCGGCAATAGACTGGACTAAGGAGTTGAGAAGCCAGATGTAGATCACCATATGAGTGGACTTCCACTCATCGCGTCCTGTCTAGCCCTCGTCCGGCTCTGTCGTCTCGCCCGTCAGGAACCCCTCCATGTTTTTTCCTGCGAGGGTTCTTCTCACCCGCCGTGACCAACTCAAATAGGTGGCTGGTCCATCTAATTTCAGATCGATGGAGGGAAGCTTCAACTCCGGCGACGTTCGTGTCGTGTTCTCACCAGCCAACATCGTCAACAACTTCATCAACGTCGCCACCTCTGCAGAATCTAGCTTCTTGATGACCTCCTCCATCGATGCGTCGTCTATCCAATCACGTTACGTATGCTCCACGACTCACGCTCGTCCTCGTCGTCCGCTCCACGACTCACGCTCGTCCTCGTCGTCCGCTCCTAGATCCGAACATGTCCCCCCTTTTTTCAGATCTAGGCATCCCTATTAGACGCTGTCTCGTGCTGGTGCGGAGGAGGCGGCAGCACGCATGTCACAGCCGCCGTCGCAGCAGCAGCAGTAGTAGTAGTAGCCGCAGCAGTAGCGGGACGGGGCAGCAACAGCGAAGGGCGGCCTGCGAAGGACGGAGAAGAGAAGAGAAGGGAAGAAGGGGGGGGGCGTGGAAGAGTTCGGTGGAGGAGATCTAGGAAATCCTCCTGTGGGTTTGTGGAAGCTTGGTGACGGCTAGGGTTTGTGGAAACTTGGCTCTGATACCATGTTGAAATTAGTTATTTTTTATTGATTGTCTCATTGGCATTATATAGCCTTACAGTCATTAATACAATGATCTCAATCATTATGACAATAATCTCATAATGGAATATCCTGTGATATATTCTGGCATCCCAAATATGTCCTCAGGATATTCCCATGTGCTTATACTATACTTAAATATGACACCCAACATACCATATCAACAGAAACTAAATTAGAGCTAATCGCTACCACTGATACTGAAACTTAGCTTTGTGAGCTACTATCTGTGACACTGAAGCTTGAATATCTTGAAATACTGAACTTCCTCCTAGTCTGGTAGCTTGGTGAGTACATATCCTGTCATCCTTCTTAACTTGATCAACAATTAGCTCTTTTATCTTCTGAAAATGGGATCCAACCACTTCATTGCTCCTGTTAACGAGCTCTTCCAATTCCAGTAAAGCAGGATTTGACCTTTTGTCAAGTTCAGAGAAAGGCATCTCAGAGTTATCATTAACTCCTTGTACATTCAAGTAGACCCCTATACTAACATCTTTATCCACAGAAACAAGCTGATCACAGAATTAGAGGTTGACAACTGCCATTATTTGGTAATGATAACCTTGAGTTGCTAGCTTCTGTGAAAGAGTGTACATCAGTTAACGAGCTCTTCCAATTCCAGTAAAGCAGGATTTGACCTTTTGTCAAGTTCAGAGAAAGGCATCTCAGAGTTATCATTAACTCCTTGTACATTCAAGTAGACCCCTATACTAACATCTTTATCCACAGAAACAAGCTGATCACAGAATTAGAGGTTGACAACTGCCATTATTTGGTAATGATAACCTTGAGTTGCTAGCTTCTGTGAAAGAGTGTACATCAATGTTTGGCTTTCATGCACGGTTAGACTCTCAGATAGAACTGGACCTTTGTCATCTGGGAAATCATACATGACTAAACCTTCTTCATTGTTTTGAGGCGACGGATTATCATTATGCTCTGTTTGAGATAGATAGAGCTTGTCCGGACAACTCTCACTTAAGATCTGGGAAATCATACATGACTAAACTAGAGCTAATCGCTACCATTTAATTTATTAACTAATTAATTAGGGATGTATTAATAATAATAGGTAACATTGTCAATTTTGCACTAAACTACACTTTTGAAGCTAATATTACAACAATTTACCATCGGCAATTACAGTTTTCTATTTTATATGTATTTTTTGCACTTGTTACATTAACAATGGTTTAATGACTTGGTTTTGATTGTTGCAGCTTTCAAAAGTGATAACAATATTTTATATGTATTTTTTTAATATTCCTGCCGACCTCCTAGAATTAGCCGGTCGCCTAGGCGCCACCTAGGGGGCTAGGCGCTAGGTAGTTGGTGCCCGCCCGCCTAACGCCTGGCGCTTTTTACAACCTTGCTCTCATATAGAGAAGTTTTCTCTATCGTTAAATTTTTTTGACCTAACACATGGTGCTATTAACCTTGTTACTTGTCATCCTTAAAATCGTGATAAGGCTCTCCATGGATCCTTTTAAACCAACAATTACAAGAAACAAAATCTAAGAATATAGGGAACGGGCAAGGTTGGATCTCGTTTCATATAATAGTTTATGGCAAGAAAGATTCTAAACAATATTTTGTTCTAATATCGAGATTAGGAGGCAACTTTGATCTCGTTTTCTTAACTTAAGATTGTGAGAGAAAATATCAATGATATTTAATTAATTTATTCCTTAAATACCCAAGTAAATGATATGCCAAATGCCAAATCCTATCAAGTGCATGATCACAACTATCTTAATCTGACTTTGGAATCTTATTTGTATGCTGAAAATGTATGTACAGTCTACATTTTCTATATTTTCTAGACGGCTTTCAAATTGTTGATTTGCCAATCTTCTACAGTAAGAAATAACCAAAAAAGAGATAAATACATCCAGAAGAGAGAAACAATCAGATCCACATCATTCTACCAGTTGGGCTATATCTTGCTATTCATTTGCATGCTGAGTTAGAGACAATCTAGATAAACATGTCAGAGGAGTAATAACATGAGTCTCAGTAACGTCTTTCATGGACTCTAACATATAACTATATATGATCGCTGCTCTTAGCATTTAGTCCCGACGCAAAATAAAACATGTAAAGCAGTCTAAAATGAACATAGATATGGAGTTTATACTTATCTTTCTGAGTCCATGGAATTAAGTTGGGTTTGTAGGCATTGCTTTGAATGCCATGAGATGGTTGACAGGGAACACCAAGTAGTAGCTAACTATTTGGCCGAGCATGAGCGGGATTCATTTGACGAAAGCCAATCGAAGAAAAGTTGCGCAAGGCTCTCTCCAACTTGTGGTTGTGGGTTCGAGCGTCCGAAATTCATCCGTTATTTCAGCATGCCCATCGCTAATGAGGTTGGATCATGTAGCCCTCTTCTGCAGGAGCGGACCTACATGGAGGCGAGTGGGGCAGCTGCCTCCACTGAATTTTTGCTTCTGAGTTAAATATTCCTTTTCTTTTTAAATTTTCTTTATCAATTTTATGATTTGCCCACACCCAATAAAAATTTTGTGATTTTTTATTTCTATACACTAATTTACATTATGTTTTACTTTTTTCTTCATAATTTTTATTTTTTGATGATTCGATACAGAGAAAAAAGTCATGGCGGAGGAGCAATAAAATTTTGATGTAGTGAACTTTATTTAATAAAATTTTGGACTTTATTTACATTTAAGGTTGACCCTCTCTTTTAAATTCCTACGTCCGTCACTGCCATTCGGGTCAGCTACAAGCAAAATGGGGGTGAGTCATAGATTTATGAGCCATGTAAAACTAAACATAAACATGCTAAACAATGGTCAAACTGTTAAATGTTAGCTAGCATAATTCGATATGTACTTATCTTGTGTTCGGGAGGGCTAGGTACGGCCAAGAGCGAGCCACTATGAACGAGGACAAGCCAATGAGACATTTTATCGAGCATCATTTTGGCGTCAAGGACGTCTTGAACATCTTCACGAGAAGATGACTAATGGGTTCGCCATGGTGAAGGATCTGAGGACCAGCTATGAGGAAGCGGTTGTGGGCTGTTCTCGTCTTGCTATGATTGGCAATGAGAACCGTTGAGGAATTCTGACAAACACCTCCTATGCTTTGGGACCTCCCTTGTTTTTCTGGAACAACTCGCCATGATGACGTGTTTTGGACTAGAAGCTCTTGGTTTGTTCTAGTGGCAGATCAGGCGTAGTAGTCGGACGGGAGCGAGTGTCACCTATAGGGCGACCGCGGCTTCTCGTTTGTTTCTTTCTTGTGGTGGAAGAGAACTAAGGTATTGATAGTCGAATATTATTTCTCTAATTTATATATATACATGAAATATTGCATCAAATTATTACAATAATTATTACACCAAACAATTTCAACCACAAATTCATTTCAATCATGTGGTTATAAATCATCCATAAAGTAGTGTCACGTCAGCATCATTCTCAACCACACATTTTTAAAAAATATGTGGTTGAGAATGAATGGTACAATAATTGTTGCAATAACCATTGGTGCAATATCCCCTCATATATATATATATATATATATATATATATATATATATATATAGGGTAATGCTATAGAACCACCCGGGTGGTTTCATAATATGAAATCATCCTATATTACATGGGTGGATTCGAACTGATTGGTGAGATTAAAATGTGTGGATTCCACCACCTTTTAATCTCAACCACCAAATTCAAATTCAGCCCATGTAAGATAGAGTGTACATGGAATGTAGTTGTCACGTCCCGACCTGGCAGGGGCCGTTCGTCCTCGCGTGGGTCCTTGTGGGTGTCACGACCCGCACCCAGAAATTCGGGCACGAGTACGTGGGTACGTCCAGTCTACGCCACAGCATCGGCGGTAGAACGTTGTTTATGTCAACTCTACTATCTAAACATCTCAAACAATATATACATGGTACCTGTCAATCATCTCCACTTCAAACAGAGGAAAAATATGGTATATGATCAATGTAAACTATACCCAATCACAAAATTAAACTAAGGAGGATGAAAGTACGATATGGAATAAAAGAGAAGTAGGAGTCACAAAAATATTTTCAAGTCCAATACTATAAGTCTAGGCTCAACAACTCTCCAAAATAATATATACATGCCATGAGTCCAAAATAAGACTAGTACAAGTCTAAAACTATATAACTAGGCCTCCTCGGTCACTGGTACTATGTCCTCCTGCTCTAGGGGAGTATCCTCTAGTGGCTCACCATCCTGCGGGCCGTAATAAGTGGAACACAGCTCCTCTAGCCAATCATCTAAAAAATATATCCAATCAGGAAAGGAGCAAAGTACAAAACTCTGAAAGCAACTCCAAATACATGGTAAAGCATATATGACGAGTAATAGAAAATGATACAAGATGCACAAGTATTTAAGAAATGGAAATACATGTGAGAACGGGCAAATAATCACAATAAAAAATTGGAAAGTAAATACTGGAAATATGGAAATAAACTGCAAGTAGAAGAACATGAATACTAGCTATGTGGTTTAGAGCACAAGTTCGTTATGTGATCGGCTTAGGTTGCACATGAGGTAAATAGGTAACTCGATTATACGTGAGGTGTATAATCGACATACACATGAGATAAATATGGCTTGATCACATAACCAACTTCTACTCCCCCTCCCCAACCAATACTCATGGATCCAATCACGACAAGTTACGCACATGAATACGATATAGTCATACTAGCACACGAAATAGTGGATGCACATAAAAATTAATACCCGATGCACATGATAAAATACATGTGAATGAGTACTCGTTGAATATGGTAAGGGATACAATCTCCTGACGGGATCTATATAGTACCAGTCCATGTAACCAAGTGTCAGTATCAAGTACGCAGTTTTAGAACAAGTTATATATACACTATCATGAAATAAAAACTAACAGAGAGATGTACTCACCTGAGATCCTGAGCAAGGTGTGTCTCTCGATGCTCAAGCTGGTGTCACACAAACCTATATTGAAAAATCAAGTTACTTAAGTGTCAAAGGTGATAAATATGCTAAAATGCACCAATATGAGTTTCTAGGTCCACACTAGGTCACACTAGATTAATACCCTGATTCTAGGGTCATATCTTGCTTTTTAAGTCTAATACAAGGCAATACTAGTGGGTACCAAAAGATACTAGGTCTCCCTTGGTTTTCTAAGTCATGAGTATTAGCTATACTAGTGTTTACTAAGTCATACTAGGTCTGACATGTAAGTATATATCCATATGCAGGTAACTGAATCTATTGATACTAACTAACCTTAATGATTAGCTAACTAATCTGAGACCTACCCTACTACTACTACTGACTATAACTCATTTACTAACATTACTAATTGCTGATAGTTGAATAACTCTACACTAACTAATGTATAACTAACATTCTTTATAGTTAATTGACTGACATTATAACTAATTCTAACAGTTAACTAACTACACTTTACCTGATACCTTCTTGCTCACTCGAGCTTGGTCCCCAACCTGTTCCTGATGCCTGAAACATCTCCCATGATCCTTAATACTCGAAATCAACTCCTCACCACATACACAACGATCAAACTCCTCTTTAGTCTCAGTTACCCCAATTGAGCAGTGACTGCTCTTAGGTATCAACCACAACTAATACATCAAAATATTCTAACTTGTACCTTACTATATCAGTCATGTTAACTGGTCATAAATACTAACTGACACCCTTAACTAACTAACTGGAATACAAACTCATCTAGTTGACACACTAACATTTAACACACTAACATGATTAACACTAAGCACTAACTCCAACTCCCACTGCTGCTACTAATGATCCAAACTCAGTCAATGGACTGCCTGGACACCAATATCACCCTTAACTGCACTGATACTCATCAACTTAAAATTGAAACCAAAGTCGACTCACTGCTGTAGTTGTTGTTGCTGTTGCTGTTGCTGAAACTGCTGCACTTGCTAATGCTGCTGCAGTTGTTGCTGCTGCACACTGCACTGCAAGCTGCTATGCTACTGCACATTGCTGCATACTGCATTGTTCTTGCTGCTATGCGTTTGCTGCTTGCTGCAGCTATTGCTGCTATGCTGCTGCAGCGTTTGCTGCTTGCTGCTGATACTTGTTGCACTGCTGCAGTTATTGCTGTTATGCTGGCTGCTTGCAACTGTTGCTGCTGCACACTGCTATGTGCACTGCTAGCTGTTGCTGCTCTAGGCAAAGCCCGACCACCTAGTCACTCCCTGCACACACTTAGACACACACACACACACACACACACACACATATATATATATATATATATATATATATATATATATATATATATATTGAGGCATTTAAACAAATACCTATAATGCACCAACTAGGATACCTATGATACTCAACTCATTAAGATATTATTATATACAGATAAGCTGTATTATCCAGCTGGATATTATTATATACATATATAAATAATATATATATATATATATAGATATATATATATAAGTGCAGGAAATAAATGCAGGAAAAAAATAAATGAAAGAGAAAATGCATAGATAGTATACATATATATACTGTGTATATTCACAGTGAATAATATAATTAGAGTAGAATATTATCGTATTTTTGTTTGGCAAAAACAGATGCCTACTGGTCCTTAAATCACTAGGGTACAGGAATGGGTAAAGAGCAGAATTTTAAATAGGAATTAATTAAAACGAGGCACCAAACAAGGTTTTTGGAAATTGCTAAAAATACAGAAAATGTAGTCTAGCAAGTCTAGAGCAGGGATGTGAAATTTGTTTAAGGTTAACAGCTAGTGTGATGCCCTAATTAATTGTGTAACAAACAAGTGCACAATCAATAGGTTTTATAATAAATAAAATTTTTAAAAAGTTGCACAAATTCTAATTAGTCTAAACTAATCTTAAATTACTGAAATCTGGTCGAGGGAGTTTACAATCTACCCTCCTTAGAATATTTCGTCCTCGAAATAAAAACAACCATATAATGAAAATGAACAATTAATTAAGGACATATGATGATTAAGAAAGATTGAATTTGAAATATTGGACATACCCTGGTTTGGAAATAGATGGGGATAACGCTGACGAATATCCTCTTCTCGTTCCCAGGTGGATTCATCTGGTGTATGATGTCTCCATGCAACACGAACGAGAGGAATAGTCTGGCCACGCAACACTTTCTCGCTACGGTCCAGGATCTCTACAGGCTCCTCCTGATAAGATAAGCTCGGCCCGATGGTGATCTCTGAGTAATCTAGCACATGACTCGGGTCTGGAATGTACCTCCTCAGCTGAGATACGTGGAAGACGTCATGTACTCCCTCCAAGGTCTGAGGTAGAGCTAGCATGTAAGCAACTTCTCCGACGTGATCTAGCACATCGAAGGGTCCAATGTACCTTGGACTTAGCTTCCCTCTTCCTCCAAATCTGATAGTTCCTCTAGTAGGTGAGATCTTTAAGAACACATGCTCCCCTACTTGGAACTCTAGAGGTCTGCGATGAATGTTGGCCCAGTGTTTCTGCCTGTCTTGTGCAGCTCGTAGGTGTCCCTGGATCTTCTTTACCTTCTCCACCGTACGAATAATCAGTTCCGGTCCCAGAATCTGTCTTTCGCCAACATCGCTCCAGCATACTGGGGAACGGCATTTCCTTCCATACAAAGCTTCATAGGGAGCCATTTGGATGCTCGCTTGATAGCTGTTGTTGTAGGAAAATTCTACCAGATGTAAGTGATCTTCCCAGGATCCACTGAAATCAAGCATACAGGCTCTCAGCATATCTTCTAGAGTCTGGATGGTACGCTCTGACTGGCCATCTGTCTGCGGATGATACAAGGTGCTGAACTTGAGGCGGGTACCAAGACTCTCTTGCATACTTCGCCAAAAGTAAGATATAAACCTCGTATCCCTGTCAGATATTATACTGACTGGTACTCCATGCAGACGCACTATCTCCTTCATGTACATATCTGCCAAGACCTCTGTGGATTGCCCGACTCTGAAAGGTAGAAAATGAGCAGCCTTAGTGAGTCTGTCTACAATCACCCAGACAGCATTACGACCACTAGGACTTCTTGGGAAGCCTGTAACAAAGTCCATCGTAATGTGTTCACATTTCCACTCGGGTATTGGGAGGGGTTGAAGTAGACCGGCAGATCTTTGATGCTCAGCCTTGACTTGCTGACACACCAGGCATTTGGCCACAAAGCGTGCTATCTCCCGCTTCATTCCATGCCACCAGTAATATTGCCGCAGATCTCTGTACATCTTTGTGCCTCCTGGATGTATAGAGTATACTGAGCTATGAGCTTCTGACATCAGCTCATTACGAAGTTCTCCATTTGGAACATAAAGACGATTGCCACATCTTAGAGTCCCATCTTCGTGTATGCGACAACCAGTCTGGAGTCCAGCCTATGTTCTTTGGCGAAGCCTCTGAAATCTTGCATCTGCTGGTAGAGCAGCTTTGATTCTTTCCACCAAGGTTGATTGCAGCTGGTAGTTTGATAACTGGCCGTCAAGTCCTGGCATAATGACCTCTATTCCCAACTTTGCTAGATCTTTCAGCAGATCTGGTTGAGTGATCATAAAGAATGCCGAGGGTCTTCTGCTTAGCGCATCTGCTACCACATTAGCTTTCCCAGGATGGTACTGTAGATCAATCTCGAAATCTGTCATCACTTCAAGCCATCGTCTTTGCCTCAGATTTAAGTCCTTCTGGGTGTAGACATATTTCAAGCTTTTGTGATCGGTGAAGATTTCCACTCGTTCGCCATATAGATAGTGTCTCCATAGCTTCAAGGCGAAGATGACCGCGGCAAGCTCCAGGTCGTGAGTGGGGTAATTCTTCTCATGAGTCCTCAGTTGTCGTGAGGCATAAGCTACAACCTTCCCATGTTGCATTAAAACACAACCAAATCCTTTTCCGGATGCATCGCTATAGATGACGAAACCTCCGGATCCAGATGGTATAGTCAAAATGGGGGCTGTAGTTAGACGCTTCTTCAACTCATCAAAAGCTGTCTGGCATTCTTCAGTCCATAAGAACTCCTGCTCCTTGCGGGTAAGGCGAGTAATCGGCTCCGAGATTCTTGCAAAGTTTTCTACGAACCTCCGGTAATATCCGGCAAGTCCTAGAAAGCTTCTCACCTCTGAGACATTGGTCGGGGTTGGCCACGTCTCCACAGATGAAATCTTTGCAGGGTCCACCGAGATGCCTTCTCCTGTGATCACATGCCCAAGAAAAGCAACACGATCAAGGAAAAATTCACACTTGCTCATCTTGGCATAAAGGCTCTCCCGTCTCAGCGTCTCTAGCACCAGTCTTAAATGCTCTTCATGCTCTTCGTGGCTCTTCGAATACACCAGAATGTCGTCGATGAAGACTACCACGAACTGGTCCAGATATTGATGGAAGACTCGGTTCATCAGGTTCATGAATACAGCAGGTGCATTAGTCAATCCAAACGGCATCACCAGAAACTCGTAATGACCATAACGAGTTCTGAATGCTGTCTTTGGAATGTCTTCTCTTCGTACCTTGACTTGATGGTAGCCTGATCTCAAGTCTATCTTCGAGAATACCACGGCTCCTGTTAGTTGATCGAACAGGTCGTCAATTCTCGGCAAGGGATACTTGTTTTTGATTGTTAGAGCGTTGAGGGCTCTGTAATCAATGCACATGCGATAGGTTCCGTCCTTCTTTGGTACAAACAGCACTGGTGCTCCCCAGGGTGATGCACTAGGACGAACAAATCCCTTGATCTGTAGTTCCTCCAGTTGAAGCTTCAGCTCGTCAAGCTCCTTCTTCGCCAGTCGGTATACATTGGAGGATACTGGTGCAGCTCCGGGAATTAGCTCAATAATGAACTCCACTTCTCTGTCAGGCGGTAGGCCTGGCAATTCTTCTGGAAATACGTCCGCGAACTCTGCTACAACTGATGGAAGTGCTGTCTCCATCGCCATGTAAGCTCTAGGAGTCTGGCCTACTCCTTGCTCGATGGTTCCTCGGACATATTCAAACTCTGGGTGATCCGGGGGTCTAAAGATAACACTACCCTTCCGACAGTCTAAGATAGCATCGTTCTGGCTTAGCCAGTCCATGCCTAAGACAACGTCGAAATTTGGCATTGGGAGTACCAAAAATCGCGCTCTTAGTCCTCGACTACAAACAACTACTGGGCAGGTTTCGATAATGTTGGTAACTGGAACAATACCTCCTCCAGTAAGTATTTTCCAACACTTGGGTAGCGGCGAAGTAGATAGTTTGTGCATGGCTACGAATCTACTGGATATGAAAGACAAAGTAGCCCCAGAATCGAATAATACAGTTGCAGGTAATGATGCAACTAAAATGGTACCTGTTATAGTCTCCCCTTCAAGTTCCTCTGCAACAGCAGCTAACGCAAAGGCTTGTCCGTGCCTTTGCCCTCCAGGTTGTTGTCTGGCCTTGAACTGGGCCTCCTGAGTAGGCAGAGGTGCTCCTCTCTGATATCCTCCTGATGTGGAGGGAAGCATCTTCTGAGCTTGGGCTCCTGGCTTCTGCCCTTGCTGTGGTGCGGCATCTCTGCGTTGTGGGCAGTCTCTGGCCATATGGTTTTTAGCTCCACATAGTAGGCATAATCCCAGCTTCTTTCTGCAGTCACTGACCCAATGTCCTTTCTTGCCACAAAAGTGACAAGTCGGGAGTTCTTTCTTCTGGTAGGGCCCCGTCGTCTGCTGAGTCTGATATTGGGGACGACGTATAGGTCCTCCTGCTCCTTGCTGGTTCTTGGCCGAGAAGGTTGGATTTGTGCGTCTAGCTCCTCGGCCAATTGCTTCTTGCTCCCTTGCTTCGGTAAGAACCTCGTTGTAGGAGATTCTTGACTGCGTCGTGGTGTACTTCTGGAGCTCGTAGTTAAGGCCATGGTGGAATCTTTTAGCCTTCTTCAGCTCGTTCGGGATCAGATCAGCACCGAAACGACTCAGTCGGCTAAACTCCGCGTCGTAAGCATCGACAGTCATGTTTCCCTGCTCCAGGTGCAGGAACTGGGAGTATAGAGCATTCTGGACTGTCGCTGGGAAGTACTTGGCGTTGAAGTGCTCCAAGAATTGTTGCCAAGTTTGGTCTTTGCCGACGCTGCGTTCTATGGATTCCCACCAGTGATGGGCGTTGCCAAGAAGTTGGCCCCTCACAGCAGTCATCCATAGGTCGGGAGTGAGTTGCGATCCTTCCAGCAGCATTTCGGTGTTGGAGATCCAGTCGGAGATCTCCTCAGGAGTTTCGTTGCCTTTGAAGTCTCTCGGGCTCATTTGGCGAAAGCCTCGAACTGTGCCCGCTGGGTGGACAGGTGCTGGTGCCGGAGTAGTAGCTCTCTCCAAAGCCGTCATCAGAGTCTGTCGCAGAGCTTCAGTCTGCTGCCACTGAGACTGTCTCAGGGCCTCAGTCTGTTGCCACTGGTTCTGCAACATCGTCTGGAGAAACTGCAACATTTGAGGTTGACCCTCAAGTTGTGGCATCAGGATAGGCAAGGCTGGAGGTGGAGGCAAAGGTGTCTCTGCCTGCGGTGTTGGTGTCGTCTCCTGGCCAGAATTCTGATGATTGGACGGTGTTCCTTGGACACTTGGCGAAGGGTCTGTTGCTTGGTCATCCCTATTATTCGCAGGTTTCCCGGGTATGTCCATATTTCTGAAGAAAATAGGATAATTAGAAAACACAAAGGATAATATAATAGATGATAATCAATCAGGATGCAAAATAAAAAAAAATTAGAAGATGGTGTTAGTGTGGATGAGACCTAATATTCCTATCCTATTGCAGGCTTGCTGGGCATGTCATCATACCACTAGCAATAGAAATTAGACCTGCATGGGCCACCACTAAAACCGTGTCACGCCCCAGTTCCAAAATGTCAGAACTAGGCCACGTGTCACTGGCCAGCTGACACGTCACTAAGGGCTTAATCCATTTTTGAATGGACCCAAAGAAACGTGCTACGCTGTCCTAAAATTCTACAAGTATAACACAGTCAAATCTATATCATCCACAGGCAAATGTCAGAAAAGCAAGTGCTGAATATATATAAACTGAGTTTGATACAGTACACAACTGGTGAGAATACAAGCCAACTACAAGACTGATAATAGCGCAGAAAAATCAGATAGACTAAGCAGTGTCTATCTGATGAAACATCTCCATCTCCAGGTGGCAGGCCTCTAGGGTCAGACAAACTCAGAGGGTGTCTCCTCGAGCTCCTCCTCGGTAGCACATCTGGCCTCCTGATCAGGCCCGTACACAGTGGGGTAGAAAGCCTCGTCTAGATCTGGCAGGGAACCAGGTCCTCAGTGGGACGTAACAAGATACAGGAAATGACATGCCATGTATGTAAATACTGAATAAAGAAAATAAATACAGGGTGCTAACCATACTAAGTGAAAATGCAAGTAAAGATCCAGTAGTACGCATGGGAATGTGTGGCTAGACATACGCTGACGTAATTCACCAATCGTGGTGACTGGCTAGTATATGTGTCGTATGCCCCCGGACTCACGGGTAGCTCTGCAATCGACCATCTCCGAAGAGCATGGTACGAAGGTATAAATCATATATGGAGGGGGTGTCCCATACGTCCACTAGTTATCTTTCCCATCCCAATGAAACTAAATGTCAAGTCGTACATCTCCTGAGTTATTCTAATCCGTGATGCGGAACACACGTACTGGTAGCTAATCAAATACGCAGCTCACATCCGTATATGTAATGCAACCATGTTGCGTGTTCCCGTGATAGGGTTAGGAGAATATTAGGATATTCTCTCTGTTGTTGGTGAGTCTGTAATATCGTGTCAACATAACAGTTGACTGTACCCAAGGCAGTCTCAGGTGATCATGGTATATGAATTTCAGAGAAAAGCAGATATCAATAATTTAATTTAATCAATAACTTGGCAAGGTATACTTGCCTACTCCCTGGTAGTATTGATAACCTGATTTCACAGTCAGGTTTGAGATTGCTGGTGACAGGGGGTCACTGGCAGTGCTGAAGTTGATTTCTGTTAAAACAGACAGGTTTGTGAATATCGTAGTTTGTAATATCAAGCATATATATATACTTATATATAGATATATATATAGTATGTATCTAATATATATAGCAGTATATATAGTATAATGAACAGACAAATGTAAGTATAATAGTAGCAGGGTATATCCACTGCGATAGATATATAATATTATAATATTATCAGGGTGTATCCTCCGATATATAATAATATAGATAAATTGAAATGACAGGGCAGAATTAAAATACATATATACTCAGGGTATATCCACTGATAGATATATATATATAGGTAAATTGAAATGACAGTACAGAAATTAAATACATATATAGTATAGTATATATAGATAATAAAAGGAATTGACAGTGCAAGAATTTAATACGTATATAAATGCTGTATTATTCAGCAATATAATATAAGTAGTAGCAGGGTCTATATGTGACCACTGAATAATATATAATATTAAATTGAAATGACATTTACAAGAATTTGAAATATATAATATATAGATAAGCTGTATTATCCAGCTGGATATTATTATATACATATATAAATAATATATATATATATATATAGATATATATATATAAGTGCAGGAAATAAATGCAGGAAAAAAATAAATGAAAGAGAAAATGCATAGATAGTATACATATATATACTGTGTATATTCACAGTGAATAATATAATTAGAGTAGAATATTATCGTATTTTTGTTTGGCAAAAACAGATGCCTACTGGTCCTTAAATCACTAGGGTACAGGAATGGGTAAAGAGCAGAATTTTAAATAGGAATTAATTAAAACGAGGCACCAAACAAGGTTTTTGGAAATTGCTAAAAATACAGAAAATGTAGTCTAGCAAGTCTAGAGCAGGGATGTGAAATTTGTTTAAGGTTAACAGCTAGTGTGATGCCCTAATTAATTGTGTAACAAACAAGTGCACAATCAATAGGTTTTATAATAAATAAAATTTTTAAAAAGTTGCACAAATTCTAATTAGTCTAAACTAATCTTAAATTACTGAAATCTGGTCGAGGGAGTTTACAGAATACTACCATAAACTGATCCAGGTACTGATGAAACACCTTATTCATCAGGTTCATGAATACCGTTGGGGCATTAGTGTCACGCCCCAGTCCCAAAATACGTAGGACTAGGATAGGTAACTATGCCAGCCGCCCGTATATATGGCAACTCCAATATATGGAAACCATATATACGTGCGTACGCTGTATAATGAACAATAGTTCACCAGTGGTTCACCAGTGGTATAAATAATCACAAGTCACAGGGTAATATCTAAATCTCATCCACAGAAATCACATAGACATGAATAACCAATAACTAGGTAACTAAATCTCAACAGTAAATAACTAAAGAATGACAGTCGGATGGAAACAAATCCACTGCCGATATGGAATATAAAAGGAACCAGAATACACACCATAAAAGATCAACATCTGACAATCCCGAGGCTCGAAGAGAAGACCTCCTCAGAAAATATATAACCTGTCCGGATCTGTGCTCCTGTGAATACTCAAGAACATACACACCTGGCAGGGAACCAGGTCCTCAGAGGGACATAGCAAGATACATAGAAATGACATGCCATAATGTAAATACTGAATAAATAAATGGGGTGTGCTAACCATCTAAGTGAATGCAATTTAAAGACCTTGTAGTACGCATGGGAATGTGTGGCTAGACATATGCTGACGTAATTCACTAATCGTCGGGACTGGCTAGTATATGTGTCATATGCCCCCGACTCAGGGAACTCCGCAATCGTCCATCTCCGAGGAGCATGGATCGAAGGATAAAGACTCAATGAAGGGGGTGTCCCATATGCCTACTAGATGTCTTCCCCGCCCAATATAGATGTAAAAGTCGTGAAAACGACGTGGACACCTCCTACTATGATGCAAGTCTCAATAAAATAAACAACTGAGCTAAATACCTCTACACGTGTTGCTCACACTGATGGCCAGTCGCGCATGAGGCACGCGTCCCTACATGTACTCACTCTGTGACGTGTAATGATATGTGTCAAGGCCTGAGAAGTTATATCAATAACTTCACAACTTTAGGTGGGTCTACTAGACACTAGGTCAGACACAAGTCCTAACGTCAACGCCAACGTTGACTGCACCCGAGTTTTCTCGGACGCGCACATTTATATAATATTAAATAAATAGACATGTAACTAACAATAACTGAATTTAAACAGTACAACAAGGCAAGGTATACTTGCCTGGCGGGAGAGCTGCAAATATAATGTCCAGATGTCAAATGCCAAGAGTCAGAACTATGGCCTCAGAATAAATGTCTCCGGATACTGAAATAAACATCACTAACAGTCTCAGAAAATATCAAATAGCTAGAAACGCCTGTCCAAAAGTCCAATTTGGACACAGGGGCAAAAATGACAGTTTCCGGTCAAAGCGGGGTCCACATGTAGCCCACTTTGCACCGAAAAACATGTCAGGGTCAAAGGTCTCCAAATTCACCAAACTTAGTGTCAATAAGTCCAGAACGATGATACGAACCCAACGGAACTTCCAGAATTGGATTCCGATGAGCCGATCACAAAATCGCCCGTTAAGTGGAGCCTGTGGGACCCACGATACGCGATTTTGTCAACGTTCTCAGAATCGAACCAAACTTGGCTCACAGGACCAGCGTATTGCTACGAGTCCGATGGCGCAAGTTTCGTTTCGATCCGACATGTATACATAAAGTTGCAGCGTGTTCCAGAACTGACGGATACGGGGCGGTGTCGGCGGATACGCGTTGATTCCGGTGTGCACGCACATCCAAATCAACTTCTCCGAATTCCTACACGTCCGTATCAACGTCGTGCACGTTTTGGTAAAGACCGCGTGCGACCAAGTCATCCCGTTTGGCGGGGCGTACCCAGTTCCGGGGTGAATCGGGTCGTTGTTTTTCCTGTTTTTGGATCGCGCTTTGCGATCGCCACAGGACGCGATGCTCCGAGCGGATTGCACGGGCACCGAGGGGGTCATGCAGGCTACACTAAGCAACTGACGGAATTGAAATCGGAATTACGAGGAGAGAGATATCGTTACCTGAACAGGGCTCCAGAAACGGCGTTTCTCGTGTCCGACACGACACAAAGTGTCCGTGTCCGAGTTGAATCCAACCCTAGGGTAGGGTTTCGGGCTGCTGGGAACGTCGCCGGAGGACGGCGAGGTCGGGCCAGGGCCGGAGGTGGCCGAGGGCGGCTGGCGGCGCTAGCCGGAGGCGGCGGCGTGCGGTCGAGCAGCAGGCCGGAGGGGCTGCTGTGCTGCCGAGGGGAAGGAGAGGAGGAAGGGGGAGGACGGCGCTGGCGACGCGGCGGCGCGCGGCGAGGGGAGGCGGTCGGCGCCGGCGAGGCTGGCGGAGGCGGCCGCCGCGGGGAAGGGGAGTGGCTGGGAGGGAGAGAGGGAAGGAAGAGCTAGGGAGAGAGAGAGCGGGGAGGAGAGAGAGCCAGGGAGGGGAGGCTCCGGCGGGCGGCTCGCGGGGCAGCTCGCCGCCGGCGGCCGGGGGGTGCGTCGCCGCCGGCCAGGGGGGGGGTCGGCTGAGTGAGAGAGAGATTTGTTTTTTTTCTTTTCTTTTCTTTTCTTTTCTTTTATAAAAGTTTTTATTAATAATTAAATGAAAATATCTATAGATATTTGTAGGATATTTTAGGATATTTCCGGGATATTTTCGGGTGGGTCCCGCGTCCAAATGGACGGTGCAGGTTCACCGGCCAATGAGGGGGTGACACCTCGCACTAAAATTTGCAGGAAAGTCCCTGTAATTTCATAAATTGTGTAAAAGTCCTATTTTGGGAAATTGCGCAATTTACGAAATTGTCTGGAAAAACATCCGATTCCTGAAGATGCTAAAATTCACAGAATTGAAGGAAAAAGCTGTGTGAGGGTCCCGAGGGGGTGGGGGTGAGTCTGGGCAGATACTGGGCCTGGTTTCTGGGTGATACGGGTCACCGTATTTGTTATTTAATAAATACTGCGCACGGTGTTCCCTAATTATTTAGAGGCAGGTAGGGTCATAATTTTTCTACGGTGTCAATACACTAAATGTAGTATACTCAGTGTAGAAAATTAACGTATTTTTGTTTGGCCAAAATAGGTGTATGTTGGGCCTCAAATCTCTATTGGTACAGAGGTGGGTAAAGAGCAGGAAATTAAATAGAAAATAATTACGGACTTTTGTAACGATAGTTGTGCGTCTCAAACGAGGCTCAAAATAAAGCATCTGGGAGTTGCACAAAATTCAGGAAAATAGTCTAGCATGTCTATGACAGGTATGTAAATTTTGTTCGGGGATAACAGTCAAGGTAAAGCTCCAAATAATTAGGTGATGGACAGGTGCACATGTCAATAGGATATGTAAGCAAAATAAATTAAAATATTGCAACAAATCCTAAATTGTGAAAAATACTCCTAAAATATGGGAATCTGGTCGAGGGGGTTTACAATCTACCCAACTTATAAAAATTTCATCCTCGAAATTAAAACTAAGCCACGGTAGAAAGTCAGGGATGGCATAAGATATAATTTAACAAAGTAATTTATATCTTGGTTTACGAATAAGTTCGAAAACGTTTACGCATGTCGTCCACACGCTTCCAAGTAGATTCTCCTGGCGCGTCATGCTTCCATGTCGCGCGAACCATGGGAATAGACTGATTTCTCAATACCTTTCCTCGATGATCAAAGATTCCCATGGGTTACTCTTGATACGACAAGCTCGGCCTAATGGCGATCTACGAATGGTTGAGAACCTGACTGCTGTCTGTCACATATCGCCTGAGTTGCGACACGTGGAATACAACAAGCACTCTCTCAAGGGAAGGTGGTAGCGTAAGTTGATATGCCACTACTCCCACTCTTTTTAGCACGTCCATGGTTCAATATAACTTGGCCTCAACTTGTTGCGTCCTCCGAATCGAATGGTGCCTCTAGTAGGTGATATCCTCAAGAAGTCATGATTGTCCTTTTTGAATTCCAAGGGACGATGATGACGGTTTGCCTACTACTGTTGTATGTCTTGCACTGCTCGCAAGGGTCCTTGTATTACTTAACTGTCTCTACGGTGTTGACCACCAACTCTGGTCACGCGAATTCTTGTCTGGGACAAAGCTGACTGGTATGCCATGCAATTCTTACGATTTGTCTCATATATAAGTAATGTCTCCAAATCTTCAGAGTAATTACGACGGTTGCAAGTTCCAAATTCTTCTCATGTACTCATAATTGTCTGGATGCATATGCCATTACCTTGCCATCCTGTATTAATACGTATCCCAAACTTTTTCCTGATGCGTCTGTAGATCACAACCGCCTGATCCGGATGGAATAGTCAATACGGGTGTTGTGGTCAGTCGCTTCTTTAACTCCTCGAAAGCGGCTTGACACTCGTTGGTCCATATGAATTCTTAATCCTTATAAGTCAACCTAGTCATAGGTGCTGCTATCCATTCAGGAGTTAATCAATTGTTCATTCAGGTAAAATCCATTTAGACTCCTGACAACAAAATGATATATTCTTTATCATAACACTTGAGTTCTGAATTTGACCCGAGTTACGAGGCAAAAATAAAAATCTCACGCTGCCATAGTGATGCACGTATCAGGAACGTAATAAACGTTAGGTAGGTAGTGAAGGTCATTCTAAAGATAGCACCGTTTATATACTGAAATCAATCTAATATTAGGGTTTGGTAATTACCCAAGAAACAAACAGAAATGGCTACAGAAACAATACACTTCGTATTTATTCTAAGTACGGGGTTTCGTCTTTCCGAAATAAGGGAAGACGGAAAACAGTAATCAAGAGTTCAAGGAAGAGGTAATAGATTAGAAGTGTGGGGATCAAGGCGTTTAAAGAATTTAATGGGATTTGTCAAAGTAGTTGTGGATTGAAATATTATTTTTGGTAATTCCTATTCACATGCTCGTATCAGTACAGTTACGTAACTGATACGATATGCTCAGACATATCTAGAGGGCAAGTACATTTGTCTACTAATCACTATATATCTCAATCCACGTAAAGTAGTTATGCGAAGGGCGAATCAAAATGCACTAAGGTTGATCAGACCGTAATACACTGATTCTGAATAGACAATTGTATTAGTGGAGTGGATCAGGCCCCAATAACACATGTGTCATGAACAAGCTCGATAAAGAATAAGCTTGCAAAACTAGACTATAATAGCATCATAAGTCAAGGTAGGACAGCAATTTTAAGTATGCTAGATTATGATGAGAGAAATTACAACATAATTCACAATCACAAAAAGACAAGACTCTACAATCTCTACAATTATTATTCTAATTCCTTGTCTAAGTTGCTAGTTGACCTAAAAGAGGTATGGCCTTCTAAGTTCTACAATCTTAATATAAACTATAGGTTGTCTGCCTAAACAGAGATTTCAAGAAAGTCCGCGTAATGTAGGGGTTCGAGGTTGTCTGCGTAAATCGGAGATATAATAATTTGGCGTAACGCATGGCTTCAGAGCTATCCGCGTAATACAGAGAAGCGTAAGTGGAGCTTCAGAGCTGTTCACGTAAAAAGTCTGTGCGTAACAGTCTGCGTAAAAGTCTGAGCGTAAAAAGTTTTGCGCTAAAATCTGCGCAAAAATATCTCCTGCGTAAAGTCTATTATTCGTCGTAGCGTAAAGTTGTACGAAAAACTCATGAGTTTGTCAGTCAAATTTAGTGAATCCTGATATCTGACAAAAGTACTTGCACAACGATCGAGTGGTCGGTTGTGATGATGAATTTGCACGTGGGACCCAGGTTGTCGTTTAGTGACTAATTGGATACAAGTCATATACGCTCGAGGTGAGACAAAACCAGATGTCCCGTCAAAAGCTGTCTCTTTTTGCACAGGGCTCGAGGCGTATCTCTGCGCGAGATTTGGTCATGCCTGGGGAAAGCTAAGGCTGTAACAATACGCTCACATTCTATCCTTAGGTTACGCCTAATCAGATTACTCTACGCTGGTTGTCTTTTATTCAAGAATCATCAGGTTTACGCAGGGCAGTTACCTACGTGGCTTTTAGGACGTGTCCTACGCAGGATAAGGAATACTAAATGAAAGTGGATAGCAGTTATTATAACTGCAGCTTAAAGGAGATAATCTTCTGCATAGTTTGGCTTTTTACGCCAACTAGGCAGCCGTTTGGTTCTTATGCTAACAACGGTCAAATAGGTTTTACGCCAACAAGGGTAAAGAGTTTCTGGCGTAACACTGGGTTTATCCAAACATAGGATGAGTTCTCAGTTCTAGTGTTCAACCTTAGATTTCTATGGGTTTCTCAAGACTAGGGTCAATACTTATGATCAATTCTCTAACTAATCCTAGTAGTGTTTATACCACTCTCAAGTCATACCTAAATACGTCAAGGAACAATGGTAAATTAATCTATAGGTAGTGATGCTAGGGTTCACTAGGTAGTATGGAATGCTAGGGTTTATTTAGGAAATCAGGAAGACTAGGGTTCATTAGGTAGTCTGAACTTAATGATACGTCCATGCCCTAGTTGTGTTTTTAATAGGAATACTACTCTAATTATCATTCTATCAACAGGGATTTCTATATTCTAGCAGGGGCTAAACTCAAGAAATTATCAGGGAAGCACATGAATCAAGCAGGATGCGATTATGTAAGTAGGACAGACTGGAAGGGAGATTAAGTCATAGTCAATTTTGGATGAGATTCTATATTCTAATCCTAGGTGCAGGCTTGCTCGGTATAGTAACGTAACCGAGACAATATGCTCTCGACCTGCATGGGCCACCACTAAAAACATTGTCACGCCCCAGTCCCAAAATACGTAGGACTAGGATACGTAACTATGCCAGCCGCCCGTATATATGGCAACTCCAATATATGGAAACCATATATACGTGCGTACGCTGTATAATGAACAATAGTTCACCAGTGGTATAAATAATCACAAGTCACAGGGTAATATCTAAATCTCATCCACAGATATCACATAGACATGAATAACCAATAACTAGGTAACTAAATCTCAACAGTAAATAACTAAAGAATGACAGTCGGATGGAAACAAATCCACTGCCGATATGGAATATAAAAGGAACCAGAATACACACCATAAAAGATCAACATCTGACAATCCCGAGGCTCGAAGAGAAGACCTCCTCGGAAAATATATAACCTGTCCGGATCTGTGCTCCTGTGAATACTCAAGAACATACACACCTGGCAGGGAACCAGGTCCTCAGAGGGACATAGCAAGATACATAGAAATGACATGCCATAATGTAAATACTGAATAAATAAATGGGGTGTGCTAACCATCTAAGTGAATGCAATTTAAAGACCTTGTAGTACGCATGGGAATGTGTGGCTAGACATATGCTGACGTAATTCACCAATCGTCGGGACTGGCTAGTATATGTGTCATATGCCCCCGACTCAGGGAACTCCGCAATCGTCCATCTCCGAGGAGCATGGATCGAAGGATAAAGACTCAATGAAGGGGGTGTCCCATACGCCTACTAGATGTCTTCCCCGCCCAATATAGATGTAAAAGTCGTGAAAACGACGTGGACACCTCCTACTATGATGCAAGTCTCAATAAAATAAACAACTGAGCTAAATACCTCTACACGTGTTGCTCACACTGATGGCCAGTCGCGCATGAGGCACGCGTCCCTACATGTACTCACTCTGTGACGTGTAATGATACGTGTCAAGGCCTGAGAAGTTATATCAATAACTTCACAACTTTAGGTGGGTCTACTAGACACTAGGTCAGACACAAGTCCTAACGTCAACGCCAACGTTGACTGCACCCGAGTTTTCTCGGACGCGCACATTTATATAATATTAAATAAATAGACATGTAACTAACAATAACTGAATTTAAACAGTACAACAAGGCAAGGTATACTTGCCTGGCGGGAGAGCTGCAAATATAATGTCCAGATGTCAAATGCCAAGAGTCAGAACTATGGCCTCAGAATAAATGTCTCCGGATACTGAAATAAACATCACTAACAGTCTCAGAAAATATCAAATAGCTAGAAACGCCTGTCCAAAAGTCCAATTTGGACACAGGGGCAAAAATGACAGTTTCCGGTCAAAGCGGGGTCCACATGTGGCCCACTTTGCACCGAAAAACGTATCAGGGTCAAAGGTCTCCAAATTCGCCAAACTTAGTGTCAACAAGTCCAGAACGATGATACGAACCCAACGGAACTTCCAGAATTGGATTCCGATGAGCCGATCACAAAATCGCCCGTTAAGTGGAGCCTGTGGGGCCCACGATACGCGATTTTGTCAACGTTCTCAGAATCGAACCAAACTTGGCTCACAGGACCAGCGTATTGCTACGAGTCCGATGGCGCAAGTTTCGTTTCGATCCGACATGTATACACAAAGTTGCAGCGTGTTCCAGAACTGACGGATACGGGGCGGTGTCGGCGGATACGCGTTGATTCCGGTGTGCACGCACATCCAAATCAACTTCTCCGAATTCCTACACGTCCTTATCAACGTCGTGCACGTTTTGGTAAAGACCGCGTGCGACCAAGTCGTCCCGTTTGGCGGGGCGTACCCAGTTCCGGGGTGAATCGGGTCGTTGTTTTTCCTGTTTTTGGATCGCGCTTTGCGATCGCCACAGGACGCGATGCTCCGAGCGGATTGCACGGGCACCGAGGGGGTCATGCAGGCTACACTAAGCAACTGACGGAATTGAAATCGGAATTACGAGGAGAGAGATATCGTTACCTGAACAGGGCTCCAGAAACGGCGTTTCTCGTGTCCGACACGACACAAAGTGTCCGTGTCCGAGTTGAATCCAACCCTAGGGTAGGGTTTCGGGCTGCTGGGAACGTCGCCGGAGGACGACGAGGTCGGGCCAGGGCCGGAGGTGGCCGAGGGCGGCTGGCGGCGCTAGCCGGAGGCGGCGGCGTGCGGTCGAGCAGCAGGCTGGAGGGGCTGCTGTGCTGCCGAGGGGGAAGGAGAGGAGGAAGGGGGAGGACGGCGCTGGCGACGCGGCGGCGCGCGGCGAGGGGAGGCGGTCGGCGCCGGCGAGGCTGGCGGAGGCGGCCGCCGCGGGGAAGGGGAGTGGCTGGGAGGGAGAGAGGGAAGGAAGAGCTAGGGAGAGAGAGAGCGGGGAGGAGAGAGAGCCAGGGAGGGGAGGCTCCGGCGGGCGGCTCGCGGGGCAGCTCGCCGCCGGTGGCCGGGGGGTGCGTCGCCGCCGGCCAGGGGGGGGGGGTCGGCTGAGTGAGAGAGAGATTTGTTTTTTTTTCTTTTCTTTTCTTTTCTTTTATAAAAGTTTTTATTAATAATTAAATGAAAATATCTATAGATATTTGTAGGATATTTTAGGATATTTCCGGGATATTTTCGGGTGGGTCCCGCGTCCAAATGGACGGTGCAGGTTCACCGGCCAATGAGGGGGTGACACCTCGCACTAAAATTTGTAGGAAAGTCCCTGTAATTTCATAAATTGTGTAAAAGTCCTATTTTGGGAAATTGCGCAATTTATGAAATTGTCTGGAAAAACATCCGATTCCTGAAGATGCTAAAATTCACAGAATTGAAGGAAAAAGCTGTGTGAGGGTCCCGAGGGGGTGGGGGTGAGTCTGGACAGATACTGGGCCTGGTTTCTGGGTGATACGGGTCACCGTATTTGTTATTTAATAAATACTGCGCACGGTGTTCCCTAATTATTTAGAGGCAGGTAGGGTCATAATTTTTCTACGGTGTCAATACACTAAATGTAGTATACTCAGTGTAGAAAATTAACGTATTTTTGTTTGGCCAAAACAGGTGTATGTTGGGCCTCAAATCTCTATTGGTACAGAGGTGGGTAAAGAGCAGGAAATTAAATAGAAAATAATTACGGACTTTTGTAACGATAGTTGTGCGTCTCAAACGAGACTCAAAATAAAGCATCTGGGAGTTGCACAAAATTCAGGAAAATAGTCTAGCATGTCTATGACAGGTATGTGAATTTTGTTCGGGGATAACAATCAAGGTAAAGCTCCAAATAATTAGGTGATGGACAGGTGCATATGTCAATAGGATATGTAAGCAAAATAAATTAAAATATTGCAACAAATCCTAAATTGTGAAAAATACTCCTAAAATACGGGAATCTGGTCGAGGGGGTTTACAATTAGTCAACCCAAACGGCATCACTAAGAACTCAAACTGTCCATACCGAGTCCTGAAAGCTGTCTTCAGAATGTCTTCCTTCTTTAGTTTCACCTGGTGGTACCCCGAACTCAAGTCTATCTTTGAGAATACCTTCGCAACACTCAACTAATCAAATAAATCATCAATCTGTGGCAACATGTACTTGTTCTTGATAGTGGGGTTATTTCGAGCCCTGTAGTCAATACACATACATACCGACCCATCCTTCTTCGGTACAAATAATACCGGAGCACCCCACGGTGATAAACTGGAGCGGATGAAGCCCTTGTCCTGCAACTCATCCACCTGCTTCTTCAACTCCGCCAGTTCGCTGTTGTTCACTCTATATATGTATTGTGATATTGGCTCTATGTCTGGCACCAAGTCTATAGAGAACTCCACATCTCTGTCTGGTGGAAACCCCGACAATTCCTCTAGAAAAATATCCATATACTCAATAATCAATGGATGTGGCGGCTCCTGCTTTTCTAGCAAATCTTCACAGAAATCTCCTTTGCTCTGCTCTGCTGCTCCTCTGACAAACTCAAACTCTGGCTCTCCTGGTGCCTGAAACAAAAATCTGCCTCTTTGACAATCGATACTAGCATGGTGCCTACTCAATCAATCTATCCCAAGTACTATATCGTAGCTCGGAAGTGGCATTACGAGTAGACACATGCTCAACTCTCGGCCTCTCAAAGAAACTCTTCGATCCTTGCAAACATCACTAACCAGGATAATGCCACCCCCGGTCATGATCTTGCAAGTCCTCGCTAACGGTTCAGCCTCTAGATTATGCTTCAAAGCAAAGGATACAGAAACAAAACTATGTGAAACACCGAAATCAAATAAAGCATGAGTTGGAAAATAATCAAGTAAGACTGAACCTGCTATAACATCTCCGACCGGCTCTACCTCCTCCACAATCAAGGCAAACGCTCACCCTTACTGTGCACCTCTTTGCTGTTGGTGGTGCTGTACGAACCTCTACTGTTGTGACGACAAAGTAGGTCCTTTCTGTTGTCCCGCTGGGTGTCTCGCGGGTATTCTCTGAATCGGGACTACGTCCTGAGCTGTACGAGCTAACGTCTTGGGACAATCCCTCAGCTGGTGGTCTATTGAGGCACAAATTAAATACTAACCAAGGCTCTTCCTGCAAACATCCCACCCATGCCATGACTTCTTACAAAAGGGGCAAACACGAGTGGGCTGGGCTGGTCAATACATTTGGTGTGTCTGTTGTACTGGTGCTCTGATAGGAGCAAGGAACTACTGTCTCTATGGCTAGAAATGGGGCCTCTTGGCTGGACCCGCACTGCTGCTACCACCAAAGATATCTTGGTCTCTCTTGTGCTTCAAACTTAAGTCTCTATCGACCTTGCGGGCCTCCCTCAAGATATCTGCATACTTCTCATGGCTCGAGGAAATGAGAGCACTCACCTCCCAATTCAGGCCCTCTCTGAATCTATTCTCCCGGATCTCAGGATCCCTCACCATGTAGTCTGTATATCTGCTCAGTCTACCAAACTCTGCAGCATACTTCTCTACCAACATGTTCCCCTAGTGAAGGTTCTGGAACTGTCGCTCCAAATTAAGTCTCTCGGTGGGCGGGAAGAACTTTCTTTTGAACAAGTCCTTGAACCCATCCCATGTCAGTCCCGGATCGGCAATTTGTGGCTCATTCTGGAACCAAGTACTGGCAATGTCCATCATTTGTAGTCCCGTTGCCTCCACCTTCAGATCCTCTGAAAGGCGGGATAAGCGCATGACGCGCTCCATGTTCTCCAACCAGTCATCTGCATATATAATGCCCTCTGTCCCCTTGAAGGGACGGGGATCCAACTTCTTGAAGTCCTGTAAGGTATCAGGCATGGGTTGTACCTCCTGTGGCTGTGGTGGTGCTGTCCTCTCCACTGAGGCAATGGCCACCTGGTAGGCATTCTCAATGCCCTGTCTCATTGCATCAGTCTGCCTGTGTTGTGCCTCAGCTTGGGCCCTCTGGGCCTCCATTATTTGCTGGAATAGTGCGAACATGTGGGTAGCATTAACTGGCGATGACGGCAGGGGTAGAAGTCCCTCGAAAACAGCTGGGACTGCCTTTCGAACTAGGGGAGGAGCACCCCCAAAGGCGGCTGCTAAAATCCCCACCTGACCCGATGAGGCGACCCTCTCAACTGGGGGAGAAATAGTAGTAGCTGATGCCCTCTTCGCAGTAGGCCAAAAAGTAATTGAGGAAGCTGTCGCTGCTCCCGAACAAAAGAATCTGATCTTCGGAGGCATCATGAAGACAGATTAAAACAAAAAAGTCAATACTGCGCAAGATACGATATCATTAAAGAATCAATATTCAGAATGATAAATGTTGCAAAATCGATAAATTAGAATATTTTCTAGTTGTTATTAGGTATACTCTCATCAATACTCTAGGTGAGCACTACTACGACATCGCACTAGTTGCGACCTCGAGGACCTGCATAGGCCACCACTAAAAACGTATTATAACCCGCACCCGGATATTTTGGTACGAGTACGTAGGTACGTCAAGCCTACACCGTAGCATCGACGGTAGAACGTTGTTTAGGTTAACTCTACTATCTAAATATCTTAAACAATATATACATGGTACATGTCAATCATCTCTACTCCAAACGGAGGAAAAATATGGTATCTGATCAATGTAAACTATACTCAATCACAAAATTAAACTAAGGAGGATGAAAGTACGATATGGAATAAAAGAGAAGTAGGAGTCACAAAAATATCCTCAAGTCCAATACTATAAGTCTAGGCTCAACAACTCTCCAAAATAATATATACATGCCATGAGTCCAAAATAAGACTATTACAAATCCAAAACTATATAACTAGGCCTCATCGGTTACTGGTACTATATTCTCCTGCTCTAGGGGAGTATCCTCTAGTGGCTCACAATCCTGCAGGCCATAATAAGTGGGACACAGCTCCTTTAGTCAATTATCTGAAAAATATATCCAATCAGGAAGGGAGCGAAGTATAAAACTCTAAAAGCAACTACAAATACATGGTAAAGCATATATGACGAGTAATAGAAAATGATACAACATGCACAAGTATTTAAGAAATGGAAATATATATGAGAATATGCAAATAATCACAATAAAGAACTGGAAAGTAAATACTGGAAATATGGAAATAAACTGCAAGTAGAAGAACAAGAATACTAGCTATGTGGTTTAGATCGTAAGTTCGTTATGTGATCGGCTTAGGTTGTACATGAGGTAAATAGGTAACTCGATTATACGTGAGGTGTATAATCAACATACACATGGGATAAATAGGGCTTGATCACATAACCAACTTCTACTCTCCCTCCCTGTAAACACCCTAAATTTTCAGAATAAATGTTAATACAAATTTTCCCGAATTTTCGGAATTTTCTGGAATTTAAAACGAAGGTGAAGGTGATCTCCATAATTTTAAATGCAGTTTATTGGTGATAAAATATTATGGAAATAATATTTTATGTTGTAAAATGGACAACCGGACGCAGGGTATTTTTCGGTGAATTTATTGGGCTCCGGGAACGCGTTTAAAGCCTTAAAAGCTATTGGGTTAATAAACCGAGCTAAACCCGAATTAAACCGAACCAACCCTGGGCAGACCAACCCAGCACAATGGGTCAGGTCGGGTCGGAGCTGAACCAAACCCGACCCGAAACCCATTAGGAAGAAAACCCTAGCCGGAAGATACTGTACGGCTATTTAAGTCGGGCCTAGGGATCCGTGGGGCCGCCGCCACCACTCGAACTCCTCCCAGACCCGACAGCAGCCTTCTCCTTGCGCGTGGCCGCCGTCCCCTATGTCCGACTTCGCGGAGGCGATCAGCCGGGTTCCTCCCAAACCGATCGACGCCGACCCCATCTCTGCCGGGCCGTCGACGCCTTCCTCCCCGACCCGACAACGGCTGCATCAGCCGACCAAGGCCGCCGCCCCTCTGATCGACCCCGCCTCAGAGTCGACCCAGCCCCGTCGCGGTCACGATCGGAAAACCTAGCCTGGACGCCTGGACACCGCAACCATATCGCAGGACACGAAAGTGGACTCTCGGACACGTGAAAAACATATTCACGGAGCCCTGTTCAGGTACCGATTTCTCTCACCACGTAACTCCGTTTTCAATTCCGTCAGTTGCTATGTGTAGACTGTGTGACCCTCTCGGTGCCCGTGCAACTCGCTCGGTGCATCGCGTCCTGTGGTGATCGCACACCGCGATCCAAAAACAGGAAAAATAATACCCCATTTCACCCCGGAACTGAGTGCGCCCCGCCAAACGGGACGACTTGGTCACACGCGGTCTTTACCGAACTGTGCGCGTCGTTGATACGGTCGTGTGGGATTTCGCAGAAGTCGATTCGGATGTGCGTGCACCCCGGAATCAACGCGTATCCGCCGACGACACCCCGTATCCGTCCTTTCTAGAACACGCTGTAACTTGGTGTACACACGTCGGATCGAGACAAAACTTGCGCCATCGGACTCGTAGCAATACGCTGGTCCTGTGACCCAAGTTTGGTCCGATTCTGAGAACGTTGATAAAATTGCGTATCGTGGGCCCCACCGGCTCCACTTGACGGGCGATTTTGTGATCGGCTCATCGGAATCCAATTCTGGAAGTTCCATTGGGTTTGTATCATCGTTCCTGACTTGTTGACACTGAGTTTGACTAATTTGGAGACCTTTGACCTTGGCACACTTTTCGGTGCAAAGTGGCCCACATATGGAACCCGCTTTGGCCCGAAAATGACCTTTTTGCCCCTGTGTCCAAATTGGACGTAAGGACAGGCATTTCTAGCAGTTTGATATCTTCTGAGACGGTTGGTGATGTTTATTGCAGCTTTTGGAGGAGTACCCACAGGATCCACTGATACCGGGACGATTTTGGATATTCAAACATCAGGCAAGTGTACCTTGCCAAACTCTGCAGTTTTGTTACATATTTTTCTTGCTTCATTATATTGCTGTGCATGCTTAACCTAGGACCGTGTGACGTACTTAGCGTCCGATTATCAGTCGAGTGCCGACACTGTACGCGGTGTTGGGTACGGTCACCTAGAGATGGACATTCGTGACACTATATATTCTCGTACTGGTCTTACCAAGTACACCTTGACCCAGGAAACTTGACACCATTCATGAAACAGGATCTTCCCGAGATATTCGTGGTGATTCTGTATAGGATACTGGACATGGATATTATATTCTTAGATATTGTATGACTGGTTGCATTAGCTATGATCATGCGTGTCATGGACATGAGACGTGTGATTTCATTGGGTGGGGAGAGACACACAGGCTACAGGCTGTTTATATATATATCTTCTACTATTGTGAGGTCGTAGACTCTCGGAGCAGAGCTAGACACATTACCGGTTATTACCGCTACCGGCTCCCCGACACAGATCTTGTAGTGGCTCAGCCTGAGACTAGTGATGCTCTCACTTGCATTGCACTTAGATGGTTACATATTTACCCTATTGCTTTATTTATTTATTATTGCTGCACTGGTTAATTATTTATTGGCATGAGCTTTCTTGTACCTTGCTATGTCCCCTGAGGACCTGGATCCGGATTTTTGTCCCCAGATTTTGCAGACGAGGTTTATCCCGAGATATACGGGACCGGAGCAGGAGCTGGACCGACACCCGAGGACGAGGTGTTAGCTGAAGACTTTGCCTGAGCATCCATTTTTCATGCTCAGTATTTATTTATTTATTTCAGTCTTTTATATTCTGGTCTGTTGAACCATTGTACTAGATATTTATCGGGTTGTTCCCCGAAGTACTTGTTGAGACTAGCTGATGATTTACATTCCTTAATTATTCTGTGGATCATATTTTATATCTTGTGTGGATGAGATTAGTTGTGCCATGTTGTCGTAGACTTGATTTTACAGCTTAAGTATGCCCTGATGGATCCATTAAATTGGGTTTGTCCATCGGTGCGTACTGCTGGCCATTGCCACGAGTCTGGTCCCACGGTATTTTGGGACTGGGGCGTGACATGATTTTTGTGGTGGCCCATGCAGGTCTACGACAAATTGTTCGGTTTTCAACTTAGGGACCGAACCAGCCTGCCCAAAGGATAGGATAAGTTATAGGATCTCATCCATGATCTAAACCATTATTGAACTCTATATCGAACTCGAAATTGTTACTTGAACTGCATCCTGTATTGATTCCTCTGAGCGTTCTTATAGTTTATCTTTTGGTTGCAGAGTAATGGATCCCAGGAACGGAGACAAGATTCCTTTGGATACACTACATGATGCTGTGGTTACTTATGGAGACGGAGTGACTCCAGGAAATGGAGGACAAGCATCACAGGGCGATCAAACCGGAAAGCCTAATCCAAGGTTCCGGAGAGATGACATCCCACCTCCACCACAGTTCACTCCACAGATGCCAGTTTTCCCGCCAGGGCAAGCCATGGACGGGCAACAGATGTTCCAGATGATGTATGCCATGATGCAAGCCCAGCAGCAAATTCAGCAAGAGGCCCACCGACAGGAGGCAGAGTATCTGAGGACCAGCCTGGTATCCGCATTGGAGCAGGCAAATCCACCAACGAGGCGAACAGCGACGGGATCTATCACCGACTTTCGTCATCTCAAGCCTCGCACATTTTCTGGTAAAGAAGGGCCAACGGAAGTTCATGAATGGCTCACTAACATACAGAATCAGTTGGAAGCCGCTGAACTTTCGAGAGAGAAGTGGATGACTGCAGTCAGAATGCAGTTAACTGAAAATGCACACCATTGGTGGTTAGCAGAAGAGAGGAGGCTCGGACAGGACCGAGTCACTTGGGAAGAGTTCTCCAGACTCTTCAAAGAGATGTATATTCCCGCAGTAGCACGGTCAGAGCTCAGAGACAGATTCAACCGCCTTATCCAAGGCAATATGACAGTGGAAGAATACAATGCGGAATTTATTCGCCTCAGCCGCTTTGCCCGACCTTGATTGCGACAGAGGAAGAGAAAGCTGAGAAGTTCTTTGACGGACTGAAGTTCGAGCTCCAGAGATTGATTGGATCGGTCGCGCCCACATCTTACACCGACGTTCTCGCAGCAGCACGACGCATGGAGCGCGTCACCAGAAGGGAGTCGAACCTGAAGAAGCCTAACAACTCAGCATCATCCAGGACAGCACATGGGGATTCAGCAAAATGGACCCAGAGGAGTATGCCCGAGAGGACAGCACATAGGGCCATATCTCTCCCTACTTGTCACCACTGCGGCAAGATAGGTCACATTGAGAGAGAATGCAGACGTAAGTTGGGACTATGTCTGAGCTGCGGATCCAACCAGCACTTTTTCAGGGACTGTTCCGAGCGCAGAGAGGGAGCACCGAGACTAGCTTTACCTGCTCCACGACCAGCTTATCCAGCAGTAGGAGCCCAGCAGGCAGGAGTTGGAGGCGTCAGGCCACCAGCCCCAGGAGGCAATCAGCAGAGACCACCACTGGCACCGCAGGCAGCTATATTTCAGCAAACTCAGCAGCAACAGAGAGGTCCAGCTCAGGGACGAGGCCAGGCATTCACATTAGCTGTTGAGGAGGAAGCTACTGCAGGCGAGGTCATCGCAGGTACTATTTTAGTAGCTTCATTACCAGCTGTAGCATTATTTGATTCTGGAGCATCGCATTCATTTATAGCAGCTAGCTTTGTAGCCACCCATAGAGTAGCTACCGCACCCCTTCCGAAGATGAAGAGGATTCTTACGGGAGGTGGAATTATTCCGGTTAGTGACGTCTGTAGATCATGTTCTGTAGTAGTTTGTGGCCGAGAAATGCGAGCTCAATTCCTAATCTTTTCCATGCCGGATTATGATGTCGTACTTGTGTAAACTCCCTTGACCAAATTTCAGTAATTTAGGATTAGTTTAGACTAATTAGAAATTATGCAACTTTTTAAAAATTTATTTATTATATAATCTATTGATTGTGCACTTGTTTATTACACAATTAATTAGGGCATCACACTAACTGTTAACCTTAAACAAATTTCACATCCTTGTTCTAGACTTGTTAGACTACACTTTCTGTATTTTTAGCAACTTCCAGAAACCTCATCTGGTGCTTCGTTTTAGTCGCACAAATATCGTTACAGACGTACGTATTTATTACCTATTTTAATTTCTGCTTTTACCCACCTCTGTACCCTAAGTGATTTGAGGACCAGTAGACACCTGTTTTGCCCAACCAAAAATACGATAATTGTCACGCCCCGATTTTGGCTAATCGATAATCGTCTCCCGGGCGTGATGCCGTGCACGCGTAGGGCGCGCGTGCACAAGGCCTTAGGCATAAGGATATTCTTTAGTACAATGCAACAGAGTAGACATATAAGATAACACAAAGTGAGGCATAGAAAAGTTTCTCTTTTATTCATAATGAACATCTTTTTACATCGCTTGACTCAAAAGTATAAAATGCCCCACGGGCTTACAAACTTGGACGCAAAATGAGATAGCCGATCCATACATTATGTCCCTTTACATAGATTTAAAAACACAAAACACCTTGGGTGCGAGTAAGCACCATCGCCTTAGCGATATTCAGCAACGGAGATAGTGAAAGGCTTCTAGCTTGAGCCTCCAAAAGTCTTGGCCACGAACCGCCAAGAATCCCAAAAGTCCGGAGAGAACTTCAGCTCCTCGCCGCGTTGCCTTGCGCCGGGGAACCTGCTACAACGAGGGTCAGTACTTCGAAAAGTACTGGTGAAGGCTAGCTGCTCAACTTTACCAAGCTCATGAGATGAGATCTAATGAGTATGCTACAATTATGTGCTTAGGTGGGTTTCTATTCTTGCCTAGTTCAGATTTCATTTAGCAGGTATGCAAGAACAAAATAACATAACTCCACATGCCACCGTTCGGTGACTTTACCTGTACCGTCTGAACCACCTGTACAACTTACCATAGCCTTTCCTGTCACGAAGACATAGTTAGTCTGCACAGTTTAAATATACACAACATCTTTCTTTGTTGTTTAGGAGCCATCATGGGTTTAGTCTGGGCTGGCGACGACGCTTGCAGCGCGGGTAGCTAGCCCCGCTACAATTCCCCGCTCCCTGTGCTAACTCATTTAGCACGACTAAAAAAGTAGATTCCGCCCTGGTCGAAACGGCCCGGTGCCCCGGTAACCGTTCGCAGGAACCTGGATCCCTTGTGCACAAGAATTCCCATGACCATTTCTATGAACCGAACTTCATAGATTTACATACTAGCGATTTAAAGAACATCATGTACGAAACTGCTTTACTGTACTATCACAATCATCCAACAAGTTATATGAAATAACATGCAGCAGTTTATAGAAGAACACCTTGAACTATCAATAAATACCAACCAATTATACACCCAACGAACATGCATGCATCAATGAATTTATGCAAGGTTCTGTATGACAAGCAATGAGTGTTCCAAGCCTACTTCTTATCTTATCTTTTTATCCAACTTATTACTTAATTGGTATCGTTTGATTGAATGCACAACTGAGTCGATTTTATTAAGAACGGAGCCCTTGGAAAGAAGCTGCTTATCGAAATAGAGCCACTCACAAGTTGGTTGAATAGGAAGAAGAAGGAGAGATCTCTAAGACTCCGCTCGCGCGTCGTCTACACGATCACCTGCACGCACCAACGGATGATCAATACCTCCTGCTTCGGTCTCCAAGGCTCGATACGAAATGCGAAATCCTAAGAACGAAAGCAATGAAATCCATTGAAACCGTTCAAGAAAACGCAAGTCATAAAACCAACAAGAAAGCAACCAAGCGGCACGAAAACGGACAAGAAACCAACGCAACGGAAAGGCCCCTCTCGACTCTGCCGCCGAGTCCATCCTCGAGGCACAATCCATTGTATATGGGACCTGATTCCGAAGAAACCAATCCATAACGAGGAAAGGATCTTAATTCAATCTGTCTCGTTCGGACGGTCGTAAGTATTTCTTGGCCGTGCTCCCCGAGTAGGGGGAACGGGGCATTACATCATATTATATATTGTGCTGGATATTACAGCCTAATTATATATTATTCAGTGGTCGTATATAGACCCTAATAATATTTAGTACAGCACATATATACGTATTAAATTTCTGTACTGTCATTTCAATTTACCTATATATATATATCTATCAGTGGATATACCCTGAATATATATGTATTTTAATTCTGCCCTGTCATTTCAATTTATCTATATTATTATATATCAGAGGATACACCCTGATAAATACTATATTATTTATCGCAGTGGATATACCCTGCTACTATATATATTATTGCCTGCATTTATCTGTTATATATATATATACTATTATGTATATTATATCTATGCCTACTAAATATATATATCTATACTATATATATGTATATATATATGTTTTTTATTACAGCCTGGATATTCACGAAACCTATCTGTTTTAACAGAAACCAACTTCAGCACAGCCAGTGACCCCCTGTCACCAGCACCTTCACAACTGACTGTAAAATCAGGGTTTCAACACTATCAGGGAGTAGGCAAGTATACCTTGCCAAGATATTGTTTAAATTAAATTGTTGATATCTACTTTATTCTGAAATTCATACACCATGATCACCTGAGACTGCCTTGGGTACAGTCAACTGTTATGTTGACACAATATTACAGACTCACCAAACAGCTGAGAGAATATCCTAATATTCTCCTAGACCCTATCACGGGAACACGCAACATGGTTGCATTACATATATGGATGTGAGCTGCGTATTTGATTAGCTACCAGTACGTGTGACCCGCATCACGGATTAGAATAACTCAGGAAATGTACGAATTGACATTTAGTTTCATTGGGATGGGAGAGATAACTAGTGGACGTATGGGACACCCCCTCCAATAATGTTTTATACCTTCGTACCAGTAATGGTCCATTGCAGAGTTCCCTGAGTCGGGGGCATACGACACCTATACTAGCCAGTCGCCACGATTGGTGAATTACGTCAGCGTATGTCTAGCCACACATTCCCATGCGTACTACTGGATCTTTACTTGCATTTTCACTTAGTATGGTTAACACCCTGTATTTATTTTCTTTATTCAGTATTTACATACATGGCATGTCATTTCCTGTATCTTGTTACGTCCCATTGAGGACCTGGTTCCCTGCCAGATCTAGACGAGGCTTTCTACCCCACTGTGTACGGGCCTGATCAGGAGGCCAGATGTGCTACCGAGGAGGAGCTCGAGGAGACACCCTCTGAGTTTGCCTGACCCTAGAGGCCTGCCACCTGGAGATGGAGATGTTTCATCAGATAGACACTGCTTAGTCTATCTGATTTTTCTGCGCTATTATCAGTCTTGTAGTAGGCTTGTATTCTCACCAGTTGTGTACTGTATCAGACTCAGTTTATATATATTCAGCACTTGCTTTTCTGACATTTTCCTGTGGATGATATAGATTTGACTGTGTTATACTTGTAGAATTTTAGGACAGCGTAGCACGTTTCTTTGGGTCCATTCAAAAATGGATTAAGCCCTTAGTGACGTGTCAGCTGGCCAGTGACACGTGGCCTAGTTCTGACATTTTGGAACTGGGGCGTGACAACTTGTATGGACTGGTTAAGTCAGTACCATGCGACTCTTGATTGCCGACTTGGGCGGGTTATATTTAGACCGCCTGGACATCCAGAATTCGAGTTTCTCCGAGGAGCAGTAGAGCAAGGAGTTCAGCCTACTCTTAGGGTACTATCTGTAGAAGGAGAGACAGGTTACCC
Organism: Iris macrosiphon; assembly: GCA_036927795.1. Classification (NCBI taxonomy): domain Eukaryota; kingdom Viridiplantae; phylum Streptophyta; class Magnoliopsida; order Asparagales; family Iridaceae; genus Iris; species Iris macrosiphon. The sequence goes on along the minus strand of JAYESA010000046.1, from coordinate 282,041 downwards.
AAGAGTCATATCAGAATTTGTGGAGGTATTTCCTGATGATCTTCCAGGTTTACCACCTGATCGGGAAATAGAATTCACAATAGACTTAACTCCAGGAGCAGAGCCTATCACTTCATCAGTATATCGGCTAGCACCTAAGGAGTTAGTGGAGTTGAAGGAACAGGTCGATGATCTTTTGGCGAAGGGTTTCATTCGGCCCAGTGTTTCACCTTGGGGAGCACCCATATTATTTCTGCCGAAGAAGGATGGAACAGTACGATTGTGCATTGACTACAGGGCACTAAATGTTGTGACCATCAAGAACAGGTATCCCTTACCACGCATTGATGATCTATTTGATCAATTGAGTGGCGCAAGGGTATTCTCAAAGATTGACCTTCGATCCGGCTACCATCAGATCAAAGTAAGGAAGGAAGACGTACCGAAGACAGCTTTCAGGACCAAGTATGGACATTATGAGTTCTTGGTGATGCCGTTTGGTTTAACCAACGCGCCAGGAGTGTTTATGAGTTTAATGAACAGAGTCTTTCATCAGTTCTTGGATAAGTTTGTGGTTGTGTTCATTGACGACATTCTCATATATTCCAAGAGCCACGAAGAGCACGAGGAGCATCTCAGAATCGTGTTAGAGACCTTGAGGCAGGAGAAGTTATACGCCAAACTCAGTAAGTGTGAGTTTTGTATGGACAAAGTACCTTTCTTGGGACATATCATCTCCGGAGAAGGACTTTCAGTGGATCCAGAGAAAGTTGCGGCAATAGAGACTTTGCCTACACCCACATCAGTTGCAGAGGTGAGAAGTTTTCTCGGACTTGCGGGATATTACCGAAGGTTTGTAGAAAATTTCTCGAGGATTGCAGAACTGATGACGAAGCTGACACGTAAAGACCAGGAGTTTATATGGACAGAAGACTGCCAGAAGGCCTTCGAAGAATTGAAGAGAAGATTAACAACAGCACCTGTCTTGACTCTTCCTTCGGGGTCAGGAGGTTTTGTTGTTTACAGTGATGCATCAGGTAGTGCACTAGGCTGTGTTTTGATGCAACATGGCAAAGTCATTGCTTATGCATCAAGACAGTTGAAGGTCCACGAGAAGAACTATCCAACACACGATCTGGAGTTAGCAGCAGTTATATTTGCATTGAAGATTTGGAGGCACTACCTTTATGGTGAGAAAGTAGACATCTTTACAGATCACAAGAGTCTGAAGTATGTATATACTCAGAAGGAGCTTAACATGAGGCAGGGACGTTGGCTCAAATTGATGGTAGATTTTGACATAGATCTGCAGTATCATCCGGGAAAGGCGAATGTTGTAGCAGACGCACTGAGCAGGAAGCCTACGGCTTATTTCTTGACGATGCAGCCCGAGTTATTGAAAGATCTACAGGAGCTTCAGATAGAGGTTGTTCTACCAGGACAGAGTGGCTTGATGGCTAATCTTGAAGTTAAGTCATCACTCGTGGAGAAGATTAAGGAGGCATTGCCCACCGATGCTAGATTCCGAAGACTCAAAGAGAGGACAGAAGCAGGCATGTAGACAGGACTTCGCATACACGAAGACGGGACATTGAGGTTTGGAAATCGCTTGTATGTTCCAAATGGAGAATTGAGACAAGAGTTAATGACTGAGGCACATAGCTCTATGTACTCTGTTCACCCAGGAGGAACCAAGATGTACCGAGACTTGAGACAGTATTACTGGTGGCATGGAATGAAAAGGGAGATTGCAAGATTTGTGGCCAAATGTTTAGTCTGTCAGCAAGTAAAAGCCGAACATCAGAGGACTGCAGGTATGTTACAGCCGCTTCCTATACCAGAATGGAAGTGGGAGCATATCACGATGGATTTTGTCACCGGATTTCCGAGGAGCCCCAGTGGAAGAGACGCAGTATGGGTTATAGTGGATCGACTCACTAAATCGGCACACTTCTTGCCATTTAGAGTTGGACAGTCCACAGAGGTACTAGCCGACATGTATATACGACAAATCATCAAATTTTATGGAGTGCCTGTTAGTATTATATTGGATCGAGATTCAAGATTTACCTCTCATTTCTGGAGAAGCATGCAAGAGAGTCTGGGCACCAGACTCAAATTCAGTACGGCTTACCACCCACAGACAGATGGCCAATCGGAGCGCACCATTCAGATCTTGGAGGACATGTTGTGATCATGTATACTAGACTTTGGAGGATCTTGGGAAGATCATTTGCACTTAGTGGAGTTCTCCTACAATAACAGTTATCAGGCCAACATTCAGATGGCACCATTCGAGGCATTATACGGAAGGAAGTGCAGATCGCCTGTATGTTGGAGTGACGTTGGTGAACGTCAAATACTGGGTCCAGAATTGGTAACACAGACAGTGGAGAAAGTGAAACAGATCCAGAATCATCTTCGAGCAGCTCAAGACAGACAGAAGCATTGGGCAGATACGCACAGACGTCCCCTAGAGTTCAAAGAAGGAGAGCACGTGTTCTTGAGGATTTCTCCCACACGAGGTACTATCAGATTCGGAAGCAGAGGCAAGTTGAGCCCAAGGTATATTGGGCCATTCGACATTTTAAAGCACGTTGGTGAGGTGGCTTATCGTCTTGCATTACCTCCATCCTTAGAGGGAGTGCATGATGTATTCCATGTCTCACAGCTGAGAAGGTACGTGACTGACCCAAGTCACGTAGTCGACCATTCAGAGATCGCAGTAGGCCCAAGCTTGAGATATGAAGAACAACCAGTTGGCATCCTCGACGTCAGCGAGAAGACATTGCGGGGACAGACAATCAGACTGGTCCGTATAGCTTGGAAACATCATTCTCCGGGAGAATCGACTTGGGAGCGAGAAGATAGTATGCGCCAGCGTTACCCCCACCTGTTTGAGGAGGCAGTTGTAAACTAAGCAACCTTGTATTCCATAATTCTTTCTTTAGTAGCTTGTTCTTTGATTGCGAGGACGCAATCCTTTTAAGGAGGGAAGATTGTAAACACCCTAAATTTTCAGAATAAATGTTAATACAAATTTTCTCGAATTTTCGGAATTTTCTAGAATTTAAAACGAAGGTGAAGGTGATCTCCATAATTTTAAATGCAGTTTATTGGTGATAAAATATTATGGAAATAATATTTTATGTTGTAAAATGGACAACCGGACGCAGGGTATTTTTCGGTGAATTTATTGGGCTCCGGGAACGCATTTAAAGCCTTAAAAGCTATTGGGTTAATAAACCGAGCTAAACCCGAATTAAACCGAACCAACCCTGGGCAGACCAACCCAGCACAATGGGTCGGGTCGAGTCGGAGCTGAACCAAACCCGACCCAAAACCCATTGGGAAGAAAACCCTAGCCGGAAGACACTGTACGACTATTTAAGTCGGGCCTAGGGATCCGTGGGGCCGCCACCACCACTCGAACTCCTCCCAGACCCGACAGCAGCCTTCTTCTTGCGCGTGGCCGCCGTCCCCTGTGTCCGACTTTGCGAAGGTGATCAGCCGGGTTCCTCCTAAACCGATCGACGCCGACCCCATCTCCGTCGGGCCGTCGACGCCTTCCTCCCCGACCTGACAACGGCTGCATCAGCCGACCAAGGCCGCCGCCCCTCTGCTCGGCCCCGCCTCAGAGTCGACCCAGCCCCATCGCGGTCACGATCGGAAAACCTAGCCTGGACGCCTGGACACCGCAACCATATCGCAGGACACGAAAGTGGACTCTCGGACACGTGAAAAACAAATTCACGGAGCCCTGTTCAGGTACCGATTTCTCTCACCACGTAACTCCGTTTTCAATTCCGTCAGTTGCTATGTGTATACTGTGTGACCCTCTCGGTGCCCGTGCAACTCGCTCGGTGCATCGCGTCCTGTGGTGATCGCACACCGCGATCCAAAAACAGGAAAAACAATACCCCGTTTCACCCCGGAACTGAGTGTGCCCCGCCAAACGGGACGACTTGGTCGCACGCGGTCTTTACCGAACTGTGCGCGTCGTTGATACATTCGTGTGGGATTTTGCAGAAGTCGATTCGGATGTGCGTGCACCCCGGAATCAACGCGTATCTGCCGACGACACCCCGTATCCGTCCTTTCTGGAACACGCTGTAACTTGGTGTACACACGTCGGATCGAGACAAAACTTGCGCCATCGGACTCGTAGCAATACGCTGGTCCTGTGACCCAAGTTTGGTCCGATTCTGAGAACGTTGATAAAATCGCGTATCGTGGGCCCTACCGGCTCCACTTGACGGGCGATTTTGTGATCGGCTCATCGGAATCCAATTCTGGAAGTTCCATTGGGTTCGTATCATCGTTCCTGACTTGTTGACACTGAGTTTGACTAATTTGGAGATCTTTGACCTGGGCACGCTTTTCGGTGCAAAGTGGCCCACATATGGAACCCGCTTTGGCCCGGAAATGACATTTTTGCCCCTGTGTCCAAATTGGACGTAAGGACAGGCATTTCTAGCAGTTTGATATCTTCTGAGACGGTTGGTGATGTTTATTGCAGCTTTTGGAGGAGTACCCACAAGATCCACTGATACCGGGACGATTTTGGATATTCAAACATCAGGCAAGTGTACCTTGCCAAACTCTGCAGTTTTGTTACATATTTTTCTTGCTTCATTATATTGCTGTGCATGCTTAACCTAGGACCGTGTGACGTACTTAGCGTCCGATTATCAGTCGGGTGCCGACACTGTACGCGGTGTTGGGTACGGTCACCTAGAGATGGACATTCGTGATACTATATATTCTCGTACTGGTCTTACCAAGTACACCTTAACCCAGGAAACTTGACACCATTCATGAAACAGGATCTTTCCGAGATATTCGTGGTGATTCTGTATAGGATACTGGACATGGATATTATATTCTTAGATATTGTATGACTGGTTGCATTAGGTATGATCCTGCGTGTCATGGACATGAGACGTGTGATTTCATTGGATGGGGAGAGACACACAGGCTACAGGCTGTTTATATATATATATCTTCTACTATTGTGAGGTCGTAGACTCTCGGAGCAGAGCTAGACACATTACCGGTTATTACCGCTACCGGCTCCCCGACACAGAGCTTGTAGTGGCTCAGCCTGAGACTAGTGATGCTCTCACTTGCATTGCACTTAGATGGTTACATATTTACCCTATTGCTTTATTTATTTATTATTGCTGCACTGCTTAATTATTTATTGGCATGGGCTTTCTTGTACCTTGCTATGTCCCCTGAGGACCTGGATCCGGATTTTTGTCCCCAGATTTTGCAGACGAGGTTTATCCCGAGATATACGGGACCGGAGCAGGAGCTGGACCGACACCCGAGGACGAGGTGTTAGCTGAAGACTTTTCCTGAGCATCCATGTTTCATGCTCAGTATTTATTTATTTATTTCAGTCTTTTATATTCTGGTATGTTGAACCATTGTACTAGATATTTATCGGGTTGTTCCCCGAAGTACTTGTTGAGACTAGCTGATGATTTACATTCATTAATTATTCTGTGGATCACATTTTATATCTTGTGTGGATGAGATTAGTTGTGCCATGTTGTCATAGACTTGATTTTACAGCTTAAGTATGCCCTGATGGATCCATTAAATTGGGTTTGTCCATCGGTGCGTACTGCTGGCCATTGCCACGAGTCTGGTCCCACGGTATTTTGGGACTGGGACGTGACACTCCCCAACCAATACTCATGGATCCAATCACGACATGTTATGCACATAAATACGGTATAGTCACACTAGCACACAAAATAATGGATGCACATGAAGCGCATAAAAATTAATACTTGATGCACATGATGAATACATGGGAATGAGTACCCGTTGAACCCGGTAAGGGATCCATATAGTACCAGTCCGTATAACCAAGTGTCAGTATCAAGTATGCAGTTCTAGAACAAGTGATATATATACTATCATAAAATAAAAACTAACAGAGAGATGTACTCGCCTAAGGTCCTGAGCAAGGTGTGTCTCTCGATGCTCAAGCTGGTGTCACACAAACCTATATTGGAAAATCAAGTTACTTAAGTGTCAAAGGTGATAAATATGCTAAAATGCACCAATATGAGTTTCTAGGTCCACACTAGGTCACACTAGATTAATACCCTGATTCTAGGGTCATATCTTACTTTTAAGTCTAATACAAGGCTATACTAGTGGGTACCAAAAGATACTAGGTCTCCCTTGGTTTTCTAAGTCATGAGTATTAGTTATACTAATGTTTACTAAGTCATACTAGGTCTGACATGTAAGTATATATCCATATGCAAGTAACTGAATCTATTGATACTAACTAACCTTAATGATTAGCTAACTAATCTGAGACCTAACCTACTACTACTGACTACAACTCATTTACTAACATTACTAACTACTGGCAGTTGAATAAATTTACACTAACTATTGTATAACTAATATTCTTTATAGTTAATTGACTGACATTACAATTAATTCTAACAGTTAACTAACTACACTTTACCTGATACCTTCTTGCTCACTCGAGCTTGGTCCCCAACATGTTCCTGATGCCTGAAACATCTTCCCTAATTCTTAATACCCGAAATCAACTCCTCATCACATACACAACGAGCAAACTCCTCTTTAGTCTCAGTTACCCTAATTGAGCAGTGACTGCTCTTAGGTATCAACCATAACTGATACATCAAAATATACTAACTTGTACCTTACCATATCAGTCATGCTAACTGGTCATAAATACTAACTAACACCCTTAACTAACTAATTGGAATACAAACTCATCTAGTTGACACACTAACATGATTAACATTAAGCACTAACTCCAACTCTCACTGCTGCTACTAATAACCCAACCTCAGTCAATGGACTGCCTGGACACCAATATCACCCTTAACTGCATTGATACTCATCAACTTAAAACTGAAATCAAAGTCAAGACTTACTGCTGCAGTTGGTGTTGCTGAAACTGCTTCCCTTGCAGTTGTTGCTGCTGCACACTACATTGTAAGCTGCTATGCTGCTGCACATTGTAGCATACTGCACTTCTCTTGCTGCTGTGCGTTTGCTGCTTGCTACTGCACTGCTGTAGCGTTTGCAGCTTGCTGCACTGCTGCAGCTATTGGTGTTATGCTGCTGCTGATACTTGCTGCATTGCTGCAGCTATTGCTACTATGCTGGTTGCTTGCAACTGCTGCTGCCTGCACACTACTATGTGCACTGCTAGCTACTGCTGCTCTTGGCAAAGCCCGATCACCCAGTCACTCCCTGTACACACTTAGACACACACACATACATATATATACATCATTATATATACACACATATACATATATAAATATCACACACACACACACACACACACACACACACACACACACACACACACACACACACACACACACACACATATATATATATATATATATATATATATATATAGGTTAAGGCATTTAAACAAATACCTATAGTGCACCAACTAGGATACCTATGATAATCAATTCATTGAGGTGCCAAACTCTCCATTTTCCAAAATTGATCATTCCATCAAGTCATATATATATAATTACAACTATTAGAAGTCATTACAACATATAATGAAGAGAATTCATGCAAATCACACAAAATTGGTCCTGTATCACACTGTATCATAAAATACCGTGGTATGGCCTATACGTATCCATTTGTGGACATGTACCTAGTTTCACAACCCCCAATCTAAGTCTAATTAGATCTAATTGGTCTCATAACACACAATTGATGTGTCAAATTCGTAATTCCCCTAACATACACATAAATTACCTCATAGATCTCACATTACAATGCCAAATAGCCTAGAAGTTGTTCCTATAGGTAGTCCTATGCAATGGGATCATTCCTAATGGTCAAATACATGATTAAGAAAGCCCAATGAGAGGAAAATTCAAGAATTACCAATTGGGGAATGGATTCTCAACGAAAATACAATTGGACACAATCCGGACACGATCTTTGGCTCCAAAGATTCTCCTCCTTGTACTCCTTGCTTCTCCAAGCTCCAAGGCTCAAAGAGTGATGAATTTAAGAAAGAATTGGTGGTAAATTTTGTAAAAATTCAATGGAGAGAAATTAGGAAATTGGAGATCTAGAATTTGGAGCAAAATAAAATGTTAATGAGGAGAGAGAGAGAAAGAGAGAAGAATCCCCATCTTCATGTGGCGGGCCTCTCCCCCCTTCCCTAAGCAATATCAAACGTCCAAGTTGCCCCCTACATGTTGCATTATAAAAAATAATTAAGGATGGGTATATTTGGAAGTCTCTAACTAAATGTAATTACACTAATCATTCTTAATTTAATTAGTGTAATGACTAATTGGACTTGGGTCCAAGTTGGGCTCACTATTTGTCATGACAAATCTAAATAGGTCCATATGTGACAAGTCTAATTATTGTCTAGTCTCTCTAACTAATTAATTAACACAAGTCTCTAATGACTAAATAATACTAGTAATAAATAATTATAGCTTATCTTAATTAAATAAATTATTCATTCATCACACAATATTCAATATTATATTTTTAAAATTAGATACCTATGCCAAATTACTAAACTATCCCTAGCTTGAAAAGTGAGGGTGACAGCGGGACCGACCGTCCTCACACGGGCGTGATATCGTGCAAGCCTAAGTTGCGCTTATACAAGGCCAAAGCTTGAACAAGGACAAGTAAGCTATTCAAGACGGAAGTAGCGGCACATATTGCAGAAAAGTAAAGAACACAATAGCATAAGGAAACAAGCATCTTTATTGATATTCAAAAGTGTTACAAGCGGTGCTTGGCCGAGGTTACAAATCTCTCAAGCACTCTCTTGAAATACAATGACCTCGTTTCATACATTACATCCCTTTATACAAAAATAGATCAAAGTACAACTCGATACGACTCAAGACATCGACTTCAGATTTTTGGGTCCTAGGGATGAGACACGACTATCGCTTCTTCGGACGATCCAGCACCTGCGAACAAGCAAACTGTTGGTGGGTCAACACTTTGGAGAAAGTACTGGTGAGTAAAACTCAACGAACAGAAGAAACACTCCCTGAAACCAACACTAAGTAAGCATGTAGAAAAATATTACATTACTTGTGATCTTGCTACTTTTACCTAGGTTCATTTCATGTAGCACAAGGTTAGAGTCAGTTTACTTCTTTCGAAAATATAGCTTTGGAAATATTTTCATATTCAAACATTTAAGCATACAATCAGGACAGTGTTCTATCGTGCAGTACACAACATGTACCGTGCACCATATTTACTAACTCTTTAGGAACACAAGTTATTATAGTGGACTGATTAATTCATTACAAAGGGGAAGCAGTAAACATCAAGTAAAATATGCAAGTCTAGGGGCAATACGAGATTCAAAGCATAATCAAAAATTAATACATCACTTATTCAGTGATTCTTACCCTTCGTCGAACGGTTATCCCTGCATCAGACATACAGGTTAGCAACAATTTGCATAAACATATATGTTATATTCCTTGTTAGTCTCTGCATCAAACAGTTAGGTATGCAAGAAGGCTAACCTAGCATGCGCCCTAACTACATGATGGTTCATGGGTAGCCCCATGATTAGCAGCGGTGACTCAAGATTCAGCTCTGCACTAGCATACACGTGTATCGAAAGATGTGACTCAAGGTTCAGCTCTTCACCAACACACACGAGTAATAGCAGCTGTGACATCATGGGTTCTGCACAACACTAATAGACAAAATACCCCACTAGATCCCGTAGGACCATATCCTTATGATGCAACAAAATTTCTTTCGGATCGACCAATTTTCAGTGCCCTAGGAACAGTTCAAAAAATGACCCTTGTGCACAAGTTGTCCGAGATCAATGCATGACATGAATCATCTATAATGCAAGCAAGCAATGATCAATCAAAATATATCTTTTCTTATTTTTAAAATGAGCGACAAGTTCAATCTTCTTTTCACACAACTAATAGCACACCCCACTAGATCACAAGGACCGTACCTCAGGGCGCACTATTAGTCTCTGCTTATACGAATCAATTACTTATAGCAGTTCGATATAAGGAAACAGATAAGCGAAACATATATTATCAAGCACGATAACAATTTTCATAACAACTAGCATGTAATTTCTCTCTTTCAGTACGATATGGAACATACGATAAATCTCTATGTAAGCAAGCATGATAGTAGTTCTTCTATCTCTTTTTACTAAATCAGGTTATTCTACTCTTACTTAGAATATGACAAGGGACTCGTTCAAGCAATTTCTTTACTTATCTTATTAGCATGGTAATTAAGGGTTCATTTGATAGCGGTGTCAGTGTAACTAAGCATTCAACATTTCTTTCTTGACTTTAGCATGTCAAGGTTCTATATCTTTTAGACAAGCAATACAATTTCTTAGTTAAGCATGCAGGTTCTCGTTCTATCATTTCTAATGCGAACATTATCTTATTAAGCAAACAAGTATTGCAAAAACTCAGATTCACTATTAAGGCGTGCAAGAATCAGAGAATGAAGTTCTGCCCACTCACTTAGATCAATCGTCTTGTGTTTCGATCGGAAACTCTTCGAGAAGGCTTTCGCTCGAGCAAGCAAAACAATATCACTTTTACATAGTGCCTACGTGGAGCAGGGTACTACAGTAGTAGTCTTTTCCTATTGGTTCACATGTGCATGGCTCATGAGCACTATGGCTCATATCCGATTTACCCATATATATATATATATATATATATATATATATATATATATATATATATATATATATATACTCTCTTCACAATTATAAACAGCTAAAAAGTATATGAGCCGTTTAAGTCTATGTATATCATCATTTAAATAAATTTAAAAAAAAATAACTAAATAACTAACTAAATTCTCTACTAATTATTTTAAAAAAGTTAACCACACATTTAATTACATAATATGATATATTTATAACTAAATAACTCTAACTCAAGTGGTTAAGGTGAGAGTCTTTTTTTTTATTGCTTGAGTTTAATTCCTAGGAATGACATTTTTTATAATAATTTTATTTTTAATTTTTTATAATATTTTTTATGCACGTTCAATGCACATGCACATTACTAGTACGACTTAACAACGACTCAAAATTAAACTCTCTAAAATATATGTATATCATCAATTATTAATATTTTTTTTTAAATCAACTACCGAATATGTTTTCTTCTCGTTTGGTTGAGAAAAAAATTAAGAACCAACCGAACATACAACAAATTCTAAAATATATTCAAATTTTAAATTATATTTAAACTAACTATATGGTATTATCTATTATCTAATTAAATACACATTCAAAATTGAAAAATATATTTACAAAAAATCATAAATAAAATATATTTATATCATATTTAAAATATTCTAATATAATTTAATTTTTTATCTATTTTCTAGTAAAAAAAAAAATTATACGTACGTGCATGAAGCTGACTAGTTACCTTAACATATATCAATATTCCTACAAACAAATATATAACAAATCCAAATTAATATTTAACATTCAAATTATTTTTAAACTAAAAATATGGTATTATCTAAAAAATATATTTAAAGTTCTACAAATATATATGTAACAAATTTAATTAAACTATATTCAAGTCATATTTAAACTATTTTAATATAATTTAAATTTTTATCTAATTTTTTAATAATATCATAGAAAAATAATTATATATAAATTTCCAATATATATATATATATATATATATATATATATATATATATATATATATAACAAATCTTAATTAAAATATATTCAAATATTTAAACTATTTTCTAATAATAGTAGGATTTTTTACCGTGTAATGCACGTAAATTTACTATTATAATGTAGAAAATATGATAAGGACGGTTGTAGATGGAATAAGAGCATCCATATTTGTGTTTATCCACAAATAACAACAATATGACTTATTTTTCTATTTTTTTCTCTCTTTTTTAGTTTAGTTACAAATTTCTCTATGTTGTATGCAATATTTATTTCCTTGATAAGGACATTAATTATCCTTATCCAATACTTCTCACATAAAACAAATTTGGTTATGGAGCATAAGATTGCATAAAAGATTTGACATTTTTCTCATAATCGTAACCCTTTTGTCGGTTCCAATGTCCTAGCCAAGATAGCTATAAACATGATATATAATAGATTTTCATAAAAATCAAAATACTAGAGTAAGAATTTTAATTACTGAGGGTAGAGTGAAAGATCAGTTTGATTTTTCTTTTTAAATACAAGAGTAATATATATGAGTGTTGTTTGTTGTTTCAACTCATCCCGAGTTTCTCAACTAAAGGATGGCGTCAGTTGCACTCACTAGTTAAACACGAGCCATTTCATGAATGACATATGACCACTAAACCGAAGAGAATAATAACTTGTGACAAATAGCATCTTGTTACATTAAAAAATATAAAATTTAAGTAATCCGAATGAAAGTTGACTTAATTTTAAATTAAGTGGTTGAATAAAGAAAAAAATATTAGGCTAATTAGCATTTAGATCCTGAATTTTATACCAACTTAGAGTGCAAGTCCTAATATATCAAATTGAAAAGTTTTGATCTTGAATTTTTATTTTTAATTTTTTTTTTTCAATTATAAACTTGACTCGATAATAAAAGGCAATACCACGTGTTGGACGTGCAGCGGAAGAAGCACTTTACCAACTCACCTGAGATGACCAAACCAATCAATGAACACCAACCATAGATAAAGATAAGTATATAGCGCTGGACAAATCCCAACCTTTATAACTTAGATAAAATTACAAAATCTAATGTTGAAACCCTTTGCCCTAATAGTTTCAATCCCTTTACCATACTCAAGAAGAAAAACAGAAGATTATAATTGAAATCACTCACCAACCCATAGCAATCTTCCTAACCGAAGTTGACGACTCCTCGATTAGATCTCCTTCTTCCTTCTGCCTTGGATGGTAAAGTCCTAAGAGCTAAGCACGGGCTTTCTCTTAGATTTTTTGTGGACAAGCACCCCAAATCTCCGACTTGTGCTTCTTCTTTGTGCCTCCATTCTCCTCCCTATTTATAGGATGAGAAACCTATTTTAGGGTTAGAAAATCCTAAAAATAGCCAACCGTAAGAACCAGTCGTCTACTAGCATCCAACGGTCCAAAATATAACATAAAAACTCCAAAATTTGAGCAACCGTCGTCGACACTGAACTCGGACCGAGTTCGGTTCAAAGGTTCTGGAATACCACACCGAGTTCGGCCCAAACTCGGTCAGGGACCGAGTTCGGACCGAACTCTGCCCCCTTCAGCAGACTTGATTCCCAACAATCTCCTCCCTCCAGCCTGATGAGAGGTGTTGGCTCCATGGCTCCTCAATTGGACTCCATGCATGTCATCCCGCGACAGAAAACCTGCTCCCCTATGCCACCGATCTCCGATTCTTCGAGTTGCTTTGCATCTTCCGTCATCTCCAGCTCCTCGACCGCATGTCGATTCTAGCTTGCACTACTGGAATTCTGCTGATATCAATAACACGGCCAAGACCGAAGTCCCTGACGATCAGCCTCACCATGAGTCTTGGTTGCCTGTCCCGGACTTCTGTCTTCCACCGAAACGTGTTAACATTCTGACGAGCTTCTTCACCCTTGGCTGGCCCAACCAAGCGGACGGTGCAATTATTTCGAGGTTTGAACTCCTGAATATGCCCACCTTCATATCCGAACTTGAAGCTTCCCCATACACATGCGTCCTCGAACAGAATATCACGCACTGTGCATGTCGTCGATGACCCACAACTTTCCCTAAACTGTGTGAATGATGATGCTCCTGCCTCAGATTGAGTTTGCTGCAAACCTTGATCTCCTCCATGGCCTCGAACTACTGAAACCAATGTCGCTCCGTGAAGCTTTGGCAAACCACCCGTCACCAAAATTGAATCCGTGGAACAACCCCCACCTGGAGATCGACCAGCTGTCATGGGACCGACAGACTGACCCTCAATCTTTGACTCATCACCATTCGTTGCTTTGTCTTAATGAATCGAATCATATGTATCCCTCAAAGTATCTCGAAGCCCCTCCAAGACAAGTTTTTGACGATCCACCTCCAGTCGAATATCCCTCGAGCCTCCATCCGATGTATGTGGCCTGTCTGTACACCTCAGCGGCTTGAGCCTATACATGCCATAACACAAATCTCCTAGAGCCAGCTGTTGGAAATCCTTCGTCCCTAAATAAACTACGGCAGCCTTCATCTGTCAGCCTCCCTGTCACTACCACATCCTGAAAATAGGGGTATTTTTGTCATTTTATATATTATAGATATTGTGTGTATTTATTTTAAATAATTGCATGATATGTGTATATATATGTGTGTATTATATAATGTCCTTAATGCATGAGTTAGTAGATTAGACCTAGAAGTCCACTAGTTGAACCTCTGACCGAAATATAGTGTTATGGATTTAATTTGTAATTTTTGGGATTAATTATTTAGGGTTATAATTAATTATTGTGATTTTATTTAATTGTTGTGCCTTACCATTGCTTCGATATTTGGAGCCCTACCCTAGCTTTTGCCTTCCAACAAAATTTACACCTTGTCCTAGACTTGCCCGTCTTCCATTCTGACCCTTATGTAACTCATAAATATGCTTCCTTGTGCTACATTTTAGTCACACAATATTTGTCGCAAACGTCTATATTTCATTCGATATAAAATTTAACTTTGTATCTTTGTGTATTCCAATCAAAATTGGAGATACAATCTTGACCCATTTTGTGCAACCCAAATTATGATAATATTCTACTCTGAGTTCTCTACATCCATGACACTTGTGTCACACCTAATTTTAATCCCATGTACTTTCAATTTATTTTAGAACACCATTTACATTAATTTTAATTAAATTGATGTAAGGACCCAACTTAACCCAAAATTAGACCCAACACCAAACCAAACTCTCATTCACACCCTCAAGCTCCATACTAAACACCAAACATTTTTTCTAGCCACTACATCACACCAAACATGATATTTCCCTCATTAAATCCCAAAACCCACTTCTGTACAATTTTTTAATTGTTGGGGGCTTATTTGCCAAAGTATAATGATGTGTCACCATCCTATTAGTCAAGACCCATAAAAAAATTAATCCTCTCCCCTTTGACCGTTCAACCCTCTCCCTCTCTTCTATTTATTGTTTGAATTTTCTCCATGTGGAATCATGGTCATCCATTTAAAATGGAGCCATCCCCACCACACAACACCTTCACTTATATATATATATATATATATATATATATATATATATATATATATATATAACCCCATCCCAAGGCTTGGCCGGCCCTAATCCCTAGGAGTTCACCATCAACCTCTCTCCTCTCCTACATGCAACCCATCACCCTCCATATTATTTTTATTACCATCACCAACACCAAAACTCACCCTAAACCCTAAACCAACCCTAGACTTCATCCCTTCCCCGGCTAGTCCCCCTCGCCGGAGCTCTCTTTCGTCGGAGTAGCCTCCTCCCGCTGCCTGAAGCTGATGACCTGCTTCCTCCCCGTTCTTCCCTGTCCATCCCGACGAGCAGCCGCCGGATCCTCGAGCAGTCTTCCTCTCCATCTTCTTCCTTCCCACCTCGCCAACCCGTCCAGCCATCTCCTCCCTCGAACCCGCCTGAGCCCGGAGCTCCGCCTGCACCTTGCCATCCCGACCGCCTGTGCTCGTCTAGTCAACCTCCCAGTCAGTCCTCCGCCGGCCTCCTCACCGACTTCATCTTCCCGAGCAACACAGCGACATCCCGACCTTCTCCTCCGCCGGATGGCCACGAACCCGACTTCCTAGCCACCACCACCGTTCACCTTATCTCCCCCAATGTCTCACCCCGGCTTGACTTCCCCTCGGCGACCAGAGCCGACCCCGCTCGCCTGAATCGCTCTTCCTCTTCCCTCCTTCCTCCAGTGATCTACCCAAGCTCACTGGAGTCGACAGCTTCTATACCATCACCATTAACATCCCGAGCCTTCGACCTCGCCGGACCATACCACATCTCCTCCCTGATCAGTCCCCTCCTCGATTGAGCCCCACCTCCACCAGACTTCTCCTCTGCCTAGACACCATGAGCACAGCTTACACCCCGCTGATCGCTTGAGCCTCGCCTTCATCATCACCATCGCCTTCATCATTATCTTCATCATAATCATCATCATCATCATCATAACCATCATCATCACCACCAATCATCGTCATCGTCATCATCGTCATCGGCGTCGTCATCGTCGACGTGTCTTACTTCGTCGGAGATGAACCATAGTAGCCTCCTTCGACTCCGTGGATGCCCGCGCAAGTTCGTACCTGACCCCCTCCTTCATGATTTTGTACGTATAGTATATGTATTCATTTTAGTATATGTTTAGTATGTATATAATTGGTATATATATATATATATATATATATATATATATAGTATATGAACTCAATTAATATATATATACATATGTATATGTATTATACATGTATCCCATTAGTATATGCTTAACATATATATATGTAGTATGAATTCAATTATTGTATATACATATATATATTATATATGTAATTAATGGGTATACATATATATATATATTAATGTTATATGCTAGTTAAGACAATGTATATTTTTAGATGTACTAGGCGACCCTAGTGTAATTACGGATATTCCGTATTTACAGTTGACCATGTGACCCTGAGACTTGTGAGTCGACTGTCTGATCTTGCACAGCAATTACAGATGTGACATCTGTGTAATTAGATGCACACTTGACCCTAGTTGACCAGTGTCATACCTAGCGTAGCCCCTAAGTTCAGAGTATTTATGATTGTGCGTATGTTAGTATGATGTCTGATGCAATATTGTATTATTTAATGATGTCTATAAGACTGTTGGATTTTCAGACAAGACCTCAGAAACCGAACATTGTTATTGCCAGCAGTAGGACCCCCAGGCGAGTACATTCTCTGACAGTTTTTATTATATTGATTATCTTTATAATTCTAGTTGTATAGCGTACATGATTCGGACACTGTTGTATACACGAGTTGGCATCATCAAGACCTATCACGAGGAGTCATAATTTGGAATCCATCGTGCTAGCTGGGGGAACGGGAAAATATTAGTAGCTTATGTGATCATACCCAACTCTACATGAATCATAGCTCACCCATACCTCACGTCGGTGCAGCGTGACCATTACATGCCTCATAACCTGTTATGTATGATTAGCCTGACTATTGCTTGCATCATAGCTATCTGGATGGTTTGCCTGACCTTACATGAATCATAGCTAGTCATACATAGCAAGCCTGATCAGTCCTAAGCCGATCACATGATATGCTAATATTTCATACACTTAGCTAGATGTTCTTGATATGTATCTCTAGTATATTGAGCTATCATCTCTACATGTTCTAGTTATTGTTCTAGTGTTTACTTATATTCCAGTTCATGGTTCTAGCTTGCACTTGTATCTCTATTCATTGCTAGATGTACATTGATGATGACATATGCTCCAGTACTTCATTATTCTAGTACTTCATTATTCCAGTATTTCTTATTGCCAGTATTCATATCTATCTTGTATTTCTTTACACTGTATTATAGTTTTTGGAACTGCTGTTAGTGCATGTACTTCGTTCCATCCTGACTGAAAATATTTTTCTAAACTGTGACTTAGAGGACTTGTTTCCAGCGTACTTGGAGATTTGGATGTTATTGATTGCAGGTTAGAATATTTTTGTTGTTTAAGACTTGTCTTGTATTTTATTTATTTAATCGATATCTCATCGTGCTTTAGTTATGTGATTGAGTATTCCATATTATATTGTGATATATGTGTCTCCTTATGGAGTTGGTTATTCGTGAGAGATTGATTAGATAGTATCATGCCCTAGACAGCGTTCTACCGCCGATGCTGTGGCATAGGCTAGACGTACCCACGCACTCGTGCCCCTATACCGGGTGTGGGTCATGACACATTTTTCGTGGTGGCCCATGCAGGTCAGGCTTCACAAGTTATGCGATATCGTGGTAGTACGACGTCTTAGTTGTACTACTGCGTGCCTGCGATAGGATATAGTACATAGGATACTAGGATAAGAGCGAATACTCAATCATAAATTATTTGAGAGATTTCTGGGACGACCCTTGAGAATCTTATTATAATCTCCAATTTAAATCTTTTTCCCCTTGTTCCGTCCGCTCTCACTTGTTGTTATTGAATTTGATTATTGTTGATCAGTTGTAAAATTAGTTCTTGGTGTCGTCGTTAAGTTTGATTTTATATCGAGATAAATTTTACGGACTAGAATTTACGGTATCATCTGATGACATATGTTGATGAGGACAGTGAGAAAGGTAAAACGTCTACTTTGGTTATGGAGCCTAGAGTTTGTAAACCCCCTCACCCAAACTAGGTATTTTGTATGTATTTTATATTATTATATTTATTATAGATTACTTTAAATATTGAATTACTGTAGAGTATTCTCTTAGTTAATTAGAAAATAAATTTTTAGTATATTTACTTATGTAAATATTTATTTAGATATATTTTTAGACTATTTTAGATTTTTGGAGATTTTTCTAGAATTTTTAGGTAATTAAAACATATGGAACATAAATTTCTACCATACTTGCATGTTGTTCCTACCAAATATTTATTTTAGGTTAAAATATTTAATATATTTTCTGTATTTTATTTAGAATTTTAAGAAATTTATTTAGAGTTTTGAAATTATTTAGGATTTATTTGGTTATATATAGTCTTAATATTAGATAGATGTTAATTTAGTGTTAATATATATTAATAAGATTATATATAAATTATTTGTATTATTTTTAATTCTATTTAATATTATAAATTATTGAGATGAACTCAAACTCTATTTTAAATTAATTCAAATCCTGAGCCTACTAGGAAAGCAACTTCATGCATATCTTATCCTTATTTAAACTGATCTTATTCATATCCAAATTAGCCAATCCTAATCGTATTCAATTAAGTAGTCTCCACCATTATAAATATCTCATCCTTCATATATTTTTTTTCCCAAATTCACCTCTTTTTCGTCCAAAAAGAGTCAAAATTTGTCATAAATTCAGCCTCATTTTCTAGTATGTTATGACGACATAAAAAGACGATATCTCCTAGCTCCGGACTCCAAACGCGCTCCAGTTTTTTTATTAGAACTATATCAAGTTTAGTTTTATGAATAATAAATTATTTTAATAATTTATGAACCTATTTTTC
Source organism: Iris macrosiphon (assembly GCA_036927795.1). Taxonomy (NCBI): domain Eukaryota; kingdom Viridiplantae; phylum Streptophyta; class Magnoliopsida; order Asparagales; family Iridaceae; genus Iris; species Iris macrosiphon. Next base: position 262,757 of record JAYESA010000046.1, on the reverse strand, counting down.
CAGAAAATTCTAAAAGTGTCAGTTATCTGAAATCAGACGCGTTTTCGTATTTTTGAGATTTCAGGAGATCCCGAACTCGAAATTATGAGCAGTTTGAAGTTTCGAAAATCTGATATGATAAAATTTCATAAAAGTATTTTTACATAATTTAATATGCAAGTTTAATCTACTATAAAATTTGTGCAACGTAGACGTAAGTAGGAAACCACCAAAAACTTTCATCTGTGCGCCCTTGTGGCTATAACTCTTTATCGACTTGTGATTTTATGAAACCGTCGATTCTGGTGTTCATGTAGCATTGAAATCTATAGGATTCTATATACAAATCCAGGATTTGAGTCGGTTGACTTTTCGGTCAAAGGATTGCCTCGATTTGCCTGCCACGGATCACAAATCCGTAAAATTGCCTTTCTTTGGACCAAAATTAGGATTTAACAAAAAAATCAGATTATAATAAGATTAAATACTATTTTAGGTTATTTTATTCAGAATTAAAATAGATTAAAATAGAGGAACCTATTCACCCACTTTTGTAATCTAACTTGTTTAATTTATGTGACGGGTAGATCGGACGACGCCTTGAGTTGGGACTTCATTCTTTTTCAGATCAGGCAAGATACCTTGCCAAATTGCTTACAGTATTTTACATGCTTATTATATTTCTGTATATTCATTGCATTTCTGTATATTCATTGTATGTGTAGTTTCTTTCAGTCATTACTATATATTAGATATGTTGACACACACTTGACACTTAGTATCATAGAGGACAATCAGTAGGCGTATGGGCTATAACCACTCTGATGAACCATAGTAACTAGCACGCACTATGGTAGTCATCTTCGATGGTCGCTACCCCCGCGGTATGTCGATTGATGGAGTCACGAGGGTCGCTACCCCCGCGGTATATCGGCTGATGATGTCCCCTGACGTGTGTGTGAGTTGTGAGGCTTAGATCGAGTAGCCTACCCTTGCCCATACGTCGAAAAGTTGTCCTCATTTGCATTCATATAGATTGTCTTATACAGCGTACTTATATATTTTCAAACATTATACATGTTTACTGTATTCAATTGGCTTGCTTCTATGTATCTTGTTACGTCCCTCTGAGGACCTGGTCCCTTTCCAGGTGTAGATGTTCATGACTTTTCGCAGAAGCACAGATCAGGACTTACCACTTATCTCTTTCGAGGAGGTCTTACCTTCTGAGCATCAGTGATTATCTCTAGCGAAGGATCCCTTCGCTGATACCTTTATATCATCATCTCATTTATATTGGAGATTTATCCTTCTCTCTCATGTTAGTATTGATATAGTCATTGGTAGTGGATTTTTCTCCACCCGACTATCATTTATGGATTCAGACTCATTATTCTAGTTTAGTTATTTCCTTTTGTGACTTGTTGTGTGGATGAGATTTAGTATATCGGTGACTTGTGACAATATGTATACCACATGTGAGTTTATATTCATATTACAGCGTACATGTGTATTATGGTATCCATATATTGGAGTTGCCATATACATACGGCTGGCATACTTACGTGTTCCTAGTCCTACGTAATTTGGGACTGGGACGTGACATAATTTTGTGGTGGCCCATGCAGGTCGAGAGCATATTGTCTCGGTTACATCATTGTACCGAGCAAGCCTGCACATAGGATTAGAATATAGGATCTCATCCACTTATTTATCACCTTCCTTGATTCATTTCGCATTCTCATTGTAGAAGCATGAAAAATACGCCGGGGAATCATACGCGTAAAACCCTCAACATGCAGGAAGTCGCGTAAATCAGAGCTCCAGTACTGGGTGGCATAAAATATGACTTCAGAGCCATTGGCATACAGCAGAGCTTCAACGCTATTCAGCGTAAAATACAGCTCCTGAACAACCCGCGTAATGCAGTATTTCCAGACTGCTTCGGCGTACAACGGTTGCTATATCGCCACTACGGCGTAAAACTTGTCCGCTTTTAATGCAGCGGAAAATGCTTCGTATTCCTCGAATGAACCTGTCAGACGAAGCAGTGAACCTGACTCCTGACAAAAAGTACTGCACGACGATCAAGAGGACGGTTGTTATGATAATTTTGCACAGAACCCCAGATTGTCGTTTAGTGACCAAACCCTTGATATAAGACGTCGTTTATGCATCCAAGGAATACGCTGCCTACTTTACATAGGCAGAGACGAGCTTTTACGCTCAGGATGAGACAAAACCAACTGCCACGTCAAAAGCTGCTCTTCGTACAGAACTCGAGGCACGTCTTTGCAGTTAATGCGCGAGATGGGGGCAGACCTCTGCATTTAATGCACGAGATTTGGTTCTACTTTTAATGACTGGGTGAGCCATAATTAGGGCTAATATGTCCACATCACCATCCCTGCACATTACGCCATCTGGCTATTTTCAACTATAGGAGTACGCCGTATGCTATCTCCTCAAAATACGTCGACCTGGCTATTTTCAACTATAGGAGTACGCCGTATGCTATCTCCTCGAAATACGCCAACTCAGGCTACATTTGCATGAATACGTGATAAGGCTATTTGGCCCAATTTATGCTCAAGACCTCAGTCAGAGAAGGATAAGTTGGCTATCTTTACGCCGGTTACCTATCTATGCAGCATCAAGCTCTACGCAGAATTTGGCTTCTACGCCAACATGACAGCTATTGGACTTCTACGCCTACATGACAGCTATTGGGCTTTTACGCCTACATGACAGCTATTGGGCTTCTACGCCTACATGACAGCTATTGGGCTTCTACGCCTATATGACAGCTATTGGGCTTCTACGCCTACATGACAGCTATTGGGCTTCTACGCCTATATGACAGCTATTTGGCTTCTACGCCTACATGACAGCTATTGGGCTTCTACGCCTACAAGACAGCTACTTGGCTTCTACGCCAACAAGATAACTATTTGGCTTTTACGCCAAGGTGACAGTTATTTGGCTTTTATGCCAACCTTCTCTACGCGAGGGGCAGTTACCTACGTGGCTTGCATGCCGTGATCTTCGACGAGCAGTTATATGCATTACCTCATAATGGGACACGCGTCACACGCTGATTCAGGAGATTATTCATACGTGGGTGGCAGTTATTATAACCGCCGCATAAAAGGTGCAGCTCTCTCCGCTGTTCAGTTTTTACGCCGACAGTAACCAAACCCTATAAATAGAGACCTCCGGCCACGGAGGTCAAGGGTTAGATTTTTCTGGTCAAGGGTCAAATTTCTCAGAGGTAGAGGATTTGGGAATTGGCAGAATCCACAGGGTCAAAGATTTTACAAGGGCGGAATTGGTGGAGAATTAGGGTCAAGGATCTTTCAAGAAAAGAGAGTATATCCAGAAAGCCCTGCAGTCTTTGAAGCTTCTTTTTCGTCTTCTACAATACTTCTTCGTCATCGTGTGGGCCAAGGGACAAAGTGATCGACCGCAGATCAGACTCCTATAGCAATATTTCCCCAGAATTAAACTTTTGTACTTAACATCCTCGTATAGGATTAATTGTACTTCTTTTTCTTGTTTGTAAACCAAAGAAAGGGTTTCGTATAAGCCTATTTTTATTTCTTTCGTTTATTATCAAACACAAGATGGCGACTCTACTAGGGACTACTTTCTCATCTGACGAGAAAGCTATTGCTCAACACGATGCTGTATCCGTTGGATCAACGAAGAAGACTCTGGTCGTCCAATTCGACCAATCTGCTTATGAAGACATGCTTCATGCAGAGAGTGGTTCTCATTCCCTCTCTGTCCAAGACAACAGGAAGTTGCGTAAAGTATGGATGCCCCGGACATCCTCTACCCTTCCTGTTGGCTCTCTTTCTCCGACCAACCAGGTTGTGACACCGCAATCTGTGTGCCCCGTGCATAAAACTCAGTCTCCCGTCTGTGATGTGGCAGACAAAGCTTCTGGAAATGCCTTAGTGCCAATCCAGAAGTTGACTCTGCACCTTGTGCGTAAAACCCAGTCTCTCGTCTGTGACGTGGCAGACAAAGCTTCTGATAATGCCTCAGTGCTAACCCAGAAGTCTAAACCGTGCCCCGCGCATAAAATTCTGTCTTCCGTCTGTGACATGGCAGACAGAGCTTCTGACAATGCCTTAGCGCCAATTCAGAAGTTTACAACGTGCCCCGCGCGTAAAAATACATCTCCCGCCTATAAGGAGGTGGATGGTCCCTGCAATCACCGCAAGGGAAAACAAGTGGCGGATTTTCCGACCTCTCGGCTTTTACGCCATCAAGAGAAGAATTTGCCTACTCTTCATATTACGCAGGACGTTGGAGGCCATTTGAGGACTTCCTCAGTTTTACGCCAACTCGTACAAAGCTCCAAATTATGCCAGGATAAGCCCATCCACGTAAAAAAGACTCATTTTATGGGAAGATACGCTCCTCATGGATCATGTGCTGCTCACATGGCTGAACTACTATATTCCTATGGCAGGGAAAGGGTTATGATTCCTAACCTCCACAAGCCTACTAATATCAAAAGGCGGAGCAAGCCTTCCTCTTCTTCTGTTAATTCCTCTGATTTGCGTGATTTTTTGATCCAGAAACGCAAAGATAGGGGTCAAAACCAAGATTCAGTGCCCCTAACTACCAAGCATGGGGAGATTATGTGGGACGTAGCGTCAACATCTAATATTGTCATGACAGATGGGCCATATGAAGAATCGGTCTTTATTGTTCCACCTACTCGCAACGATCAGCGTCAAATAATCTTCGGTCGAATACGGAATAGACCGATTATACAAGAAGATTCTCAAGAGTCTGATGCTGGCAAAATACAGATCCACAAGTATAGCCCATAGGCTTTAAAGATTATACAAAGCATGGGTTACGATTTGAAGTTGAAGCAAGGCCTCAACCATGAAAAAGGCAGACGAACACCGTTGCATGGTGGTCCCTACTGTCAAAGAACTCATATTGGATTAGGGTGCAAACTCCAAACCTCCAGAGTCTGATCCCGTAATACTAGAGGCAGGCCCCTCTAAATCAACGTCTGTCTATAAAGGTGGACAAAAAGAAGAATAAGAACCAAGTAACGACACGTCTGGGGGTAGTCTCTCTCATCAAAATAGAGCAACTTCCCAAGCTAGGGGTAGAATTCCCTCTGTGTCCGAAGATGATACAACTATGACCATCTTCCCTGAAGACCGTAAAACTCAGACATTGGGAGCCCGAAGGCCAAAGGGGACTTTCTCCTTCAATGAAGATGACATCATTAAAATCTTTAATATATTGATGAAGGAAAACAAACTTCGGCTACCCAACATCAGATACCCTGAAAGGGCTGGCAAGGACGATGACCCAGAATATTGTCTCTTTCATCGGTACATTCATCACCCCACAAGGGCATGCTATGTACTGAAAAGGAGAATACAGGAGTTGATCGACGCCAAAGTCATCACTTTGTATTTATAAACAAGGTGACGGTCACTGCAAATTGATCTCACTTCAATGTGACAATTTGCATATCCCCAGCGGAGCAAACTTTAGGTCTATCCCCACTAAGTAAATCACTCTCCAGTGAATTTTTTTTCGGACTTGGTTCACGTCCATATTACCTCTGAACTGTTGTCCAAATATTATTTTTCCCAGCTGAATTTGCTATGTCCAGGTGACCTCTGAGCAAATCTCCCTATTTTTGGCTATTGATTATCATATCCATATTACCTCTGATATCGGTTGTCATCCCAACTTAACACCCATACTTAACCTAAAGAACGCCAGTGGTGTTGAGTTCACAAAAAACTGTTATGTCTATATTACCTCTGAGCAGATATATACCTCCATTCCCAATGGAGTCTCAACTCAAAAGTTTGTCATGTTCATATTACCTCTGAACAAAATTTTTGAGTTTTGGCTATCGATTATCATGTCCATATTACCTCTGATATCGGTTGTCATCTCAACTTAACACCCGTACTTAACTCTAAGTACGCCAGTGGTGTTGAGTCTACAAAAACTGCCACGTCCATATTACCTCTGGCAGGGCTTGTCTCAAACCTATTATTTGCACTAACGTGCACAAAAAGTAATGGGCCCAAAAAAAAAAATTTCCCAGCAGGATGTCTTTACTAGCCAGGGGCTTATTTCGAACTTATTATTTGTACTCAACGTGCGCAACAAATAATAGGTCCACCAAAGTTCCTCTAGTGGGATTTCCTCAACCAAAACTGTATTGTACTACGTCCATATTACCTCTGGTACGATATCCGAAGTTCACACAAACAATCATAAAGGAATGGAGGATCCTTTCTGATTGAGAGAACATTCTCAAATGGCACTTACAGATGAGCCAAAGTCTAGATGGAAATTTGATAATGGCTCATATCAACTGCAAATTCCTAAAGATGTACTTTACTTAATCTTATTTGCTTAACGGAGTATGATAAAGATCTCTTTCTGGCGACACTACATACAAAGGTTAACTGGATCATATTCTATCAGGTTCATGTGACTTCCGAATAGATATCCTTAACTAATTTGTAAACCTATCATGTTCATATTACCTCTGATAGTGTTTAGTACACAAATTTAGTTGGATTATATTCTTTCAGTTTCATGTTAACTCTGAATAGATTTAAATTCAGCAAAACCTTAACGAAAGTATGTCATGTTCATGATACCTCAGATATCACTTTCACCCTAGCCTGTCATTTATATTCAAAAATAATGGGTCCACCAAAGTCAGATAAAGTCCCTTTATTATCTCCAGAAATAGCAAGTTACAAAAAGAAGCAAAAGGTACATCATTGGGGAGGAGCAGTCAAATCACGAATTTGCTGCGCCAGAGCGGCCATCCTCTCATTCCTGGAGTCCAAGACGTTAGCGCGAGCTCGCTCCAATCGTGCCTCATCATCGCTCAGGAGGGATAGTTCGGACCGAACATGAACAAAATCGGCACAGATTTCGCCCGCATGTACCAGGTTCTGCTGAGCTGTATTCATTCGGCCTTTCAACACATCTTGAGCTGCCGCCGAAGCGCAAGCCCACTCTTTAGCCTGAGCGAGCTTAGCTTCCAATTTGCGGACCCTCGCTACATTTCCCTCATGTTCGACCTGGCATTTGGTTAGCTGAGGGATAACCTCCTCCAAGACGGCCCGCTCTGCATCCATCTCTCGCTGCTGTGTCTGGATGGATTTGTTCAGAGATTCCATCTGTTCAACCAAATTAGCAGTCAAGGAGTCGTACTCGGCCTGAATCATATTATCGACGTTGCCTCAAGATAGTTACAAATATTCGTTAATGGGTTGTTCTAAACCATTAACTATTTGCTACAGCGCATCAACTATCCCAGCATCTTTGAAAATTCTAATCGGCGCTATCGCCATCTGGGAGGACGTCAGCAGATTTTCAAAACTCATGTTCCTCTCCAGCACCATGGAAACCAACTCCTTCAAACTGCGATAGAATAGGCTGGTATAATTTTCGATCAGCATATCGAAGACCGAATGCACGCTAGGAGTGGCTACGATATCAGGAAATCTCCTTCCTGGCATGATCGCAGAAGAGGTTGCCATGGCCGTCGCCTCTACAGAGGGTGCTACAAAAGAAAGAACACCAGCAACGGTTGAAGTTGCTGGCGTACTCAATAATGGAGGCACAGTGTGATGACAGGCCCATCATCCTCTGATGATATCTGGACCGCCGTTGACGAGACGACACCCGAAAATATTGCGGACGAAGGATCGACAGCTCCAAAGCATGCCTCTTCGATATCAAACGCTGCCATTTCATCGACATGATCCGTAACAATGTCAAAAGTTGCGTCAGCTCCACTCCCTCCAGAGAGGTCTTCCCCTGAAAAGAAGACAAAAGAAAGTTAATATCAACTTGATGATTAATTTTTCCTAAAAGAGGCGTAAGGACAACATTTACCCATGGCTGATGGTATATATGTCGCGTCCGCAGCCAGTACAGCTAAATTATTTCTTAATGATGCTAAGCGAGCTGTCATACCTGGAGAAGGGGGTGCACCAACTGACATTGGAGGATAATCTTCCCAGTCTTTACCAAGATCCACTGGAGGCTCATCGGGTGGAATCTCACTGGAAATACTCACAGATGAAGTAGGGGTTACTCCCATTACTTGTCTGGATAAGGGTATCCTTAAAATGCTCGGCCTTGTAGGCGATCTCGTAGCACTACCAGAAGCAGTAGTAGCAGCAGCGATCTCGAGCAAAGAATCTCCGACACTGCCAGCCGGAACTATGGAGGTTCCCTCTCTAAAAGGCGAAGGACCTCTGATCAACAAATCACGCCCAACTGGGGAAACAATAGGCTCGCTCCTAGAAGCCTCCCTAGTGGAAGTCCTTTTCGGACCACTGGCGATCCTCTTCTTGCGAGGGGAAGGCTCTTTTGGAGTAGAAGCCTTTCGTTTCTGGGGGATAACGAGAGGCTCTGCAGGTGGAGCTATTATGCCTCTCGGTATTGTCAACAAAAATTCGTCTGCCCCGGTGGTGTCTTCATTCTCATCCGAGGAAACAGACGAAACATCCTCTCTTCCAGTGGACCTATGGGAAGGCATCCTAAAACTTCCACGCACGTCAAAATCATGATGGAAGGTATTGATGGACGCATAGAACTGCGCGTATAAGTGAAGGATGCGCAGCTCCATGGAAAGAGAAGTCACGGGCATGGCAAAAGTTGCGCTAGTACAGCCCGTGATGAAGTACCGCCACCCTCTGGCTCCATCAATAAGTCCACCTCTGGACTTGAAGCTGGTAATGGCATTCCCCACATGCAATTGGTCATATCCAAACTGCCTGGCGAACCGACTGGGCAGATATGGCTCAAAGAAGCAATGATCATCACTCATGTACAACAAGTGGGAAGGTCTAATGCAGACCAACCAATAGAAGGCTTCAGGAGAAAGAATGGTGTCACGCCCCAGTTCCAAAATGTCAGGAACTAGGCCACGTGTCACTGGCCAGCTGACACGTCACTAAGGGCTTAATCCATTTTGAATGGACCCATAGGGACGTGCTACGCTGTCCTAAAATACTACAAGTATAACACAGGCAAATCTATCTCATCCACAAGAAAATGTCAGAAAAGTAAGTGCTGAAATATATATATAACTGATTCTGATACAGTACACAACTGATGAGAATACACGCCTACTACAAAAACTGATAATAGCGCAGAAAAATCAGATAGACTAAGCAGTGTCTATCTGATGAAAACATCTCCATCTCCAGGTGGCAGGCCTCTAGGGTCAAGCATACTCTGAGGGTGTCTCCTCGAGCTCTTCCTCGGTAGCACATCTAGCCTCCTGATCAGGGCCGTACACAGTGGGGTAGAAAGCCTCGTCTATATCTGGCAGGGAACCAGGTCCTCAGTGGGACATAACAAGATACAGAAAATGACATGCCATGTATGTAAATACTGAATAAAGAAAATAATTACAGGGTGTTAACCATCTAAGTGAAATGCAAGTAAAGAACTTGTAGTACGCATGGGAATGTGTGGCTAGACATACGCTGACGTAATTCACCAATCGTGGTGACTGGCTAATATATGTGTCGTATGCCCCCGGACTCACGGGTAGCTCTGCAATCGACCATCTCTGGTACGAAGGTATAAAACATTATTGGAGGGGGGTGTCCCATACGTCTACTAGTTAACTTTCCCATCCCAATGAAACTAAATGTCAAGTTATACTTTTCCTGAGTTATTCAAATCCGTGATGCGGGTCACACGTACTGGTAGCTAATCAAATACGCAGCTCGCATCCCAATATGCATTGCAACCATGTTGCGTGTTCCCGTGATGGGGTCTAGGAGAATATTAAAATACTCTCACAGTTGTTGGTGAGTCTGTAATATTATGTTAAATGTCAATATATCAGCTGAATGTACCCAAGGCAGTCTCAGGTAATCATGGTATATGAAATTCAGAAACAAAACAGATAACAATAATTTGAAGTTAAGCAATAACTTGGCAAGGTATACTTGCATACTCCCTGATAGTGTTGATAACCTGATCTCACAGTCAGGTTTGAGGTTGCTGGTGACAGGGGGTCACTGGCTGTGCTGAAGGTGGTTTATGTTAAAACAGACAGGGTTCGTGAATATCATGGTTTGTAATATAAAGTATATATATATATATATACTTATATACACATATATAGTATGTATATATATATAGATATATATATCATATATATAGCAGTATATATAGTATATAAAGAACAGAAAAATACAGGTAAATAGTAGCAGGGTATATCCACTGCTATATATATAATAATATAATATAATATTATCAGGGTGTATCCTCTGATTTATAATAATATAATAATCAGGTATATCCACTGATATATATAATATAATACTCATGGTATTTCCACTGATATATATAATCATAAATAATATTCAGGGTATATCCACTGATGTATAATATAAGTAAATTGAGATGACAGTACAGAATTTAAATACATATATATCTAGGTACTATGTATAGTATATATAGATAATATATATAATAACATGAATTGACAGGGCAAGAATTGTAAATGTATATATATATGTAGGCTGTAATATCCAGCTCAGTAATATTTATGTAGTAAATTGAAATGACATTGCAAGAATTTTAAAATATATATAATAACATATAAGCTGTATTATCCAGCTGGATATTAATATATATATACACAGGAAATAAATTAAGTGCAGAAAATAAATAAACTAAAAATGCATAGTATTATATAATATATAACATGTTATATATAAATATACATCTTATATAAATATATAAATAAAACAGAATTAAATACATATATACATATTAGTACATAATATATTATATAGTATAAATATACATATACATATACATATATACATATATAAATATATATGTATAGAATAATAGATATATATACATATATTTAGTAAATATATATAATAATAGTATATACAGTGTAATATACTGTATAATAACAGTATATAATACATATATATTATAATATAATATATATATAAAGATATACATATAAATACATATTTATATACATATATATATATACATATATATACATATACATATACATATACATATAGGAATATATAGATAAATACATATACAATAGGTATTAGGAGTATACCTACTGACAGGTGGGCCCTAGGGGTCGTCGACGGCGGGAGGACGGCGGCGGAGCTGGCCGGAGGCGGCCGGAGGAGCGGGAATAGCAGCAGTAGCTACTGGCAGCAGCAGCAGCAGCAGAGTGCGGGGGCTGCCAGCGGCGGAGGAGCGGCGGAGGTGGCCGGGCAGGCGGCAGGTTCGAAAGAGGGGAGGGTGGCGGTCAGGTTGGTGGTGTTGGCGGAGGTCCACGACGGCGGTGGTAGCGGCTAGGGGCGGCCGGAGGTGAGGGTGGTGGTGTAGTCGAGATTTTGGCCGGGGCACTGTGGAGGTGAGGGCGGCCGGAGGGAGTGTCGTGGGGCGGTGAGGGGGTGATGGTCGGAGAGAGGGGGTCGAGGCGATTCGGGTGGTGGGGTTGGTGGCGGTGCACGGTGGCCGGAGGCGGTGGGGGAAGTGGTTCGGGTGGTGGTGGCTGTGGGTGGTGGTGTTGGGAGTTTGGGGTTGCGGAGGCTCTGGCCGGCGGAGCAGGGTGGTTCAGGCGGCGGGGCTTGACCGGAGGGGAGAGGGGGTCAGGGCGGAGGGTTGGCCGGAGTTGGGTGGCCGGCGGTGGTCGGAGGGGAGAGCTGTGGGGATTTGAATGGGAGGGGTTAGGGTTTATATAGGGGTTAGGGGTAATGGCATTTAGGTAATTATGGGGAAGTCTAGGGTTATTTTGATAATTTTGGTTTTTGGATATTTTTGACTGGATTTCTCGGGATTTTTGGGTGGGTCCCACACACCTATTGTCTAGCCAATAGGATTATGCCACCTTGCATGCAATTTTGCATAAAAACCCCTAATCTTTTCATAATTTGCATAAAAGTCTAAAATTTGTATTTTGCGTAATTTCGCAATTTACCTGATTTCAAATACTGATTTTCCGAATTTCTGAATTGTACAGAAATGAGGGAAATAGCTGGGGAAAATGTTTTGGACAGTGTGGGGTGAGTCTGGGCAGAGGCAGGGTCTGATTCTGTAGGTGATACGGGTCATCGTATTTATTATTTAATAAATACTGCGCACGGTGTTCACTAATTATTTAGAGGCAGTTAGGGTCATAATTTTTCTACGGTGTCAATACGATAATTGTAATACAATTATAGTAGAATATTATCGTATTTTTGGTTGGGCAAAACAGGTGCCTATTGGCCCTCAAATCCCTAGGGTACAGGGATGGGTAAAGAGCAGAAATTTAAATAGGAAATAAATACATACGTTTGTAACGATATTTGTGTGACTAAAACGAAGCACCAAACAAGGTTTCTGGAGGTTGCACAAAAATACAGAAAAAGTAGTCTAACAAGTCTAGAGCAAGAATGTGAAATTTGTTTAGGGTTTAACAGCTAGTGTGATGTCCTAATTAATTGTGTAATAAACAGGTGCACAATCAATAGAATATATAATAAATAAAATTTTAAAAAGTTACAATAATTCTAATTAGTCAAAACTAATCCTAAATTACTGAAATCTGGTCGAGGGAGTTTACAATCTACCCTCCTTAGAATATTTCGTCCTCGAAATAAAAACAAACATATAATGAGAATGAAAGATTGAGTTTGAAATATTGGACATACCCTGGTTTGGAAATAGATGGGGATAACGCTGACGAATATCCTCTTCTCGTTCCCAGGTGGATTCACCTGGTGCATGATGTCTCTATGCAACACGAACAAGAGGAATAGTTTGACCCCGCAACACTTTCTCGCTACGGTCCAGGATCTCTACAGGCTCCTCCTGGTACGATAAGCTCGGCCCGATGGTGATCTCTGAATAGTCCAGCACATGACTCGGTTCTGGAATGTACCTCCTCAGCTGAGATACGTGGAAGACGTCATGTACTCCTTCCAAGGTCTGAGGTAGAGCTAGCCTGTAAGCAACTTCTCCAACGCGATCTAACACATCGAAGGGTCCAATGTACCTTGGACTTAGCTTCCCTCTTCCTCCAAATCTGATAGTACCTCGAGTAGGTGAGATCTTCAAGAATACATGCTCTCCCACTTGGAACTCTAGAGGTCGGCGATGAATGTTGGCCCAGTGCTTCTGTCTGTCTTGTGCAGCTCGTAGGTGTCCCTGGATCTTTTTTACTTTCTCTACCGTACGAATAATCAGTTCTGGTCCCAAGATCTGTCTCTCGCCAATATCACTCTAGCATACTGGGGAACGACATTTCCTTCCATACAAAGCTTCAAAGGGAGCCATTTGAATGCTCGCTTGATAGCTGTTGTTATAGGAAAATTCCACCAGATGTAGATGATCTTCCCAGGATCCGCTGAAATCAAGCATACAGGCTCTCAGCATATCTTCTAGAGTCTGGATGGTGCGCTCTGACTGGCCATCTGTCTGCGGATGATACGAGGTGCTGAACTTGAGGCGGGTACCAAGACTTTCTTGCATACTTCGCCAAAAGTAAGATGTAAACCTCGTATCCCTGTCAGATATTATACTGACTGGTACTCCATGCAGACGCACTATCTCCTTCATGTACATATCCGCCAAGACTTCGGTAGATTGTCCGACTCTGAAAGGTAGGAAATGAGCAGCCTTGGTGAGTCTGTCTATAATCACCCATACAGCATTACGGCCACTAGGACTTCTTGGGAAGCCTGTAACAAAGTCCATCGTAATGTGTTCCCATTTCCAGTCGGGTATTGGGAGGGGTTGAAGTAGACCGGCAGATCTTTGATGCTCAGCCTTGACTTGCTGACACACCAGGCATTTAGCCACAAAGCGTGCTATCTCCCGTTTCATTCCATGCCACCAGTAATATTGCCGCAGATCTCTGTACATATTTGTGCTTCCCGGATGTATAGAGTATGTTGAGCTATGGGCTTCTGACATCAGCTCATTACGAAGTTCTCCATTTGGAACATAAAGACGATCACCATATCTTAGAGTCCCATCTTCGTGTATGCGACATCCTGTCTGGATTCCAGCCTCTGTTCTTTGACGAAGCCTCTGAAATCTTGCATCTGTTGGTAGAGCAGCTTTGATTCTTTCTACCAAGGTTGATTGTAGCTGATAGTTTGATAATTGGCCTTCAATTCCTGGCATAATGACCTCTATTCCCAACTTTGCTAGATCTCTTAGCAGATCTGGTTGGGTGATCATAAAGAATGCCGAGGGTCTTCTACTTAGAGCATCATCTACCACATTTGCTTTGCCAAGATGGTACTGCAAATCAATCTCGAAATCCGTCATCACTTCGAGCCATCGTCTTTGCCTCAGATTTAAATCTTTCTGAGTGTAGACATATTTCAAGCTCTTGTGATCGGTGAAAATCTTCACTCGTTCACCGTATAGATAGTGTCTCCATAGCTTCAGGGCGAAGATGACTGCGGCAAGCTCCAGGTCATGAGTGGGGTAATTCTTTTCATGAGTCCTCAATTGTCTTGAGGCATAAGCTACAACCTTTCCATGTTGCATTAAAACACAACCAAATCCTTTTCCGGATGCATCGCTATAGATGACGAAACCTCCGGATCCAGATGGTATAGTCAAGATGGGAGCTGTAGTCAGACGCTTCTTTAACACATCAAAAGCTGTCTGGCATTTTTCAGTCCATATGAACTCCTGCTCCTTGCGGGTAAGACGGGTAATTGGCTCCGCGATTCTTGCAAAGTTTTCTACGAACCTCTGGTAATATCCGGCAAGTCCTAGAAAGCTTCTCACCTCGGAGACATTGGTCGGAGTTGGCCATGTCTCTACAGATGAAATCTTTGCTGGGTCCACCGAGATGCCTTCTCCTGTGATCACGTGTCCAAGAAAAGCGACACGATCAAGGAAAAACTCGCACTTGCTTATCTTAGCATAAAGGCTCTCCCGTCTCAGCGTCTCTAGTACCAGTCTTAAGTGCTCTTCATGCTCCTCGTGGCTCTTCGAGTACACCAAAATATCGTCGATAAAGACTACCACGAACTGGTCCAGATATTGATGGAAGACTCGGTTCATCAGGTTCATGAATACAGCAGGTGCATTAGTCAGTCCAAACGGCATCACCAGAAACTCGTAATGACCATAACGAGTTCTGAATGCTGTCTTTGGAATGTCTTCTCTCCGTACCTTGACCTGATGATAGCCTGATCTCAAGTCTATCTTCGAGAATACAACGGCTCCTGTCAGTTGATCGAACAGGTCATCAATTCTCGGCAAGGGATACTTGTTTTTGATTGTCAGAGCGTTGAGGGCTCTGTAATCAATACACATGCGATATGTTCCGTCCTTCTTTGGTACAAACAGCACTGGTGCTCCCCAGGGTGATGCACTAGGACGAACAAATCCCTTGATCTGTAGTTCCTCTAGTTGAAGCTTCATCTCGTCAAGCTCCTTCTTCGCCAGTCGGTATACATTGGAGGATACTGGTGCAGCTCCGGGTATCAGCTCAATAATGAACTCTACTTCTCTGTCAGGCGGTAGGCCTGGCAATTCTTCTGGAAATACGTCTTCGAACTCTGCTATAATTGATGGAAGTGCTGTCTCCATCACCATGTAAGCTCTAGGAGTCTGGCCTACTCCTTGCTCGATGGTGCCTCTAACGTATTCGAACTCCGGGTGATTTGGAGGTCTAAAGATAACACTTCCCTTTCGGCAGTCTAGGACAGCATTGTTCTGGCTTAGCCAGTCCATGCCTAAGACAACGTCAAAATTTGGCATTGGAAGTACCAAAAATCGTGCTCTTAGTCCTCTACTACAAACAACTACCGGGCAGGTTTCAATAATGTTGGTAACTGGAACAATACCTCCTCCAGTAAGTATTTTCCAGCACTTGGGTAGCGGGGAAGTGGATAGCTTGTGCATGGTTATGAAACTACTGGATATGAAAGACAAAGTAGCCCCAGAATCGAACAATACAGTTGCAGGTAATGATGCAACTAAAATGGTACCTGATATAGTTTCCCCTTCAGGCTCTTCTGCAACGGCAGCTAACGCAAAGGCTTGTCCATGCCTTTGCCCTCCGTCTTGTTGTCTGGCCTTGAACTGGGCCTCCTGAGTAGGCAAAGGTGCTCCTCTCTGATATCCTCCTGATGTGGAGGGTAGCATCTTCTGGGCTTGTGCTCCTGGCTTCTGCCTTTGCTGAGGTGCTGCATCTCTGCGTTGTGGGCAGTCTCTGGCCATATGATTTTTAGCTCCACATAGCAGGCATAATCCCAGCTTCTTTCTGCAGTCACTGACCCAATGTCCTTTCTTGCCACAAAAGTGACAAGTCGGGAGCTCCTTCTTCTGGTAGGGCCCCGTCGTTTGCTGAGTCTGATATTGGGGACGACGTATAGGTCCTCCTGCTCCTTGCTGGTTCTTGGCCGAGAAGGTTGGATTTGAGCGTCTAACTCCTCGACCAATTGCTTCCTGCTCCCTCGCTTCTGTAAGAACCTCGTTGTAGGAGATTCTTGACTGCGTTGTGGTGTACCTCTGGAGTTCGTGGTTAAGGCCATGGTAGAATCTTCTAGCCTTCTCCAGCTCGTTCGGTATCAGAACAACACCGAAACGACTCAGTCGGCTAAACTCTGCGTCGTAGGCATCTACCGTCATATTCCCTTGTTCCAGGTGCAGGAATTGGGAATACAAGGCATTCCGGACAGTAGCTGGGAAGTATTTGGCGTTGAAGTGCTCCAGGAACTGTTCCCAGGTCTGATCCTTGCCGACGCTGCGCTCTATGGATTCCCACCAGTGATGGGCGTTGCCGAGAAGTTGGGCCCTCACAGCGGTCATCCATAGGTCAGGAGTGAGTTGCGATCCTTCTAGTAGCATTTCGGTGTTGGAGATCCAGTCGGAGATCTCCTCGGGAGTTTTGCTGCCTTTGAAGTTCCTCGGGCTCATTTGGCGGAAGCCTCTGACTGTGCCCACTGGTTGGACAGGTGCTGGTGCCGGAGTAGTAGTTCTCTCCAAGGCCGTCATTAAAGTCTGTCGCAGGGCTTCAGTCTGCTGCCATTGAGACTGTCTCAAGGCCTCAGTCTGCTGCCACTGGTTCTGCAACATCGTTTGGAGGAACTGCAACATTTGAGGTTGACCCTCAAGCTGTGGCATTAGGATAGGCAAGGCTGGAGGTGGAGGCAACGGTGTCTCCGCCTGCGGTGTTGTCTCCTCGCCAGAATTCTGGTGATTGGACGGGGTTCCTTGAACACTTGGCAAGGTGTTTCTGGCTTGGTCAGCCCCATCATTCGCAGGTTTCCCGGGTATGTCCATATTTCTGAAGAAAATAGAATAATTAGAAAACACAAAGGAGATAATAGATGATAATCAAGCAGGATGCAAATAAAAAAAAAATTAAGATGGTGTCAGTGTGGATGAGACCTAATATTCTTATCCTATTGCAGGCTTGCTGGGCATGTCATCATACCACCAGCAATGAAAACTGGACCTGCATGGGCCACCACTAAAACCGTGTCACGCCCCAGTTCCAAAATGTCAGGAACTAGGCCACGTGTCACTGGCCAGCTGACACGTCACTAAGGGCTTAATCCATTTTGAATGGACCCATAGGGACATGCTACGCTGTCCTAAAATACTACAAGTATAACACAGGCAAATCTATCTCATCCACAAGAAAATGTCAGAAAAGTAAGTGCTGAAATATATATATAACTAAGTCTGATACAGTACACAACTGATGAGAATACACGCCTACTACAAAAACTGATAATAGTGCAGAAAAATCAGATAGACTAAGCAGTGTCTATCTGATGAAAACATCTCCATCTCCAGGTGGCAGGCCTCTAGGGTCAAGCATACTCTGAGGGTGTCTCCTCGAGCTCTTCCTCGGTAGCACATCTAGCCTCCTGATCAGGGCCGTACACAGTGGGGTAGAAAGCCTCGTCTATATCTGGCAGGAAACCAGGTCCTCAGTGGGACATAACAAGATACAGAAAATGATATACCATGTATGTAAATACTGAATAAAGAAAATAATTACAGGGTGTTAACCATCTAAGTGAAATGCAAGTAAAGAACTTGTAGTACGCATGGGAATGTGTGGCTAGACATACGCTGACGTAATTCACCAATCGTGGTGACTGGCTAATATATGTGTCGTATGCCCCCGGACTCACGGGTAGCTCTGCAATCGACCATCTCTGGTACGAAGGTATAAAACATTATTGGAGGGGGGTGTCCCATACGTCTACTAGTTAACTTTTCCATCCCAATGAAACTAAATGTCAAGTTATACTTTTCCTGAGTTATTCAAATCCGTGATGCGGGTCACACGTACTGGTAGCTAATCAAATACGCAGCTCGCATCCCAATATGCATTGCAACCATGTTGCGTGTTCCCATGATGGGGTCTAGGAGAATATTAAAATACTCTCACAGTTGTTGGTGAGTCTGTAATATTATGTTAAATGTCAATATATCAGCTGAATGTACCCAAGGCAGTATCAGGTAATCATAGTATATGAAATTCAGAAACAAAACAGATAACAATAATTTGAAGTTAAGCAATAACTTGGCAAGGTATACTTGCCTACTCCCTGATAGTATTGATAACCTGATCTCACAGTCAGGTTTGAGGTTGTTGGTGACAGGGGGTCACTGGCTGTGCTGAAGGTGGTTTATGTTAAAACAGACAGGGTTCGTGAATATCATGGTTTGTAATATAAAGTATATATATATACTTATATACACATATATAGTATGTATATATATATAGATATATATATCATATATATAGCAGTATATATAGTATATAAAGAACAGAAAAATGCAGGTAAATAGTAGCAGGGTATATCCACTGCTATATATATAATAATATAATATAATATTATCAGGGTGTATCCTCTGATTTATAATAATATAATAATCAGGGTATATCCACTGATATATATAATATAATACTCATGGTATTTCCACTGATATATATAATCATAAATAATATTCAGGGTATATCCACTGATGTATAATATAAGTAAATTGAGATGACAGTACAGAATTTAAATACATATATATCTAGGTACTATGTATAGTATATATAGATAATATATATAATAACATGAATTGACAGGGCAAGAATTGTAAATGTATATATATATGTAGGCTGTAATATCCAGCTCAGTAATATTTATGTAGTAAATTGAAATGATATTGCAAGAATTTTAAAATATATATAATAACATATAAGCTGTATTATCCAGCTGGATATTAATATATATATACATATAGATAATATATATATATATAGATATATATATATAATAGGTGCAGGAAATAAATTAAGTGCAGAAAATAAATAAACTAAAAATGCATAGTATTATATAATATATAACATGTTATATATAAATATACATCTTATATAAATATATAAATAAAACAGAATTAAATACATATATACATATTAGTACATAATATATTATATAGTATAAATATACATATACATATACATATATACATATATAAATATATATGTATAGAATAATAGATATATATACATATATTTAGTAAATATATATAATAATAGTATATACAGTGTAATATACTGTATAATAACAGTATATAATACATATATATTATAATATAATATATATATATAAAGATATACATATAAATACATATTTATATACATATATATATATACATATATATACATATACATATACATATACATATACATATAGGAATATATAGATAAATACATATACAATAGGTATTAGGAGTATACCTTCTGACAGGTGGGCCCTAGGGGTCGTCGACGGCGGGAGGACGGCGGCGGAGCTGGCCGGAGGCGGCCGGAGGAGCGGGAACAGCAGCAGTAGCTACTGGCAGCAGCAGCAGCAGCAGCTGAGTGCGGGGGCTGCCAGCGGCGGAGGAGCGGCGGAGGTGGCCGGGCAGGCGGCGGGTTCGAAAGAGGGGAGGGTGGCGGTCAGGTTGGTGGTGGTGGCGGAGGTCCACGACGGCGGTGGTAGCGGCTAGGGGCGGCCGGAGGTGAGGGTGGTGGTGTAGTCGAGATTTTGGCCGGGGCACTGTGGAGGTGAGGGCGGCCGGAGGGAGTGTCGTGGGGCGGTGAGGGGGTGGTGGTCGGAGAGAGGGGGTCGAGGCGAGTCGGGTGGTGGGGTTGGTAGCGGTGCACGGTGGCCGGAGGCGGTGGGGGAAGTGGTTCGGGTGGTGGTGGCTGTGGGTGGTGGTGTTGGGAGTTTGGGGTTGCGGGGGCTCTGGCTGGCGGAGCAGGGTGGTTCAGGCGGCGGGGCTTGACCGGAGGGGAGAGGGGGTCAGGGCGGAGGGTTGGCCGGAGTTGGGTGGCCGGCGGTGGTCGGAGGGGAGAGCTGTGGGGATTTGAATGGGAGGGTTAGGGTTTATATAGGGGTTAGGGGTAATGGCATTTAGGTAATTATGGGGAAGTCTAGGGTTATTTTGGTAATTTTGGTTTTTGGATATTTTTGACTGGATTTCTCTGGATTTTTGGGTGGGTCCCACACACCTATTGTCTAGCCAATAGAATTATGCCACCTTGCATGCAATTTTGCATAAAAACCCCTAATCTTTTCATAATTTGCATAAAAGCATAAAATTTCTATTTTGCGTAATTTCGCAATTTACCTGATTTCAAATACTGATTTCCCGAATTTCTGAATTGTACAGAAATGAGGGAAATAGCTGGGGAAAATGTTTTGGACAGTGTGGGGTGAGTTTGGGCAGAGGCAGGGTCTGATTCTGTAGGTGATACGGGTCATCGTATTTATTATTTAATAAATACTGCGCACGGTGTTCACTAATTATTTAGAGGAAGTTAGGGTCATAATTTTTCTACGGTGTCAATACGATAATTGTAATACAATTATAGTAGAATATTATCGTATTTTTGGTTGGGCAAAATAGGTGCCTATTGGCCCTCAAATCCCTAGGGTACAGGGATGGGTAAAGAGCAAAAATTTAAATAGGAAATAAATACATACGTTTGTAACGATATTTGTGTGACTAAAACGAAGCACCAAACAAGGTTTCTGGAGGTTGCACAAAAATACAGAAAAAGTAGTCTAACAAGTCTAGAGCAGGAATGTGAAATTTGTTTAGGGTTTAACAGCTAGTGTGATGTCCTAATTAATTGTGTAATAAACAGGTGCACAATCAATAGAATATATAATAAATAAAATTTTAAAAAGTTGCAATAATTCTAATTAGTCAAAACTAATCCTAAATTACTGAAATCTGGTCGAGGGAGTTTACAAATGGTTCTCCTATGTCCTTCATCCTTGAGGTTCATCCCCTGTTGATTGATATGTACAGGGGGGACGATACAGAAGATCTTCCAGTTGTGGGCAACGTTTAATGCCCGCCGGCAATCTGTGACGGACGCCACGTTCCAAGAGGAATTCTTGTAATTCAACAAGATAATATTTCCTGAACTGCTAGCGGAGCCAGGAGACATCACCTGGGTGTTTTGAAGAATTAACTATCCCATCAAGTATAGGAATGGTAATTCCACCCTGGGAAAGCTTTTACGCTGTGTCTCATCAGCGAGCAACCCATCAATAAGGGCCCTCAGGCCTGCTTGTATTCTACACACCATAGAAGGTAGCAGGCCCAGTCTTTCCCCGAACACCAAACGCACTACGGGCCATAAAGTGTTGCGATGGATGCGATCAGCAGACGCGATGTCCGGCACTACCCAACGGCGTAGCCAGACGGAGAGGAAGCCAGCCAATTGAGCTTCCCTTGACAGAGGCTTCCGGCAATGCCTCATATAACTGAAGGCTTTTGTGCCTGCAGGGTAACCCCCTATCTTCTCGTCAAAAACATGATCCGGAGCCCCTGCATCTTCGATGAGGTCATCGACCGTATCAGCGTTAAGCATTCTCAAGAGGTTCAAGGGCCTATCTCGGCTATCTACCACCTTGTCCGGCTTAGCATTTCTGGCCTGGTGGAAGAAGAGGTAGGTTGCCCACTTGTTGATGTAAGCCAAATTAGACGACTCCTTGTAGAAGGTGGTGCAAGCAAGGTAGTGGCTCATCAGCTCCTGATACATCGCCACTGCCCGAGGGTTTGTATCCCTCAACTCCCTGTTTGTAGGGACATACTCTTCATAAGGAGCGTCCCCCATTGGCAGCCTTGAAATCTCTGCCATCTCATGAAGGGCTAAGCCCAACTCCCCCAGCGGAGTGGCAAAAGTTCCAGTGACCAAATTGTATCGCTCCATCAAGGCTAAGAACAAGTTCGGGTTGACCGGCAACCCAACACTTGTGGCACTCACGGCCGTGAACAAGCCAATCATTTCCAGCTTTACCTGGAAGTGCTTCAGGGCCCAAGCATTCAAACTGGCCCATCGAAGATTCTCCGGGCTAAGCCATCCACTGGTCCGAGGGTTGACTCTGGGGTACATTCCTCCCTGTCCCATAAAGTCATTACAGAAGGTTGATATCTGAATCGACTAGATCAGCGAAGTGTCCTCACTCGGGATACTACCCGGCAGCAATCCCCTAAAGGGCATAACAGGGCCCGAAGGATGGCTCATATAGGCCCCCCGGTCGCCTCCCTTGTTGTATAAAATCTTCCCCGGACGGCCGTGAAGGTCGGGAGTCAGAGTCCACATCATCTTCCTAGGATGTGTAGCATGAAAGAAGGCCGATATAGGGTAATCCCTGGGCATCTTCGGCAGATACATGACCATGCCCTCAGCAGTGAACACCCAGTCCTCCTTCTTGGGCATGGTTTGGGACTGCTTGTCAATAACATCCCCGAATAAGAAATACGGTTTTTTATACTCTGTCCCGTCTATGTATGTCAGGGGCTCCCCACTGATGATACTCAGCCATGCGCTCTCCTTGGGATGATATCAGGGTTCCCCTTTCTTCAGGGAAATTGGCTCCAGAAATGGGGAATGTCACATGCGACAAATCCTCCAGATAATTCGAGTTTAGCATCCCGGCGGCAGAGCCCATCACCTCATCCAAAAGAGGGATCTGTAAGTCCACTACAAAATGCAAGAGAACAAAGTCAGTTTCTATACCAGACGTTACATTCTTGCAGTTTACACCAAAGATTACCAGTTTGTGCTTTTTATGCCAAGACTGCAAAAACTTGAACTTTTACGCCGGAATCTATTTCCAAGGCATAAAATTCAAGGTCGGCAGTATACGCCAAAACTTAACAGTCTGAGCTTTTACACCAGACTGCCAAAATTTGAGTTTTTATGCCAAAATTTTCATCCAGCGCATAAAACTCAAAGTTTGTAGTATACGCCAAATTTTGACAGTCTGAATTTTTACGCCAGACAGCGAAAAGATGGTTTTACGCTGACAAATTAGAAATGTGGGCATATTGGTTCACATACACGTAAAACGTGTACGAAGATTCCTCTATTATCTCTCGAAGTTCTTTTACCTATGACGTCCGGAGCACAGCTCGACGGCGGAGTGCTGCGTTCCGATCGAGGCTCATTCAGTCTAATGGAAGTTTCTCGTCCTTGAGCAGAAGAACGAGAAGAGGAAGAAACCTTCTTTCCTTTAGCAGCAGAAGCTTGTTTAGGGGCCATGGCGATTCTGAGTTCTCAAGAAAGAGACGAAGAAGAAAGGTTCTTGAAAAGCTAGGGTTTTGCGAAGGCAGATAAAAGTTTTTCTCTCTCAGGACCTTGGGCTATTTATAGAGTTCGGATAACTCTTCGAATTCCTAACCAAATTCGATATTTAATATTCGGTTATGATTTGGTACCACGTCAGCCTATCATTTGAAAGAAGGAGACGGACAGTCAGTGGATCCAGAATATACGCGCAGAGCAGATCTATGATTTTACGCTTAGGAGCTTTTACGCTCGAGAGGCTACAAATCTACGGTTTTACGCTCAGAGGCTATAAATCTATGGTTTTACGCTCAGATGCTTTTACGCTCAGGAGCTTTTACGCTCAAGAGGCTACAAACCTACGGTTTTACGCTCAGAGACTACAAATCTATGATTTTACGCTCGGAGGCTTTTCACGCTCAGAGACTACAAATCTACGATTCTACGCTCGAAAGCTACAGATGGCCAATTGCAAGGGTTTACGCAGAAAATGCTCCTTCTTGGCTACAAAATATTTCAAGTGCCCAAAACACACAGAGTTCAACATTGAAGATGACTCTTCTTCTTGGGTCGATTGGAAGTTCATCCGAAGTCCAGTCAGAATCTTTTACAAAAGTTCAAGTGTGGCCTGTTTGACGACCATTTCTCGCCCTATTTTCAAGGGATTTTCGGGAAAACATTCTTGAAAGATAACGGTCTGAACAAGAATTCTTCGCATCAGAGAAGTGATAGTTCAGAAATTCTATGCGACTCGTTCAAAACAGCATGACAGTTTGGATATTCGACTTAAATGCTAAGATACTTTTTCTACACGTCTTCAGTTACACATAAAAGACGGAACGAGATCAGATACTCTTTTATCAGAGTCGGCGTAAAAAATTACTCAGACATGTTGAAGCTGCACATAATCAGATTTCCTCACAGTAAATATGGCAAATCATCAGATGCGTAAAAAAAGACAATTTTATTAATCATGATTACATATGATGGAAATCCAGTTTACAAAGAGTTTTTCATCTTCATGATTACATATGATGGAAATCCTTTTTCTACAAAGGGTTTCTCATTTTCATCAAAGATCACACCAAGAATCTGCTGAGCCAGGTCATCATATTGGTGGAGATCTTTTTCGTCTTCTACAACAGTTAATCGGTTTTCGCAGCCGATTAACAAGAAAATGATAAATGACGGGAGGATACACAACTGGGAGTGTATCAATTACACAAGCCCATCCTCTATACGCCATGGCAGGCAAGCCCTAGAAATTGTGTTGGGGGTTCAGACCCAACTCAATACTGGAAGACAGCGCCATGATGGGAGAAAATACAGCTTGCAAGCTGTGTGGTCTAATGTGACCCTTTCTCCCTCCTGGACGAATCTCCATATGAAATTGCTGACCATCCCGAGCAAAGGAAGCCATGATATCCTTCTATGATCCATCGTTACAGAGAATATTTTCTCGAAGATGCCTCTTTTTACGGCTCTTTACATGCTGGAAGAACATGATCTTCTTCCTCAAGTTGACCCTACGAAGCTCGACAACCATCTATTTGTGGTGAAGGAAGTATGGGAGAAATAGGTTAACTAAATCGCCTTTATATAGGCAGAGGAGATCACACCAAATCCCAACAAATTCCTAAATATTTGTCGAGAAATCAGCCTCGCGGAACGAGTCAAGTTTGACCGTTTCATGCTTCATTCAAAGTATTTCAAATTACGAGGAATTTGAAAACTTTGAAGGGGGTCTTGTAGAAGCATAAAAAATACGCCGGAGAATCATACGCGTAAAACCCTCAACATGCAGGAAGCCGCGTAAAACAGAGCTCCAGCACTAGGTGGCGTAAAACATGACTTCAGAGTCATTGGCGTACAGCAGAGCTTCAACGCTATTCAGCATAAAATACAGCTCCTGAACAACCCGCGTAATACAGTATTTCCAGACTGCTTCGGCGTACAACGGTTGCTACATCGCCACTATGGCGTAAAACTTGTCCGCTTTTAATGCAGCGGGAAATGCTTCGTATTCCTCGAATGAACCTGTCAGACGAAGCAGTGAACCTGACTCCTGACAAAAAGTACTGCACGATGATCAAGAGGATGGCTGTTATGATGATTCTGCACAGAACCCCAGATTATCGTTTAGTGACCAAACCCTTGATATAAGACG
The DNA here is from genome assembly GCA_036927795.1 of Iris macrosiphon. NCBI lineage: Eukaryota > Viridiplantae > Streptophyta > Magnoliopsida > Asparagales > Iridaceae > Iris > Iris macrosiphon. The sequence continues at coordinate 236,979 of JAYESA010000046.1, read as the reverse complement.
TCGTTTACGCATCCAAGGAATACGCTGCCTACTTTACATAGGCAGAGACGAGCTTTTACGCTCAGGATGAGACGAAATCAACTGCCACGTCAAAAGCTGCTCTTCGTACAGAACTCGAGGCACGTCTCTGCAGTTAATGCGCGAGATGGGGCATATCTCTGCATTTAATGCACGAGATTTGGTTCTACTTTTAATGACTGGGTGAACCATAATTAGGGCTAATATGTCCACATCACCATCCCTGCACATTACGCCATCTGGCTATTTTTAACTATAGGAGTACGCCGTATGCTATCTCCTCAAAATACGCCGACCTGGCTATTTTTAACTATAGGAATACGCCGTATGCTATCTCCTCGAAATACGCCAACTCAGGCTACATTTGCATGAATGCGTGATAAGGCTATTTGGCCCAGTTTACGCTCAAGACCTCAGTCAGAGAAGGATAAGTTGGCTATCTTTACGCCGGTTACCTATCTATGCAGCATCAAGCTCTACGCAGAATTTGGCTTCTACGCCAACATGACAGCTATTGGGCTTCTATGCCTACATGACAGCTATTGGGCTTCTACGCCTACATGACAGCTATTGGACTTCTACGCCTACATGACAGCTATTGGGCTTCTATGCCTACATGATAGCTATTTGGCTTCTACGCCTACATGACAGCTATTGGGCTTCTACGCCTACAAGACAGCTACTTGGCTTCTACGCCAACAAGATAACTATTTGGCTTTTACGCCAAGGTGACTGTAAACTCCCTCGACCAGATTCCAGTAATTTATGATTTATTTTAGCTAATTAGAATTATTGCAAAGTTTTTTTAATTTTATTTTGCTTACATATCCTATTTGATTTGTGCACCTGTCCATTACACATTTAATTAAAGAGCATTACACTAGCTGTTATCCCCAAACAAAGTTTACATACCTGTCCTAGACATGTTAGACTATTTTCCTAAATTTTGTGCAACTCCCAGTTACTTTATTTTGAGCCTCGTTTGAGACGCACAAATATCGTTACGAACGTCCATATTTATTACCTATTTAATTTCCTACTCTATATCCATCTATGTACCCCTAGGGATTTGAGGCCCAACATGCACCTGTTTTGCCCAAATAAAAATACGTAAATATTTTACTTAGAATATAATACAATTAGTATATTGACACCGTAGTAAAATTATGACCCTACCTGCCTCTAAATAATTAGAGAACACCGTGCACAGTATTTATTAAATAATAAATACGGTGACCCGTATCACCCAAAGAACCAGGCCCTGCCCCTGCCAGGCTCACCCCCACACCCCCCAAGGCACTCCCCCAGCTTTCCCCCTCATTTCTGTGCAATTCAGTATTTTTAGGAATCAGTGTTTTTTTCAGACAAATTGCGTAATTACGCAAAATACCAATTTTAGGACCTATTTGTAATTTATGAAATTTTAGGGGTTTTTATGCAAATTTCCAGTGTGAGGTGGCATCACCTCATTGGTTGGTGAACCTACACCGTCCATTTGGACGTGGGGCCCACCTTAAAATATCAGGATAAATATCCTAGATATTAAATTACATAAATACCCCTAACAAATCCCTTAATTATAAATATATCCTAAACCCTAAACCTATATAAACACCCCAGCTCCCCTCAACCCAAACTCATCCCACCCTCACCCCGGCCACCCTCCGCCCACCGGACCGCCGCCGAACTCTTCGCCCCTCCCCCAGCTACTCCCCGGCCAAACGCCACCCCCTCCGGCCACCGCCTCCGCTGCCTGCAACGCCCACAGACCCTACCCCATCACCCGCACCAACTCCCCACCAGCATCCCCGACCTCTCCCACCACAGCCTCCGACCGCCGTGGTCCACCGCCACCACCACTACCCGCTCCGCCTCACCGCCCTCCGTCGAACCACCCTGCCCCCACCGCCCCACGACGTCCCCAACCGCCGCCAGTCTCCCCATAGAGCCCCCCGACCCCCTCCGGCCACTGTAAACCCGACCAACCCGACCGCCTCCAGCTCCCCCTCTGACCGTCGTGGACCTCCGCCACCACCCCCGGACGTCTCGCCCCGACCTCCTCCTCCGCCCTGACCGCCTGCACCGCCGCCTCCGCCGCCGTTGACGCCGCTGCCGCTGTTGCAAGCTGCCGCTGCTGCTGTTACTGCTAACTTAGCTGTTGCTGCCACCGCCGCCATGGCCAACCACCGCCTCCTCCGCCGCCATCCTCCCGCCGACGACGAGGCGTATGGCCCCCCTGTCAGACAGGTATACCACCCCTCCCTAAATACGTGTATTTACGTATATATTGATATATGTATGTATATATGTATGTATATATGTATATATATGTATATATATATGTATAATTATATATTTATGTGTATATATATATATATATTATATTATAATATATAATATATAATATATATATTATATTATTATATAATTATTTAATACTGTATATATACAGTATATATATGCATTATTATATATTTTATATATATTATTATTATGAGTATTAAGTATATATTTATGTATATATGTATATATATATATATATATACATGTATATTTTTATATATATATATATGTATTTGTATATATGGTATTATATATATATATATATATATATATATATATATATATATATATATATATATATATATATATATATATATATATATATATTATTATTATTATTATTATTATTATTATTATTATTATTATTATTATTATTATTATTATTATTATTATTATTATTATTATTATTATTATTATTATTATTATTATTATTATTATACAGTATATAATACAATATAAAATATACTATTGTATATTTTATATGTATTTTTATCTTTCTGTCTTATCTATATGTATATATATATATATATATATATATATATATATATATATATATATATATATATATATATATATATATATATATATATATATATATATATATATATATATATGTTTATGTATATTGCATTTAATAATTATATTATAAAATTATTATTGCTATTATATTTATTTATTCAGCATATTATTACAGTATATATATATATATATACAGTGTATATATATATATTGTAGTACAATATGTAAATATATATGTATTTTCTTTTTCTTTCTTATATATATATATATATATATATATATATATATATATATATATATATATATATATATATATATATATATATATATATATATATATTTATTTATTTATTTATTTATTTATTTATTTATTTATGTATAGTATAATTATTTGTATATTATATATATATATATATATATATATATATATATATATATATATATATATATATATATATATATATATATATATATATATATATATGCCTTTCATTTTAATTATTATATGTAATTATATGTATATATATACTATATACTAATATATATGTATGTATATATATATTTCAATTTCAGCATTTTCTTTTCTTTTATATATATATATATATATATATATATATATATATATATATATATATATATATATATATATATATATATATATATATATATATATATATATATATATATATATATATATATATATATATTATACTATATATATACTATTAATGATATAAATTATATCATATATATATATGTATGTATATATGTATCTTTTTCCTGCATTTTTCCTTTCTTTTATATATATATAAATATATATATCTATATATATGTATACCTATTATATATATAAATATACATACTATTATATATGTACTATATCTATAAGTATATATATGCTATATATATGTACTCTATATTATATATATGACTATATATATATATATTATGTCTTATATATATATATATTTTTTACCTAAGTATATACATGCTATTATATTATGAAACCTTTTATTTAATTGATATTTACAAGCCTAGTAACGTCTTAAACAGAAAATATCTCCAGTGCAGTCAGTGACCCCCTGTCACAAGAACCTTCAGACTTGACTGTGAGGTCAGGTTTTCAACACAACCAGGAAGTAGGCAAGTATACCTTACCAAGTTACTGTTCAAATTCAAATGTTGTTATATGCTATTTTTCTCCTGAAATTCCATATAACTGTAAATACCTGAGATCGCCTCGGGTACCGTCAACAAGTACGTTGACACATAGTGCAAATTAACTTAGCCTTTACAGACTTACCAACAACTGTGAGGGTATCCTAATATCCTCCTAGACCCTGTCACGGGAACACGCAACAAGGTTGCAATACATATTGGAATCTGAGCTACGTATTTGGTTAGCTACCAGTACGTGTGACGTGCATCACGGCTTAGCATAAAATTAGGAAATTTATGACTTGGCATATAGTTACATTGGGCGGGAAAGATAGCTAGTAGATGTATGGGATACCCCCCTCCTTGTATGATTATACCTTCGTTCCATGCTCCTCGGAGATGGACGATTGCAGAGTGCCCTTGAGTCAGGGGGCATATGACACATATACTAGCTAGTCACCACGACTGGTGAATTAAGTCAGCATATGTCTAGCCTACACATTCCCATGTGTACTACAAGGTCTTTAATTGCATTCACTTAGATGGTTAGCACCTTGTATTTATTTATTCAGTATTTACATACATGGCATGCTGTTTTCCTGTATCTTGTTATATCCCACTGAGGACCTGGTTCCCTTCCAGATTTAGATGAGCCCTTCTACCCCATGGTGTATGGCCCAGGACAGGAGGCCAGGTATGCCACGGAGGAAGAATTGGAGGAGACACCATCAGAATCTACCTGATCCTAGAAGATGGTTCACCTGGAGATGGAGCTGTTACCCTAGATAGACGATACTTAGTCTATCTTATTTTCAGTAATTGTATTTATCTTTTGTAGTGGGCTTATTCCCACCAGTTATGTATTATGACATTTTCAGACTCAGCATTATATATATTCAGCACTATTTCCTGATATTTCTGTGGATGAGATAGATTTACCTGTATTAGGCTTGTAGTATTTTAGGACAGCGTAGCACGCTCCTTTGGGTCCACTAAATTAGATTAAACCCTTAGTGACGTGTCAGCTGGCCAATGCCACGTGGCCTAGATCTTTACATTTTTGGGACTGGGGCATGATATGGTTTTAGTGGTGGCCCATGCAGGTCAAGTTTATTGTTAGTTGTTTGATGACATGCCCAGCAAACCTGCAATAGGATAGAAAAACTAGGTCTCATCCACTCTGACTTCATTCATTTTGCATCTTGCTTGGTTATCATTTATTATTTCCTTGTGCTTTTCTAATTATTCTATTTTCTTCAGAAATATGGACATACCCACTAGACAATCAATTGATGGGGCTGACCAAGCAACAGACCCCTCGCTCGATGTCCAGGGAACCCCGACCACCCCGAGGGACCAATCTCCGAGGAGGATGCTGGTCTACCCACCGACCCCGTACCTTCCCTAAAATCCTGCCTAGACAGGAACACCAGCCCAGCAAGGTGGGCAAACCTCCCAGGCACCAACACTGCAGGCGGAGACACCCTTGCCTCCACCTCCAGCCCTTCCTGCCCTGATGCCCCAGCTTGAGGGCCAACCTCAAATGTTTCAGTTCCTCCAAGCTATGTTGCAGACTCAATGGCAACAGACTGAAGCCCTGAGACAGTCTCAGTGGCAACAGACTGAGGCCTTGAGAAGAGACCTTGATGACGGCCTTAGAGAGAACCACTGCCCCGGCACCAGCACCTGTCCAACCAGTGGGCACAGTCAAAGGCTTCCGCCAGATGAACCCGAGAACCTTTAAAGGCAGCGAAACCCCAGAGAAGATCTCAGACTGGATCTCCAACACAGAAATGCTGCTGGAAGGCTCACAAATTTCCCCCGACCTATGGATGACCGCCGTGAGGGCCCAACTCCTCGGCAACGCCCATCACTGGTGGGAATCTATAGAGCGTAGCGTCGGCAAAAACCAAACTTGGAAACAATTTCTGGAGTACTTCAATGCAAAGTACTTCCCTGCTACAGTCCAAAATGCCTTGTATTCCCAGTTCATGCACCTGGAACAAGAGAACATGACCATCGACGCCTACGATGCTGAGTTCTGCCGACTGAGTCGATTCGGTGCCATCCTGATACCAAATGAGCTAGAGAAGGCCAGGAGATTCCACCACGGCCTTACCTCTGAGCTCCAAAGGTATACAACATCACAGTCAAGTATCTCATACGAGGAGGTTCTTACAGAAGCAAGGGTGCAAGAAGCAATTGGCCGAGGAGCAAGACGCTCTAATCCAACCATCCCGGCCAAAAACCAGCAAGGAGCAGGAGGACCCATCTGTCGTCCACAAAACCAGACACATCAGACGACGGGACCCTATCAGAAGAAGGAGCTCCCGACTTATCACTATTGTGGCAAGAAGGGGCATTTTGCCAATGACTGTAGAAAGAAACTCGGGCTATGCCTAGTATGTGGAGCTAGCCAGCACATGGCTAGGGACTGCCGACAACGCAAAGATGGAGTACCAGCCCAGAAGATGCAAACCTCAACTGGAGGTCAACATCCCTCAATATCTGGAGGGTATCAGAGGGGAGCACCCCTGGCTACACAAGAAACCCAGTTCAACAAATCCAGACAACAATCTAGAGGGAAAAGGCACGGGCAAGCCTTTGCATTAGCCGCCGTTGCAGAAGAACCAGAAGGTGAAACCATCACAGGTACCATTTTAGTTGCATCATTACCTGCAACCGCATTATTTGATTCTGGCGCAACACTGTCCTTTATATCTAGTAGTTTCGTAGCCATGCACAAACTAGTCACTTTCCCACTGCCTAAGTGCTGGAAGATTCTTACCGGAGGAGGTGTTGTTCCAATTACCAACATTATCGAAACATGCTCGATAGTCGTTTGTAGTAGAGAGCTAAGAGCACGATTTTTGGTACTCCCAATGCCAAATTTCGACGTCGTCTTAGGCATGGACTCGTTAATCCAGAACAATGCTATCCTAGACTGCCAAAAAGGTAGTGTCACCTTTAGACCACCAGGACACCCGGAGTTCGAATACGTACGAGGTACCATCGAGCAAGGAGTAGGCCAGACTCCTAGATCTTACATGGCGATGGAGATAGCACCCCCAGCACTCGTTGCAGAGTTCGAAGACGTATTCCCTGAGGAATTGCCAGGCCTACCGCCTGACAGAGAAGTAGAGTTCACTATTGAGCTGATACCCGGAGCTGCACCGGTATCCTCAAACGTATACCGACTGGCGAAGAAGGAGCTTGACGAGCTGAAGCTACAGCTGGAGGAATTACATATCAAGGGATTTGTTCGTCCTAGTGCATCACCCTGGGGAGCACCAGTGTTGTTTGTACCAAAGAAGGACGGGACATATCGGATGTGTATTGATTACAGAGCCCTCAACGCTTTGACTATCAAAAATAAATACCCCTTGTCGCGGATCGATGATCTGTTCGATCAACTGACAGGAGCTGTGGTATTCTCAAAAATAGACTTGAGATCAGGCTATCATCAGGTCAAAGTACGAAGAGAAGACATTCCAAAGACAGCATTCAGGACTCGTTATGGTCATTATGAGTTCCTGGTAATGCCTTTTGGACTGACTAATGCACCAGCCGTATTCATGAACCTGATGAATAAAGTCTTCCACCAATATCTGGACCAGTTCCTGGTAGTCTTCATCGACGACATCTTGGTATACTCAAAGAGCCACGAAGAGCACGAAGAGCACTTGAGACTGGTGCTAGAGACGCTGAGACGTGAGAGCCTTTATGCTAAGCTGAGCAAGTGCGAGTTCTTCCTTGATCGTGTCGCTTTCCTTGGGCACGTTATCACAGGAGAAGGCATCTCAGTGGACCCAGCAAAGATCTCATCTGTGGAGACATGGCCAACCCCGACCAACGTCTCAGAGGTGAGAAGCTTTCTAGGACTTGCCGGATATTACCGGAGGTTCGTAGAAAACTTTGCAAGAATCGCGGAGCCGATTACCCGTCTTACCCGCAAGGAGCAGGAGTTCATATGGTCTGAGGAATGCCAGACAGCTTTCGATGAATTGAAGAAGAGTCTGACTACTGCCCCCATTTTGACTATACCATCTGGATCTGGAGGTTTCATAATCTATAGCGATGCATCCGAAAAAGGATTGGGTTGTGTCTTAATGCAACATGGGAAGGTTGTAGCTTATGCCTCAAGACAACTAAGGACTCATGAGAAGAATTACCCCACTCACGACTTGGAGCTTGCCGCAGTCATCTTCGTCCTGAAGCTATGGAGACATTATTTATACGGCGAACGAGTGGAGATATTCACCGATCATAAGAGCCTGAAGTACGTCTACACCCAGAAGGACTTGAACTTGAGACAAAGACGATGGCTCAAAGTGATGACGGATTTCGAGATCGATCTGCAGTACCATCCTGGGAAGGCTAATGTAGTAGCTGATGTACTAAGCAGAAGACCCTCGGCATTCTTTATGATCACCCAACCAGGTCTACAGAGAGATCTAGAAAAGTTGGGAATAGAGGTCATTATGCCAGGAATTGACGGCCAATTATCAAACTACCAGCTACAATCAACATTGGTCGAAAGAATCAAAGCTGCTCTACCAGCAGATGCAAGATTTCAGAGGCTTCGACAAAGAACAGAGGCTGGAATCCAGACAGGATATCGCATACACGAAGATGGGACTCTAAGATGTGGAGATCGTCTATATGTTCCAAATGGAGAACTTCGTGAGGAGCTGATATCAGAAGCTTATAGCTCAACATACTCTATACATCCAGGAGGCACAAAAATGTATAGAGATCTGCAACAATACTACTGGTGGCATGGAATGAAGCGAGAGATAACACGCTTTGTGGCAAAATGCCTGGTGTGTCGACAAGTCAAGGCTGAACATCAGAGATCAGCAGGTCTACTTCAACCCCTCCCAATACCCGAGTGGAAATGGGAACACATTACGATGGACTTTATTACGGGCTTTCCAAGAAGTCCCAGTGGTCGTAATGCTGTATGGGTAATCGTAGATAGACTCACAAAGGCTGCTCATTTCTTACCCTTCAGAGTCGGATAATCTACCGAAGTCTTGGCGGACATGTACATGAAGGAGATAGTGCGTCTGCACGGAGTACCAGTCAGCATAGTATCTGACAGAGATACGAGGTTTACATCTTACTTTTGGCGAAGTATGCAAGAAAGTCTTGGTACCCACCTCAAGTCTAGCACCTCGTATCATCCGCAGACAGATGGCCAATCAGAGCACACCATCCAGACACTAGAAGATATGCTGAGAGCCTGCATGCTTGACTTCAGCGGATCATGGGAAGATCATCTGCACCTGGTGGAATTTTCCTACAGCAATAGCTATCAAGCGAGTATCCAAATGGCTTCCTTTGAAGCATTGTATGGCAGGAAATGTCGTTCCCCAGTATGCTGGAGCGATGTAGGCGAGAGACAGATCCTAGGACCAGAATTGGTCATTCGTACGGTG